>JANAVB010002600.1:3987393-4090543 GCA_029216955.1 Iris pallida
ATTAGATTATAGGTCTTGAGCCCATGACCTTTTTTTTTCCATTAAAATGTATTAGTAAAAATCAATTACACTAAGTAAGTTACTATATTACTTTTTATGAACATTATTATTTAACATATTATAAAGGTTATATATATATATATAAAAGATTATTTTTGAGAGCCTACTAGTTTGTGGGCCCCGAGCAGTTGCCTTGGGCCAAGGCTGCCTTGCGGCTCACATGACAGTCTTCCGTTGGCTCTTCTGTCATCAAAGAGTTCCATCTAGACCAGAGAACCAATGGAAGGCTGCCATGTGGTCGACTGCAGTCAAGCGATCACACCCGGCGGTAAACTAGCAGAGTCCAAACTATTAAAAGTCCAAGAAAAACTAGTGCTAAGAGCATCTCCAACCCTATTGTGAGTTTAGATAAAATGGTTGCCACATAGGAATGACAAATTTCATTCCAAAAATTCTTCTCCAATACAAATGTAGAATAAAACATGAAGTTGACATAGCAATGACATGGTCTAGATCTAGACAATGCACTTTACAATGACTTTGTCTCCACATCATCAATTATGAATAGAAATATTTATAAAAAAGTTGAAGAAGTGGAGGAGTTGCCTTGGAAGTTGAAAAAAATAATTTTTGTTGTCTCCTCAATACTTTTGTATTGGAGAGAGTTTTTCTATCTCATTGTCTTTTGAGATATAGTTTTGCCACATAAACAAGATATTGTCTTGTGGCTCATGCCATATAGGAGCCACCTAAGACTTACAACACTTAACAAGACAATAGGATTGGAGATGCTCTAAACCACAAATGAACTTATTATTTTGCATAATATAGTGCATCAAAAGCTACGTACGTACTCCTGCATGAAATAAAAACGTAGTACTAAACCACGAGGGGCGCAGGCTCCTTGTCCTCCTCCTCGCTCCCTTCAAGCTTGATATACTTGTACCACTTGGCAAACAGCATGTAGACCCCCAAGTCCACCACCGTCAGCCCGGCCAGCATGAAGAAGAACCTGTCGAGGTGTCCGACGTTGAGGTTCACCGGAATCCACCCGTGCCGGCTCCCCCCCTCCGTGAACGCCATGACAACGTCCACCAGCACGATGCTGACGTAGTTCCCGAGCGACATCGAAGCCATGCAGAGCGAGCTCCCGAAGCTCTTCAACCCGTGGGGCGCCTGCCCGTTGAAGAACTCGAGCTGGCCGACGTACATGAACACCTCGGACGCGCCGACCATCGCGTACTGAGGAATCTGCCACAGGATGGACAGGGAGCTAGGCGCGTGGTCCGCGGCCGTCGACACCCTCTTGAGCCGCTCGACCTCGAGCAGGCCCGAGGCGACCATCGCCAGCGCGGCGACTGCCAGCCCGATGCCCATGCGCTGGAGCTCGTTGAGGCCGCGGGGGTTGGAGGAGAGGCGGGCCATCGCAGGGATGAGGAGGCGGCGGTAGAGGACAATGCAGAGCAGGACGGAGAGGATGTCGAAGAGGGACATGCTGGCTGGGGGGATGTGGAAGGAGCCGATGTTGGTGTCCATCGTCGCACCCTGCTCGACGAAGAGGGAGGCCATCTGGGTGAAGACGACGGAGTAGATTATGGTGCAGAGCCAGATGGGGAGCAGCTTGAGGACGGCCTTCACTTCTTCCACCTGGGTCACCGTACAGAGCTTCCACGGGCTGCTGATCTCCGTCTCTGTGCCTCCGCCGCACGTTTCTTTGGCGACTGTCGCAGCCTTGTCCAAGAAGCTGTGGTATAATTATATAATTTGATTCAATTGGGGAATGAGAATAGTAGCACAGATCACCTAGGTAAGGACACTCAAAGATATGAGACGTGTCGTGCCGGACACAGCTTAGATATTCCAAAATATGCTATGACACATGTATGGTGTCCATGTGGCTTGTCTTTACCATGTCGTGTGGGAACCAAGTTCGTGCAGCATAGGGAATCACACTCTACTTTGACCCGAGACCGTATCAGCTGTCCCTGATCTGGTGTACCTCTATGACATGTGGGCCCTCGTGGACCTTTTTGTTGGTTTTTATTGGTGAGGCCCACATGTCATATAAGGAGAAAATGATTGGGACATCGGATCAGGGACAGCTGATCCGGTCTGCTTTGAATCTATGGAATAATTAAATTTTACTAAATTGGGAATGAGAACAACGGACACTAAAAATATATGGGTGGTGTCGGACATGTATCAGATACAATGTGGATACTCCAGAATGCACTAGGCCACACCAAAATAGGTACCATGGCCGTGTTAATGTGTCCGTAACATATCATGTCGTATCGGTGTCCGTGCAACATTTTACTCGCATTCTACATTGATACTTCCACGTATGTCTTGTAATTTTCCCTAGAGCTTTTAGTATCATGTGGAATGAATGCCTAGAGGATGCTTCCAATTGGAAAATATTGTTGAGTCCTTGTTCCCGTGTGCTTGCTATGTTGTGTCGTATCTGTGTCCGTGTAACATACTACTCGCGCACTATGCTGATACTTCAACTTATGTCTTGTAATTTTCACTAGAGCTTTCATTATTGTTGGAATGGATGCCTAGAGGATGCTTAGAAAAGGAAAAGAATGTTGAGTCCATGTTGCTGTGTCTGTGTCGTATCTGTATCCGTGCAACATACTACTCACACTCTATGCTGATGCTTTTATTATCGTTTGGAATAAATGCCCAGAGGATGCTTACAAATGGAAAAGAGTGTCAAGTTAGTTGCGGAAGGAGTAGTCACCTGAACTCATTGCTGTGGATGATCTTCCTGCTTCCAGCAATTGCAGACTCCTTTCCGTCCAATTCATACAACATATTTCCATCTTCGGGCACCTCGACGCGCCACTTCCTCAAGGCAGCGACGAAAACCTGGGCAATCCTCGTCAGGGGGTTGCCGGACGGCTTGAAGTGCCTGTAACCCGGCGTCCCCATCAAGAAGAGCAGAAGTGCCAATGCAGCCGATCCTGTCGACACCCAGAACCCGATGACCCACTTCCCGGAGTCCTCGTAGTACACCAAGAGGGTGTTCGACAGGATAGAGCCTGCGTTGAGAGCAAAGTAGAAGTAGCTGAAGAAGGCCACCTTGGACTGCCTCTCGACAATGTCGTTCTCATCGAACTGGTCGGAACCGAGGGTTGCGATCGTGGGCTCGTATCCTCCCTTGCCTAGGGCGATGAGGTAGATCGATAGGTAGAAGATGGCGGTGCCAACGGTCTTTACATGCCTGCATTCTACTACTCCGTCTCCACATCCAGCCGGTTTCACCAGTAAGAACATCGATGTCAGTGATAGAAGTGTCAGGCCCTAATTAGACAAAACCAAAAAAAAAAAAAAATAGATCTAAGCAATCAATCTGATAATAGAACCTATAATCTGAAAAATTCAGGAGAGTCTGCATTTAGATTTGAAAGGTGTACATTGTCCACTGTGGTTATGAATATTTCCTTTAAAGAAACAATCATTGGGTAAGTACTACAAGACTTCGGACTTAGGTAACCCCCTCTCCTTAGAGCAACCCCTCAGGCCCATCGTAACCCGCAAGGGTTCGGGGTCGTGGGTGAACCCTCAGGAGAGGCTGCATGTCCTTCGATCCACCCCCTCGGTGAAAAACAACAATACACTTAGATTTAAAAGGTGTACAATTGTCCACTGTGCTTATGAATATTTCCTTTAAAGAAAGACATTCAATCGTTGGGTAAGCCAGCTTGACAAGACTTCGGACTAAGACAAACCCCCTCTTCTTAGAACAACCCCTCAGACCCAGCGTGACCCGCAAGAGGTCAGGGTCGTGGGTGAACCCCTCGAACCAACCCACAATAAGGGTGGCAACCAAAATTAGCTCAGACTAGGCAACCCAATCTCCCGGCCCGGCCATGTTGGTCACTACTCGAGCCACTATTGGGAACTGACACTAATATTTGAGAAAATTTTGGGCATTAATCTTGTGATCTTTAGCAATGTCATCTTGTTATTGGATTCTCAGAAAAGATTTGTTGGGAGGAAGATCAAGATATATCGTACACTCTTATTAGCAAAGCTATGTAATACTAATAGTTCCGGTTTTGTCAGAGAGTTTATCTTGTATTTTTCTTTGTTTTTTCGGGAGTATGGATCTTCTTTCATTGATCATCAATGGAACCAGGAGATTTTCCCAGTGTTTACTCTAAAAAAGGATATTCATCTTTAGGGTTATAGAGGATTCATAAATGTTTAAAGTCACATAATACCGAAATTTCTGACTTGCACCAGAGTTCCTTAGGTAAATATATTAGCAGATATGAACCCTTAGTTCTTTTTTGTTGGTTGTTATTGAGATTTTACAAGGACTCAAACACTAATAGGGGGAAACATTATGCATAATTGTTGATATTTTGTTGCCTGACAAAGTATTTTACTTGGCTCTGTTTTCCTAAATCATAGGATTTGAAATCCCTATGTACAAATAAAACTTTACATTTTACATGACCATTGAATTTCGAAGCCAAGCTAGTCAGCAGAATCAGAACTGGGAAAATCATTCCGATTGCAATAAGAACACGAAGATGATACAACATAAAAGAAAAATCTGAATAGAACGCATGAGACATTTTTCTGTGAATTGACAATAATTTGTATGTATGGAATAATTGAACAAGGATCATACCAGGACATAGATTATCTGGAATAGTGCGCAAGTCAAGTATCGCCCCAAATACGAATCACTTAAGAAGGCTCCAATGAGAGAACAGATATAGACTGTGCCGGTCCATTTGCTAACGTTATTTGCTGCCTGTGCATTATCTTGTTCAAGAACCCTCGTTAAGAAGAGAACCAGGTTCACACCAACTCCGAAAAATGCAAGCGTCGCAAGGCCATAGTTAACTGTATCGATGATAATAACAGTTAAAACACATAGGAAAAGCACAAAATGGAATATAAACATAGCAAATAGGCATTAGTATCTTCTATGTAATCAAGTTTATCTGGGCCTTTGGCTTAGATATTTAGATTAGGGCTATGAAGTCAAAGATTTACTCTGAGAAACAAGCATGAGAGGCTACTAACTCAAGGCTAGAGTTTGTATATGGATTAGAGAGAAAAAACAATTAAGGATAGAAGGATATGGGCTATGTTGAATGGACACGATAATATGGTGTTATCTGTCGTGCACACGCTTAAGCGACAAGACAATACGGTGATGAGAAAATAACAAGGCACATACATACCGAAACAATAGCACGACAAGAACACACAATAATAACGCGGTTCGGTCAAGATCGACCCACTCCACAGGAGAAGAGAAGAAATACTTCATTGAATCTGTAGAGAATAATTTTTGTGTGTATTTTATTGGTGGGCTACTCAACTACTTATAGGGAGAATAGCTCCTCTTCATATTACATTTTCCAATGTGGGACTAAATCCCTTATTAGTTCTCAACACTCCCCCTCAAGATGGGTGATAGATATTAATCATTCCCATCTTGTTACATAGCTTCGACAGACTTACTGAACTAAGACCCTTAGTCAGACAGTCTGCCACTTGTTCTTCTGAGCGAACATGATCAATCTTCAGTATCCCTTGTTCCAGCTTTTCTTTGATGAAGATTCGATCGATCTCGATGTGCTTTGTTCTGTCGTGCTGAACTGGATTGTTAGCTATACTTATTGCAGCTTGACTATCGCTCAGAAGACGTAATGGTGCTCCCTTGTCCAGCTTCAACTCTGTCAGCAACGCTTTCACCCACAGCAACTCCGACACTCCTAAAGCCATTGCTCTGTATTCTGCTTCAGCTGTAGACCGTGCTACCACAGACTGTTTCTTGCTTCTCCATGAGACCAAGTTTCCTCCTACAAAGACACAATATCCCGTGGTAGACCTTCTATCGTCTTTGCAGCTCGCCCAGTTTGCATCGCAGTATCCCTCAACTTCTATACATCCATTCTTCTTGAACCATAGCCCTTTTCCCGGCGTCCCTTTCAGATATCTCAAGATCTGAAATACTGCATCCATATGACCCGTTCTTGGATCATGCACGTAGCGACTTACTACACTCACCGTAAATGAAATATCAGGGCGAGTGTGTCCCAGATAAATCAATCTTCCTACAAGTCGTTGATATCTTTCACGATCAACTGGCTCTCCTGCTTCTGCTCCCAACTTGCACTTCTGGTCAATTGGAGTGACTGCAGCTTTGCATCCCAGCATCCCTGTCTCCTTCAGCAGATCTAGTGTGTATTTTCTCTGTGAGAGAACAATTTCTTGTTCGCCTTCACACACCTCGATACCTAGAAAGTACCTCATCGCTCCTAGATCCTTCACTTCGAACTCCTTCGCGAGTTTTGACTTCAGCTTAGCAATCTCGGCTTCATCATTACCTGTGATTACTATATCATCCACGTATACAACAAGTATAGTGATGTGGCCTCTTGCATGCTGAAGAAAGACCGTATGATCTGTATTTGCTTGATAGTATCCCATGCCTGTAACAGCCTTTCTGAATCTGTCAAACCAGGCTCGAGAAGATTGCTTGAGCCCATATAGCGACTTCTTTAGTTTGCACACTTTTCCATGCGACGTCCCTCCGTCTGATTCTGTAGCATAGCACCCTGGCGGGAGTTCCATGTACACTTCTTCTTGTAGGTCCCCATGGAGAAAGGCATTCTTCACATCTAATTGGTATAGCTTCCACCCATAGTTTGCTGCAATGGAGACCAGAGTCCTTACGGTGCTCATTTTTGCTACTGGAGCAAACGTCTCATCATAGTCGATGCTATATGATTGTGTGTATCCCTTTGCAACCAACCTCGCCTTGTATCGTTCCACCTTTCCTTCTGACGTCTCCTTTACTGTGTACACCCATTTGCATCCCACTGTTTTCTTCCCTTTGGGTAATGGAACCAGCTCCCACGTCTTATTTTTTTCCAGTGCCCCAAGTTCTTCCATCATCGCAGCTTTTTACCTTGGATCTTTCTTTGCTTCCTGCCAACTTTTGGACAACGAAGTAGAGTCTAATGATGCGATGAAGGCTCGATAATTCGAAAAAATATTAGAATAAGACAGGTAATTGGCAATATCATGTTCATAATCATCTAAACGACTAGGAGTCTTACCCGCATTGATGCGAGAAGATCTCCTTAAGGGAGCAATAGGTGGTGGAGAGATCATACCATCAGAGTCAGAGAGATCCTCATCAGAATCAGATTGATTCTGTGCGGGGGCAACATCTTCAAGAGTTGGAGCAGGAGTAGACGAGGGACTTGGTACAGAAGGCACAGGACACGATACTGGACTTCTGCTGTCTCCTTCTGTAGACTTGGAGCTCATTCTATTGTCTGCTGCTCCCCCTGTTTAACATATGTATCTTCTTCATCTTCTGTATCGGAGTCACTGCTTTCTTCCCCTTTCGTCCAGTTTTCCACGACCGGGCATGGGACCGATCCGACTACCACAGATGGGCTTAATTTCTCCCCCTCACATCTAACACCCGCTGTGTTAGGTGTGTCAACAAATGCCGAATCGTCATCCGAACTATAATATGGTTCTAGTTCTCTGAAGGTAACGTCCATGCTCACAAACATCTTTCGCTCAACTGGGCTCCAACATGCGTATCCCTTCTGAGTTGCCGTGTACCCGACAAAGACACATTTAACCGCTCTAGGATTCAGTTTGCCAACTCCTGGCCTATTATCTTGGACAAAACAGACACACCGAAATACTTTTGGTGGAACAGTGTACGTAGTAGCACCAGTAAGCATCTCCAACGGTGTCTTCCAGTCCAATACCTGAGATGGCATTCTGTTGATGAGATAAGATGCCGTTAACACGTCCTGTCCCCATAAGTATTTCGGAACATTCATAGCCAGCATCATCGTCCGTGCGACCTCCAGCAGGTGTCTGTTCTTCCCTTCGGCCACACTATTTTGTGCCGGTGTATAGACACAAGAAGTTTGGTGTAGTATTCCATGAGTGGATAAATACTCAGCAACCGTCTTATTTGTATACTCCGTCCCATTGTCAGACCGTAAGCACTTAATCTTAGTGCCATATTGAGTTTCTACCCGACGATGAAAGTCGCGAAATACCTCAAAGACGTCACTTTTATTCTTCATAAGGTACACCCATGTCACGCGAGTATAACAATCAATAAAAGTGACGAACCATCGAAAACCGTTAATACCGGTTGTAGGACAAGGACCCCATACGTCCGAATGTATCATATCAAATGCAGCCGAACTTCTACTACCGGAACTCACATATGTGCTTCTGGTATGTTTACCCAACTCACAAGCATGACAAAATAACTTCTCCTTATTAGCCCTTTGGTATAAGGACGGATGCATGCGACTAATAACTTTAAAAGAAGAATGACCGACACGCTGGTGGTGGAGTAGCAATTTATCTTCTACACTGCGTCGTGTATCTTCCGGTGGTGTGTCGGCTACCAGAGATGCCAATGCTTTGTCCAGTCCAGTCCTGTCCAAGTACCACAGCCCCTTATGCCATGTGCCAGTCCCTAGTCGTCGTCCTGTCCCCTTCTCCTGAAAGGTCACCGTAGGAATGTTAAAGGAAACAGTACAGTTAAGATCAAGAATAATAGCACTAATAGAAAGAAGATTGACAGAAAAAGACGGAGCATGAAAGACAATGGTGAGAGTGAGAGAAGGGGTGCATGCGACAGTGCCTTTACCCAGAACAGGGCTGGAGTTACCATCAGCAGTCTGAATGCTCTCCGGCGTCGGTAGGTGAGTATAGTCTTGGAAATCACCGCAGGACCCCGTGACATGGCGAGATGCCCCAGAGTCCATAATCAAACCTGGTTGGTGGACAGCTGCTGCAAGAGCACGCGCAGGTATACCTGTGCCGGTTAGGGTAAAGCAAGTGATGTGGTCCCCCAAGGTAGATGACGCCCCATGACCGCCGTCCGAACCCAGCTTCGTGTTGCGTAACTTCGCAAGGAACTCCTTTTCAAGAGGGGTTAACTCAGCCAGGTGAATGTCGCCCCCTTCCTCCGCTAGATTAGCTTTGTGTTCTCCAGAATAATTTCCCCTTCTACCAGCATAACCGCCTCTACCACCACGACGTCCGTCGCGGCCCCGTCCACGATTACTTGAATGACTGTGCAGGGATTTTGGACAAAACCTGATGTAATGCCCTGAGTCACCACAGTTGTGGCAAACACCGGCCACAGAGGGAGGCTGATTGAAGGCGGCAAGCGCAGACTTGTCAACAGCGGCTTGCTCTTCCTGGAAAGAGCCCTTGTTGGGCATCAACTTTAAGCGAGCCTCTTCTTGTGTCATGGCAGCTATGGCGTCTTCTAAGGATGGAAGCATGGGCTGTGCTAGGAGGACATTCCTTCTATGCTCAAACACAGGGTTAAGACCCTTCAAGAACTTCATCATCCGTTGACGCGAAATATAATCCAAGAACTTTTAGAAATGTTTCGCGAATGCTGGTTCGACCTGGGCATCTTCCATCCCAAGAGGATCATAGTGATCCAGATCAGACCAGTACTTCTTTAACAGTGCTGCATACTCAGAGATGGTGCGGTCGTCCTGGGCCACCCTATCAAGTTCATCCTGCAGTTGGAAGACCCGCATAGCATTGTCCGAGCCTGAGTACATATCCTTCAAAGTCTGCCAGATATCAGCAGCAGCCTCTATCGCCTCGACATTGTCCGACACCTGGTCGGTCAAGGAAGCCGTCAACCATCCAGCCACAACATTGTTGACAATCTCCCAAATAGCAAACTCCTTGGAGGAGGGATCATCTGGCGCCTTGGTTTGGCCATTGACGTAGCCAACCAAGCCACGGCCCTTCAGCGTCCGCATGGCCTGTCGTGACCATTTCAAGTAATTGGATGTTCCTTCCAACTTCGTCTCCAGCTTGTCCAGCTTCTCCAATTTGTAGGGTGACGGATCCACATCAGTATGGATCACACGTAGGGTCGCCTCGATTAATCTCTTTGATAAAATATCATCAACCAAGGCCTTCATCTCGTCTGCTGTCAGTTTACCACTGATCGAATCCATGGCGTCTTCAACTGTGATTCGTCGTCGTCGGCGGCGGCTTCGTCGGCTTCGTCGTCGTCGTCGTCTTCGTGTAAAGTCGTCAACAGAGACCTTACGAATGCGCGGTTAACATGGCCAACACGGCGCGCGCATGGAGATCCTAATTTGCAGATCGAGAACGGAAAACAAATAAAGCATTTGTTGTTCCGGAGGGCGTAATCTAGGAATAGAAGGGGGGGCGTCGGGGGGGGGGGGGTGACTGCCGGGTGGGGCGTCGGGGGGGGGGAACTGTCGGGGGGGCGTCGGTGGGGGGGAAGGGGGTGACTGCCGGTGGAGAAAGGGGGGAGGAAATTTTTTTTCTCCGTTATAGCTCTGATACCATGTAGAGAATAATTTTTGTGTGTATTTATTTGTTTGCCATTAAAATCGTTTGATTGCAAATCTTAATACAAACAGAACAGTGTTACAATATAGGACTTAGATGTAGTCCTAGGAGTACACTTTTGTTTAATCTGGATCCTAAGTGCCAATGGAGCGAGTGGTAATGCGTTGACTCCGTTGACGGGCTGACGACGGTTATCGGTTCTCTGAAGGTGTAGATTGCTCTGGGTGCTGGAGCTGGCTGAGAGGAGGAAGACGTTGAGTGTCTGTATCTGCCTCTCTGATGATCTCTGTCTGGATTGTTCGTATGTATGTCTCTGTGTGTGTAAGGAGGGGATGATTCCTCCATTTATAGCTGGGCAGGTTGGCTGCTCATGCGTGCATATGTAGGATGCGCCGGTGCGTGGGGACGCCACGTGGAGATTGCTGATGGAGGCGCATGGATGATGCGCCCTACTCGCGGAGTTGAATTCTTCATACTGCTGTTGTGAGTCGGCACGTAGCAGAGGAGAAGATCTTTCTGTTGCTGAGATCTTGGATGAGTTGAGTCAAAGGACACGTGTCGTCGACCCATGGCTCGGAGATCTCTGATTTGGTGGGGGGATGATTTGGTGGGGTGCGCCTTGAATTGGGCGCATGATGAGATTTTGGCTCGTGACCTTTAGGAGTCACGAGCCGTTCTGGGCGCATGGTTTTTGAGGCGCATGCGAGCGACTTTCCTTCTGTCTTTCGGGATCAGAGATCAGTCTGGGGCGCATGGCTTTTGAGGCGCATGCAAAGCTTCAACTGGAGACTCTTCTTCTGTCTTTAGGGATCAGTGAAGGGTCTGAGGCGCATGGCTTTTGAGGCGCATGCGGGTTTGGGCGCATGGCCGTGGAGGCGCATGCGGGTGGTCGAGTGGCCACGTGGCAGTAGCCGTCGGGATAGAGTCATGATGATGCTGATGTTGTGGACGCTTCGTTTTCTGCAAAAGCTGTCAACCGTTCAGACTTGGGAAGGCGTGCTGCCAACTCTGTCAGTTCAGCATTTAATGTTGGTGACATTCGATGGACAGCTGAGTGGGCGCGTCGGTTGACGTTCCACTAGGCGTATGGGGACGTATGGGGGCGCATCCCCTTTGATGCGCTCGGTACAGGGCGCATCTGTTTGAGAGGTGTGATGCGCTGACCAGCCGGCGCATCCGACACGTCTTTGATGATGCGGCTGTTTCGCTTCTCGAGTGCTTTTAATAGCCGCTTGGCTGAAGTCGAGGCGTCTGGTTCATCCATTTAATGTGAGTTCATTGCACGGAATTCGGAGAGCCATCCACTTGGCGCATGGGTTTGATCTGTCCGGCCTATAAATAGTGGCATGGAGAGAAGGTTGGCCTCTCATTCCCTCACGTCTTTCCAATATGAACTCAGGTTCTCGGGTGCATTCTGTTGACGAAGTGCTCCCGAGGGTGAAGATGAGACGCCATGTTGTCATTGATGCTCTTGAAGGTGACTGTTACATCCAAAAGACGGAGTCGAGGGCTTCTGAGGCAGGCGGAAGGTGCCTGTTGCATCCAAAGATGGGGATGCTCGGGCCTTGTCTCCGTTGTTCCGGAAGAGCCGTAGATCGGAATGGCGGTGCTAGGCTCTCTCTTCCTTCAAAGTGGGTGTCGCCCACTCTGATTGTGTTGAAAGCTGCCTTTTGCCGTGATTTCGATCACGGTCTTCCTTGGCCTTTGAAGGCTCTTTCGAAGCCTCCCCTGGCCACAGATTTGCGGTGCTCTTCTCTTCCTTGGTTCCAGCCAGAGGGTTAAATGCTTTGTGTATCGAAGCATTTATCAGGTGAGCCTGGCTGGAAGAGCGGCACACTCCTGCTCGGCCAGGTGAGCCTGGTTGGAAGAGTGGCACATAACTGGGCTGCTGAAGGGATGCACATAACTGAGCTGGATGCACATAACTGAGCTGCTGAAGAGATGGCGGGATGCGCCTGGATGGAGGCGCATAGTGACTGCTGCGCCTATCTAGAGACGCATGGTGGCCGCTGCGCCTATCTGAAGGCGCATGGTGGCCGCTGGCTGTAGACTTAGGATCTTTCCTTTGTAGAAATTCTCCTTTGTACAACCTTTTCTAGACATGTAATAGACTTTTATATATAAAATGAAAAGTCCTTCTTCAAATGTCTATACTTATTGACTTTGCTGTGAAGTGTTCTGTGCGAGTCCTGGCGCATGTAGTGTCTGGCGCATGGTCTTTCTGGTTGTGAAATTCCATGCTTCTACAAGACCCCCTTCAAAGTTTTCAAAACTTTTGAATAAGTTTTGGAATACTTTGAATAAGAAGCATAGCGATCAGGGCGCATGACTGTTGGGGCGCATGCCTGTACAGCCGCATGCTCTTCTCAATTAATGAATTTGATAATGCCTCGGTAACCGAAAAGATTAATGATGATCTTTTGGTTTTATCTGCTGCTATCTTCACAAGACCCGAGGCGACGGCTGAGATCACTCGTCATCGGTTCACGCGTGCGACCACGGCCTATAAATAGGTGAGAGGTGGAGAGAGAGAGAGTTCTTCTACTCTGTGCCTTTGCCTCCTTTAGAGTTCTTTCTAAGAAAACCCTAATTTCTTCCTCTCTGTTAGAATGGCTCCCAAGACTCCTCGCGGCGGTGCCGGCAAAGGAAAGAGGAAGGAGAAGGAGCCGGCAGAGTTCGTCGACGAGGATGCTCCTGCCACCATTGCGACTCCGGCCGACGTTCGCCCTGGGGTGACGGGTGGGTGTCGACTTTTGCTATCTAATGTGCTCTAACTTTCTGCTGCCGATGCGTATGGGCTTCTGTCCTTGATACGCTGAGGTTTTATCCTGCCGACGTGCATAGGCTCAGGCCTTTATCATGCACCGAGGTTTAGTTTGCTGACGCGCATGGGTTTTATACCCTGATGATGCGCCGAAGCTTTCGCTAACGCGCATGGGCTCACGCCCTGATGATGCGCCGAAGCTCTCATACTGACGCGCATGGGTTTATGCCCTGCTGATGCGCCGAAGCTCCAATGCCGACGCGCATGGGTGATGCGCTGAAGCTGACGCGCATGGGTTTATGCCCTGACGCTGCGTCAATCTACTTTTGTCTTTTTGCCTGACTTCCACTTTTGTTGTGCCAGTGTCGATGACGATCCCTCTGTTGAACGAAGTCCTCTTGGATGCTTCCCTTTGCCAAATGGGGGTTGATTTTGATGAGGCGGTGATCAACCCTGCAAAGGATGCTATCTTACAGAACCAACCCCGGGAGAGAATGCTGCAAATCCAGAACCAGTTGCCACTTTTCCTCCAGAGTATGATGGAGAGTGGTAAACTGAAGTCTGCCGAATCTGAAGATGTGACTTTCTTAAAACCTGCCTTTCTGTTTGGCGACCGACTAGTCTCTTCTGAAGCGAAGATACTGAAGATCAAAGAAGACTGGTTCTTCACTGCCAAAGGCATGGTTCTATACATGAGGCAGGTTGACCGCCAGTTGCCGCTGACGGCTTTTTATCGTCTGGCTTCGAAGAGAAGGATGGGTTGGGAACTTACTCCTTCTCAAGGAGGGGCCTTGGGAGGTACCCTTTCGATCGATGCCACCTCGAACCAGCGAGATACTTTGGCTGCTTCACGAGCCGGTTCCTCGTTCAGTTACCGAGCCTTGCGTCCCGGGAGCCTCTACAGTGAAGTTCCAAATGACACATTTCCCTTCAGTGCCCCGACCTTTGCAAATCGGATGTTGACAGCGAAGGTCACGTATCCGACATGTGGCTTTAGAGTCGAGGGTTGGTGTCACTATATTCCGAGGTGGGACGAGTTGACCACTTGGGTGCTTTCAAGGTTCAAAGTTGAGCTTAAGGAGATCGGACTGACAGCCGCTATTCGGGCTACGCAGGCAGGCGTGGATCTCAATAAGCCTATGTTCCTTGCGCTCTTGGAATTATTCAACGCCCATACTGGCAGCTTTTTCACTCCGGTGGGAGAGCTGGGGTTGGCTCTCCATGAGATGCACGAGGTGTCTAAGCTTCCTTGGGGCTCAGAGCCGTACGAGGAGTATTTCCCGTCAAATGAGGAGATCCAGGTTCTGGAGGATAAGAACCCGGAGATGATGGCTGTGTTCAAAGAGGTGACGAGCCACCATTATCTGATGCACCGGAGGGATAGGGGCAAGACCCAACCTCATGTAACTGCTTGGAGGGACTATGTCTTTAAGCAGGATTTAGCGGATCCTTCGAGGATCCGATTTGTGACTCCGCAGGGACTGAAGCCCGTGGAGATGACTTCTGAAATAAGTCGACTGGAAGAGAGGACTCCACGTTCGGATGAGAGCGGCAAGGATGCCTATAGCTGCTTCTGGTACTGTGGGCACCGAATGTCATCTAAGGCAGTATTGACAGCCTATTTGATGATATGGCTCCGGGATTGCGTGTTTGCAGGTGGATCCGGTGCCGTGGAACGGGTACATCGGAATCTCATTTTGCCTGCTGTGAAGTTGGTTTTTGGGCGACCCTTAGCTCTCCTCCCCGCGATGGTGTGCAACCTGTTGCGCGGTTTGAGGTCTTTTGCTGATGACGTGATCCATGAGAAAGGTAATAATGACAACTTTCCCCGGGTCGAGTTGCCTTTCCATTATCTTATGGGATGGCTGATTTTGCATCATCCGAACGTGATGAGTCCCGGTCCGGAGGAGGATCATGTTGAAGGGGATGCCTTCATCCGCCGCTTCTACAAGAGGAAGTGGTCATACACCGGCATCCCTGTTTGCAGGAGAGTCTTGTCCTACCTTCAGGGGTGGGAAATTGTCAAGGTTGGCCCGATTTTCAAAGATTTCGAGGCCGACCAAGATTTAGTTGACTCTGGCGAAGATGCAGTCACTTTGCCGAAATGGAATTTTCGTTGGTTGCAAAGTATCCGGCCTTCTCACCTGGTCTACCGCAACCAGAATAAATGTTATCTGGAGCCATATCTGCCAAGCCGATTTGCTCGTCAATTTGGCTATACTCAGCTGATGTTGCGAAATCCCAGTAGCAGTCTAGGCTTCGTCGGAAGTTTGCTGGACGGAGCCCGGGGCTGGCAGTATTATAACGCTGGATGCACTAGCGTTAGTTTTACCACGCCAGTCCGCAACCCTCGGCCGCAGATCCTATATCCGGCCGCCAAGCTGTATTGCATTATGAACGCTGCGTCTCCTGGTTATGACAGAGAGACTAGTTTCATCATTGGAACTCAGCTGGAGGCCACGGCGAATATGTTGAGGGTAGCCCGATCATATCGTCCACCAGATTTGGCGGGATATTGGGCTGCTGCTGCAGCGTCAGTGAGAGATCCGTCTGTTAGGAAGAGGCGGGCTGACACAGAAGCTGGTTCTTCTGTACCGAAGAGGTCGAGAAAGACGTCGACTGCAAAGGTTACGGAAGTGCCACTCGTAGTGCCAACGGGATCAGCTCCTGCTGAGGTAAGGAGTGCTTCGTAATTCTAATTCATTTTGTCATTGAGGTGACTTATGCTTTTTCTTCTTGCAGTCGAAGAAGAAGTCCCGTGTTTCAAAACCGGGTGCCAATAAGCCGAAGGAGGTGGCAGGCTCTTCTGATGAGCGCATCCCACCGATGATAATGTCTCCTGTGGATGAGGACCCCGAAGACGTGCCTGCGGAGGTTTTAGTATCTCCTGTCTTTGAGGTTGCAACAACTTCCGGAAAGGTAGAGTCTGCCGTGGAGGACGTTGAGGGTCCTACGGACTCGAGGCATCCTGATGATGCGGTGGATTGGAGTTCGTCGCCTTCGGATGACGTTGCTCCAGGGCTGCAAGAGTCTGTTGCGGGGGCAACAGATATGGTTGAGACAGAGGAGAGGGTTGATTCCCCTCCTTATCATGATGAGGGGAGGTCGGCTGAATCATTGCCGAGTCCTACCCCGGCTTCAACCGTGGTAGTTGAGGCGGCTACCGATCAGGAGGTAGCGACAGATTCTGTCCCAGTGGAGAGACTTGATGACGAGACCCGTCTGCCGGTCACGACCGCTGAGGCGGGTCAAGAGACAAGTGATAATCTCCCTATTCTGCCGAGGGAGGTACCAGCTGTTGATATGACGTTGGGGGTAGAAGAGGTGGCCGTTGACGTCGGTGGTTCCTCCGGGCTTGAGAAGGGCGAGGGTGTGGAACCCTCCGTTGCCCCTCCTACTTGGGGTACTATCTCGACGCCTGTGCGGGCTTCCTCTGTTCCTTCGGCTCCTCGGGCTAGCAGTCCAGCCCCCGTTGATGAAGAGCCCATTGATACTGAGATTCAAGCCTCGCAGGTTGAGGTTGGCGGATCTTCTTCCGGTCCGCAAACTGCAGTAGCTCCTCCAACTCCTGCTATGATGCCGCAGGTCCTGGCGGATGCAGACGAGTATGTGAAATTCCTCGTCGAGGGGGTATACAAAATGCTGCAGAAGGGTGTATCTGCTGTGATGGATGCCAATGGGAGCTTTGCAACGGCAAGAACTTTGGCAATGCCCTGTATCGAGCTGATCCGCATTCACCAAGGCCACGACCATATGGCCGAAATTCTGGAGGCTTCGGTGATCGAGCTGGACGAGCGGCTTGCGGAACTTCAGCGCATCCAGCGAAACGACCTCTCCGTCCTGATAGATGCGGAGAAGGGGAAGCTGATTGCCGAGATCGAGTCTTCATACCAGGCCACTGTGGGCCTTTGGGAGCGCGAGGTGGCTGAGACTGAGGCTGCGGTAGAGCAGTTGTCTCAGTCCATGAAGACGACGGTGGAAACTCGAGCTGCATTGGATGCTAATATCGCGGAGATCGACACCCAGATGCGCCGCCTTGAAGACCAACGGGCCCGACTCCAGTTAGATGCCGAGCGTGTCCGGGCTGAACACGCAGCATTCCAGAAGGAAGAAGCGACTTTTACACAACGGACTCTTGCCTTGGCGCAGCAACGACAACAGCTTGATGCGAAGCATGAAAGCGATACTTCCGCTGGGGCTGTTGAATTGATGCGTCAAGAAGCTGAGCGACGAGTCCTGGCGACTGTGGAGGCCCGTACAGCCGACCTAAGGCTTCGAGTCAGGGAGCTCTCAGCCCACCCTGGGGAGGTTCAGGGACTGTAGTTTTTTCCCTTTTTTATGCTCTTTTGCAACCCTTTGCTGAGGAATAATGTAGCCTTTTGTACTCTCTATTTCAGAAAATAAAGAAGTACGCAACTTTTTGTGATGTGTTCATTTTTGTTATTATGAACTTGATGATTTGTGTGGACCTATTATCTTTTGCGCACCTTGGTTTTAGGCACAGATAATAAGTTTGAAGGAACCAACATGTTTGCTCAGAGGTGATGTGGACATGGCAATCATTGGGTCCAAATGATAGAATCATCCTACTCAGAGGTGTGATGGACGTGGTAGGAATGATCCTGGGGGATACGCTGAACAACTCAGAGGTGATGTGGACGTGGAAGTTCGGCGATCAATGTACGACAACGCAGGGGTTATTTGTACAAGATGTTTACTCAGAGGTAATGTGGACGTGGTAAACATGAAGGGTAGCGTCGGCTTACGTAGCGTAAGAGTCCGCTTTGTAGGGTGTAGAGGAACAACTCAGAGGAAATGTGGACGTGGTTGTCTTTCTACTGAAGGAAGCCACGGAACAGCTGGGTTCCCGAAGCGGATGAGTTTGTGGAAGGAGATTGTTTGTGAATCCCGATGATTGGGCCCACAGATCCCCTTGGGGAAGTACATGTCTGAAGGATGTCAAGAATA
This sequence comes from Iris pallida, assembly GCA_029216955.1. Lineage (NCBI taxonomy): Eukaryota > Viridiplantae > Streptophyta > Magnoliopsida > Asparagales > Iridaceae > Iris > Iris pallida. The sequence goes on from JANAVB010002600.1 coordinate 4,005,506, forward strand.
GTACTTCTTTAGGAACTTGCCGTTGATGGGCATCATAAACAAGTCTCCATTGGGTTTGGCGAGGCGGTAAGCACCGTTTGAGTATACCGTCTCTATGATGAAAGGTCCTTCCCACTTGGGCTCGAACTTTCCTGGTGTCTTGTGAGTTAACACCATCGGCCTCCTGACTGCCAGAACCAGGTCACCAACTTGGAAAGTCCTCTGTTTGACCTTCTTGTTGAAAGCCTGTGATATACGGGCTTGGTAGAGTTCGATGCGTTGTTGAGCTAGGAGACGCTTCTCATCGAGTGCCTCCAGTTCCCGCAGACGACGACGTTGATTGTCCTCTTCTGTGAGTTTGTTTGTTATTGCCACACGGAGTGAGGGTATCTGGATCTCGAGAGGCAGTACCGCTTCGCTCCCGTAGACCAGAGAGAATGGTGTGTTGCCTGTCGGGGTCCGTACCGTTGTGCGGTAGGCCCAAAGGCATTCGCCAAACTTTTCATCCCAGTCGCATTTATTGGATGACACGACCTTTTTGAGTAGCCTGACGATGGTTTTGTTGAACGCCTCTGCTAACCCGTTTGCTGCCGGATTATAGGCGGTGGATGCCACATTTTGAATGCGGTTCTTGTCACAGAACCTGCTAAAAATGTGGCTGATAAACTGAGGACCGTTGTCATGAATGATCCGCCGGGGTACTCCGAAACGGTAAATGACATGGTGTTTGATAAAGCTGACCACCCTGGAGCTCTTTACTTCCGCCAGTGGGACTGCTTCTGCCTATTTGGAGAAGTAATCGGTGATGGCCAGGATGAAGCGGTGTCCTCTTGATGAAGGAGGGGTGATAGGTCCCACAATATCCATGCCCCAGGCTTCGAAGGGCCAGGAGGCGACTGTAGGATGTAGTGGTTCAGACGGTGTATGTATGAAGTCAGCATGGAGTTGGCATGCGTGACACTTCTTAGCATATTCAACAGCGTCGGTGGCCATGGTTGGCCAGTAGTAGCCCATACGTCGCAGTCGATCCTGCAACTTAGGACCGGGTTGATGAGCTCCGCAAGTTCCGTCATGAGCTTCTCGGAGGGCTTCGGCTGCTTCCTCGTTGGACAGGCATCGAAGGAGGAGCCCATCGAAGGAACGTCGGTACAGCGTTTTAGTAACTGTGTCGTAGTAGAATCGAAGAGAGCGTCTCCTGACTGAGATGGCTTCCTTCGGGTCCTCTGGATGAATTCCGTAGACAGCAAAGTCGATGAACGGGAACCTCCAGTCTCGGACATTAACACCAGTGTTCGTCGGCATGGCGTGGGCCACTTGCAAGCACAGGTTGTTTCTGGGACAAATCAAGTCTCGGCCTGTTACCGTGACATAGTGTTGAGTCCCAAAGGGCGCTGCCAATGAGGCTGCGAGGCCAGCCAGAGCGTCAGCCTCCAAGTTTTGTAGACGAGGCACGTGTTCGATGAAGAACCCGGTGAAGGTTGAAATGATGTTCAATGCAACTTCATGGTAAGGGATCAGATCTTCATGGCGAATCTCGTACTGCCCTCGAATCTGGTTCACGACGAGTTTTGAGTCACCTTAGGCTTCCAGATGGTCCACCCCCAGCTGTTGTGCGAGTTGGAGTCCCATGACGAGTGCGTTGTACTCGACAACATTGTTGGAGCATGGCTTCGAAAGGGAGTAAGCACGCTGGATAACCAGCTGATCGGGGGAGACTAAGACTACCCCCACTCCTGCGATGATTTGGCCTTTGGGGCATGTTCTTGAAGCGCCATCGAAAAACATCCGCCAAACGGAGCTTCCTTCGGTGACGTTGGATTCTTGGACCTCATCCGGGATGTCTTCATAGAGTTTTGAGGATTCTGGGATGGGGTGTGCAGCTAAAAAGTCAGCCAGAGCTTGACCTTTAACAGCTTTTTGCGGGACAAACACCAAAGCCAAGCGCTCCTTCGTCATGAGGACTCTGAGTGGATTGACTCGGGAAATGACATGAATTGTCTGGCCCGAGACATAATGACGAGTCTTCTGGATGGCAAACACCAAAGCCAAGCACTCCTTTTCAACAGGGTTGTACCGGTGTTCGGCCCCGACGAGCGTTCGACTGAGGTAGTAGATTGCTTGCTCATAGCCTGTATCGCTGTTTTGAGCCAGCAGAGCGCCAAGGGAATGATCCATGGCACGGACGTAGAGAAGAAATGGTTTGCTCGCGACAGGTGCCACCAGGACTGGTGGGCTCGTCAAGTAGGCTTTGATGTCGTCGAAAGCCTTCTGGCACTCCTCTGTCCAGACATAAGAGACTCCCTTCTTCATGAGCTGAGTAAAGGGTTGACATTTACCAGAAAGGTTTGCTATGAACCTCCGGATGTATGCCAGACGTCCCTGCAAGCCTCGAAGTTCTCGAAGATTCTTCGGAGGGTCTATGTTGAGGATGGCTTTGGTCTTCTCGGGATCAACATGAATGCCTTTCGCCGTGATGACAAAGCCCAAGAATTTGCCGCTAGAAACCCCCAGGAAGGATTTAGCGGGGTTCATTTTGAGTTGATGTGCCCGCATGAGATCGAAGACTGTCTTCAAATCCTGTAGGTGATCTCCTTTGAGGCGGCTCTTGACTGCGATGTCGTCAACATAGCACTCGACTGTTTTGCGAAGATGTTGACGAAAGATGGTGCTCATAGCTCGTTGGTATGTTGCACCGGCGTTTTTCAAGCCGAAGGGCATTACTGTGTAGCAAAAAACACCCTTTGGAGTCCTGAATGACGTGTGTTTCGCGTCATCGGGGAACATCTTGATTTGATTGTAGCCTGAATACCCATCCATGAAGGACATGCGTTCAAAACCACATGTGTTGTCGATCATCACATCGGTGATCGGAAGCGGGAATTCGTTCTTCGGGCAAGCAGAATTGAGGTCCCTGAAGTCGATACAGACTCGTATCTTTCCGTTCTTCTTGGTGACAGGTACGACGTTGGCTACCCAATCTGGGTGTTGTTCCTCACGGATGAAGCCGCTAGTCAAGAGTTTGTCCACCTCCTGATCGATGGCATTCATGATGTCCGGACGGAAACGTCGTTGTTGTTGTTTGATAGGTTTGGCATCAGGTAAGATGTTCAACCTATGCATTGCGATCTGTGGATCGAGTCCTGGCATGTCTTCGTAGCTCCAGGCAAAGACGTCGATATACTCTTTAGCCAGCTGGATTAAAGCCTCTCGGTCTTCTCCTTCTAGGCTTTTGCTGACGAAGATGGGTTTGGAAGAAGATCCGTCCCCAAGGTCGATCTGCTCGACTTCGTCTTCGGTGGGAGGTTCACATAACTCAAAACGAGACTCCCATTGCTCTCCTAGGCGTTGAGCCCAGGGTTCTTCTTCGAAGGGTTCCGGTGTTTGGTCTTCGCCTTCACCTTTTTGAGGTTGTGCTGACGTCATGTTAGCTGACAGCACTTTCCTGAAGACTGATCCGATACTGGTATCAGAATCCCAAGTCGACGCTTCGGACGAGTGGAAATGTTCTACGTCTTCTACGTCTGAACTCTCTGGGGTTAATGGCGGCGTGACATAGCCTATCCCCCGTCGAGTTTTGTTGTAGTAGTCTTGCGGCCTTCCTTTGGGTGTTGAAAGCTGGAGAGGGAGAGGTCGACCCTTTCCATAGTTTAGGCCTTTGTTGCTTTTCAGGTCGTAGCCCATCTTCTGGATGATGTGCTTTGCTGTATCCGTATACCGATAAACTTGTACTCTGCCGGTATCAGGTTCAGGCTCGAGTAGCGGGAGGTCTTGATGACGCTCGACTTTGCCAAAAATGACAGATCTTTCGTCTCGGCTTCGTGGAGGGTTTATGAAACAGACTCCTTGAGACGGGACTACTCGGTTTACATTATGGACGGTCGTTATTTGTGTTTGCAACGACCGTAGAGCGTGATCTAATGTATACATGGCATTCCAATGTGGAAGACAAGAATAATTAAAAGACACTCTATTATTGATGAAGTACGAGATTTTATCCCGCGGGATTACATTGTCTAAGGAGGGTGCATCTACATCAGCAGAGATATATTCGCCAAGCTCCTCGTCTGTAAGCACTGGGGCTGGATCAGGAGAGTCCACCACAGCTTTGATCTTGGGGTCTGAGAGGGTTATGTGAGCCCTCTCTGGCATCTTGGATGACTGCGGGGGCTTGCCCTTGAGACGCACCTTCAGAGGTACCTCAACTGCGCCTCCTGTGAGTGGTGTCTTCCCCTGTAATTTCGCCACCAGGGGAGCCGATGTTTGAGGCGGCTTTCCCTTGAGGCGTATCTTCAGGGGAGCCTCAGGAGTCGGTGCTTTCCCGGATAGCTTGATGCTCATTGGAGGCGCCTTCTGGGGTGGTTTGCCCTTCAGTCGGATCTTCAGTGGGGCATCTGGATTCGTCTCAGGCTCCGTGTCCGGCTTAGTTGCCGTCTCAGCCTCATCATCAGCATCGTTGGCTTCCTCCTCGTCAAGTGGCATGTACAAGTCGGAATCGGTGAAGTAAGCCTCAATCCCTTTGAAAGGATCGATGTCTGCGAACTCCGTCCGGATGACGCCGTTGGTGGATACATATTTCATGCATTGGTGGAGCGTGGAAGGCACCACCATGTACTCATGTAGCCATGGTCGGCCGAGCAGGATGTTGTAGTTGACCTCGGCATCCACCACATAACAAGTCACCTCAGTTTTGAGGTTGCCTATGTGGCACTTCAGTCGAATCTTGCCCAGTGGCTCGCTTTTGCTAGCGTTGAAGCCACTGATGGTTGTGTTGGAGGGCGCCAGCCGGTACATTGGGATCCCCAGTTTTGACATCAGCGCCTTCGGGATGATGCTGAGGGAAGATCCCGGATCGATCTGAATCCGGCTCACCTTGACTGAACCGATGTACCCCGTGTAATACAGTGGTCGGTTATGTCGATGGTGCTTGAGCAGCATGTCTTGTTGGGTGAAAGTTATGTTTGGGATAATTTCCTCCGCACAATGACAGTGCGCACAAGTAGTTGGGAGGTCTTCAGGCTGCTTGACCTGACTGAGAAAGGATTCAGCGTCCTTCAGAGCATCGCAGAGAGCTTCTCGGGAGTCTTTGGAAAGACGCAGGAACTCAAACAAAGATAAGCGCGCAGGAGTACTGGCCAGTTGTGCCAGTATGTCAAAGTTGTGGGGCTTGGCTAGCCCCGAAGCATTCTCCTTCCGTAGAGGTCTGTCGAAACGAGCCTCCACCTGCTTCTGCTTATTGGCTGCTGAGGGTTTAGACGGGCCCTCCTCAGGGATTGTGCCAGGAGGCACCACCTCGGCGGCAGCTTCGCCGGGCTGAGCGTTCTGTTGTGCACGCGTCTGCACTGGAAGTGCCTCTTCCGTTGAAGAAGAGACCGTGCGGCAAGACTTGATCTTTCTGCCTTTTGATTTGGAGGTAGAGCATACCTCCGGTTGAGTTACTTCGGAGACAAGGTCGGGGTGAACCCAGAGGACCTCTCCTCGAGATGTGGTGAGTGGGATGAGTCCACTCACATTGTCACGGGTAGGTGGCAAGTTCACCACCTCCATTGTCGCCTTAGGGATGGGGACGACGCCATCTTGTGTGGTGGTCGGCGGCAAGGTGCCGAACTGAAGTGACACCACATTGGCTGACACCTTCTCTTCATAGTCGACGGAGATTACATCGGCATTGATCATGCGTTGGATGTAATTCTTGAGGACGTAGCAGTCCTTGGTCGGGTGTCCGACAAACCGATGGTAGTGACAGTACCTCGGGTTGTCCACTTTCCCGACTTCATCGGGCCGCTTTGGGTCCGGAAGTTTGATTTTGTCACCCTGCTTCAGTATTTCGAAGAGTTGCAGGGTGTCTTCATCATTGAATGAATACACCTCCTTAGGTCTCGGTGCCAGTGGAGGCTTCTGAGTAGGCGCAGATGCGCCCTTCGAGGCATTAACAGTCAATGCCTGTTTCCCCTTTGCTTCTCGCCCGGAGTTGTTGGCTGCTGACCTTTTCCCCTTATCATCAAAGGCGGGGAAGCTGACACCCAGAAGACGTGCATTGGCCGCCTTCTTTTCTGCGGCTTCAGCTTCGATGATCAGGGAGCTCCAGTCGGGAGGGGGAGTAGAGTTGAGCCAGAGCTTCACTGCGGGCAGCATGTTCATGCTGCAAGAGGAGAGGAGCGCATGTTCTGGTATGCCTGGAGGTAGCCTGAAGCAGGCTTGTCGGAAGCGTTCGATGAACACCCGAACCGTTTCTTTCTCCTTCTGGCGTATCTCTATGAGAGATGCCATCGTCATGTCCTTCCCGCCGTCGTAGAAGCGATCGAGGAAGAGGCGCGTCAAGTCGTCGAAGGACGATATAGAATTGTCGGGGAGGCTGCAGTACCAGTCATACGCCACCCCTTTTAGGGCCCCAACAAAGATGCTGGTGAGGAGCGCGTCCTCCTTTGGAAGATGCCCCGTTTGTGACTGAAAATATGTCAGGTATCGACGCGGAGAGTCCTTCCCATCGTATGGTGTGAGTGTTTGTGGTTTATATTTTGGAGGATAAACCACCTTGTTCTACTCGAGAGGATAAGGCTGGGGAATGCCCATCTTCTGGCGCTCCTCTTGTCTGTTTTTGGACTCGAAGCGCTCCCGCAGGTCCTTGATCATTTCGACCACATCCTCCGTGGAGCTAGGAGTCGGGGAAGGTGGCACTATCTGGAGCGGAGCGTTTGATGGTTCCGATGTCCGAGGTGCTTCTGTGTCGGAGGGTGCCCGTTGAAGGGGTACACTCGACTCCCCATTAACTCCTGGGTCGGGACCGGTTGAAGGTGTTCTGGTCAAGGCCGACCGAATATCAAACACTGCTTGAGTCAGTGCTTGCATAGAGGCAGAGAGGGTTTTGAGTCCTCCCTCTAATGAGTCTATGCGCTGAACAATGTCCTGCGGTGGCGCATCAGACTCGGCATCATCCCCAGCCATGTATACTGTCCTGACACGGCCATGAGTGGATGGATTGGTTGAGGCTTCGCTCTCGGCCTCACTTTCATGTGGGGGAGTCACCTCTCCTGGTGTTTCAGCTTAGCCACCCCCAGTCACATTCTGGAGGTCATTCTCGACGGGCGCATCTGCCAGGGCCTGATTGTCCTCGACTCCGTCTTGAAGGGCCTCTTCGTCTCTATCCCCAGCTGTGTCCTGGGGGACATCCTCGTTTCGAGGTGCTTCTGGGAGGCTGACTTCGCCTCGAGGATGAAGATCCGCCGCAGCTGTGCTTTGGACATCTTCGTCTTCGGAAGGAAGCTCAACAAGGGTCTGACTACCCCCAGCTTCCTCCAAGAACTTCTTCTTCGATCGAGTGCCTTCGAACACCCCAGAGGTCGAGACTGCTGCCTTGGTTCTCCTCGGTTGGGACGAGGAATTGTCGGTCGCCTTCCGGAGAGATGAGGAGTTGGAGACCACATTGCATGAAGCAACTCTTGGCTCCTCTTCTGTTGACACCTTCTTCCCAAGGCGATGTCGGAGGGGTATCGATGACTGCAGCCGCTGGAAGACTGACTGCCTTGGTGGTACTGCCGCCTTGCCACAGCAGTTGATAGTGACCACCGCACAAGTATGCCCCGTGAGAGGCTCATCGTGCTTGTTGGTCGACTCTCCTGACCGGCGCTTGTGAGTGATCACATTACGCAGGTCGTTGGAGGAGAGTGCTACCCTCACACCCCCTTCAGGCGCATGGCAAGGCCAAACGTCGGGGCGGACAGGTGAGTGCTGCGCCCCCTGATCTAATACCAAGCAGGCATCATGATCAGTAGTGGGGGAACAACAACATTTGAAGTGACTTTAACGGACCTCAAACGCACAACCAGAGGAGGCGCGGGAGTTCAAGACCACTGAATTTGCCGCACTCGACTTGGTTATGCACGCAGTGGATACGCCCAAGTGAGATGAGGACTTTGAAGATCGACTCGTCTTTGGTACCGAAGCACCTAAGTCGACCTTGTACAGCTTGCCATCGGCAGCGCGCGTGATTGTGAGCACGTGCCTCTGGCCTGCTGCTGGCATAGCACGCTTGTGGCGCATGGCCCGTGCCGCCTTGGATTTCTTTGTACTAGCCCGCTGGGGCGCATAGTACTCAGCATCCAAATTCTCCTCGCCATTACAGCGAGTGAGTCTGTCAAAGACAGAGACTTTTTGTAGCGCATCAGAGGTGATGCGCGGGGCTTTGGCTGCGCCCCTGCTCCGTCGACGCATCTTCCTCGCCTGAGAGGGAGATGGCTGGGGAATGTGGTCAGCCGCACGTTTCCCCGAGAGATGCGCTGCATCAGCGGGCGCACCTTGGTTGCTGAGAACGTCAGCAGGAAGGGAGGGCTGGATTGGCGCATCCCCTTCAGTGGTGGTGCCCGAGGCGTCGACTTTGCGCACCCAGACACGGCGGGTCTTCTTCGGCTTCGGCAGCCGCTTCGAAGGACTCGCGCTTCCTTCAGAAATGAACTCCTCGTACGCCTGTTGATTGAGGCGCACGACCAGCATCTTGTGGGAGGAGCCCACCTTCACGTCGTCGGCCTGTGACACAACTTTCTCGGAAGAGGAGAAAGAAGTCCCCAGCAGAGTCGCCAGCTTGTTTGCCATTAAAATCGTTTGATTGCAAATCTTAATACAAACAGAACAGTGTTACAATATAGGACTTAGATGTAGTCCTAGGAGTACACTTTTGTTTAATCTGGGTCCTAAGTGCCAATGGAGCGAGTGGTAATGCGTTGACTCCGTTGACGGGCTGACGACGGTTATCGGTTCTCTGAAGGTGTAGATTGCTCTGGGTGCTGGAGCTGGCTGAGAGGAGGAAGACGTTGAGTGTCTGTATCTGCCTCTCTGATGATCTCTGTCTGGATTGTTCGTATGTATGTCTCTGTGTGTGTAAGGAGGGGATGATTCCTCTATTTATAGCTGGGCAGGTTGGCTGCTCATGCGCGCATATGTAGGATGCGCCGGTGCGTGGGGACGCCACGTGGAGATTGCTGATGGAGGCGCATGGATGATGCGCCCTACTCGCGGAGTTGAATTCTTCATACTGCTGTTGTGAGTCGGCACGTAGCAGAGGAGAAGATCTTTCTGTTGCTGAGATCTTGGATGAGTTGAGTCAAAGGACACGTGTCGTCGACCCATGGCTCGGAGATCTCTGATTTGGTGGGGGGATGATTTGGTGGGGTGCACCTTGAATTGGGCGCATGATGAGATTTTGGCTCGTGACCTTTAGGAGTCACGAGCCGTTCTGGGCGCATGGTTTTTGAGGCGCATGCGAGCGACTTTCCTTCTGTCTTTCGGGATCAGAGATCAGTCTGGGGCGCATGGCTTTTGAGGCGCATGCAAAGCTTCAACTGGAGACTCTTCTTCTGTCTTTAGGGATCAGTGAAGGGTCTGAGGCGCATGGCTTTTGAGGCGCATGCGGGTTTGGGCGCATGGCCGTGGAGGCGCATGCGGGTGGTCGAGTGGCCACGTGGCAGTAGCCGTCGGGATAGAGTCATGATGATGCTGATGTTGTGGACGCTTCGTTTTCTGCAAAAGCTGTCAGCCGTTCAGACTTGGGAAGGCGTGCTGCCAACTCTGTCAGTTCAGCATTTAATGTTGGTGACATTCGATGGACAGCTGAGTGGGCGCGTCGGTTGACGTTCCACTAGGCGTATGGGGACGTATGGGGGCGCATCCCCTTTGATGCGCTCGGTACAGGGCGCATCTGTTTGAGAGGTGTGATGCGCTGACCAGCCGGCGCATCCGACACGTCTTTGATGATGCGGCTGTTTCGCTTCTCGAGTGCTTTTAATAGCCGCTTGGCTGAAGTCGAGGCGTCTGGTTCATCCATTTAATGTGAGTTCATTGCACGGAATTCGGAGAGCCATCCACTTGGCGCATGGGTTTGATCTGTCCGGCCTATAAATAGTGGCATGGAGAGAAGGTTGGCCTCTCATTCCCTCACGTCTTTCCAATATGAACTCAGGTTCTCGGGTGCATTCTGTTGACGAAGTGCTCCCGAGGGTGAAGATGAGACGCCATGTTGTCATTGATGCTCTTGAAGGTGACTGTTACATCCAAAAGACGGAGTCGAGGGCTTCTGAGGCAGGCGGAAGGTGCCTGTTGCATCCAAAGATGGGGATGCTCGGGCCTTGTCTCCGTTGTTCCGGAAGAGCCGTAGATCGGAATGGCGGTGCTAGGCTCTCTCTTCCTTCAAAGTGGGTGTCGCCCACTCTGATTGTGTTGAAAGCTGCCTTTTGCCGTGATTTCGATCACGGTCTTCCTTGGCCTTTGAAGGCTCTTTCGAAGCCTTCCCTGGCCACAGATTTGCGGTGCTCTTCTCTTCCTTGGTTCCAGCCAGAGGGTTAAATGCTTTGTGTATCGAAGCATTTATCAGGTGAGCCTGGCTGGAAGAGCGGCACACTCCTGCTCGGCCAGGTGAGCCTGGTTGGAAGAGTGGCACATAACTGGGCTGCTGAAGGGATGCACATAACTGAGCTGGATGCACATAACTGAGCTGCTGAAGAGATGGCGGGATGCGCCTGGATGGAGGCGCATAGTGACTGCTGCGCCTATCTAGAGACGCATGGTGGCCGCTGCGCCTATCTGAAGGCGCATGGTGGCCGCTGGCTGTAGACTTAGGATCTTTCCTTTGTAGAAATTCTCCTTTGTACAACCTTTTCTAGACATGTAATAGACTTTTATATATAAAATGAAAAGTCCTTCTTCAAATGTCTATACTTATTGACTTTGCTGTGAAGTGTTCTGTGCGAGTCCTGGCGCATGTAGTGTCTGGCGCATGGTCTTTCTGGTTGTGAAATTCCATGCTTCTACATTATTGATGGGCTACTCAACTACTTATAGGGAGTCTAGCTCCTCTTCATATTATATTTTCCAATGTGGGACTAAATCCCTTATTAGTTCTCAACAGAATCAACAAGAGAAATCTTACAAAGGTTTAAGTTTACACACATAAACCATAATGAGCAACCCTCTCCTATGAGATCTCCGGTGAGCTTTCTCCTTCACTCTCTTGAAGACTCCTTTATTGGCCTCTTAGAAACCCTAAGAAAAGTCCATTCTTGCTCTTAACACACCAATAGCCTCAAGCAATAAATCTCCTTTAGTTTGGTGCTACCAGAGAACCTTAAGTAGACCTCTCATCTTTAACTTAAGTCAGAAGCGATCCGAACAGTTGAATAACAACTTTAAATATGAACCAAATACCAAATTAGAGTAGACCTGAATTGATGCCATGCTGCCGACATACTTCAACGAGAAAAAAATGCCCAAAAAACTTGCTTTGCAAACTGTGGCATATTGGCGGTAAAGTCGTTGGTATGCCATTTAGCACTGTATTGTTGTTTCCAGTTCTGATACAACATTTCGACTCCTCCACGCTTTGCTTATTCCTCGGACGGCATCCATAGCACTCCATAGTGAACACGAGCCATATCCAACAATCTCCACCTTGATCAGTTCATCACTAGCCACCTCATGAGAATGTTCTAATACTTCGTGCTCCCTTCACCTTAGCTCTGACTTTTGGTGTCTCTCCCCAACCGACATGGTTTTACTAGAACCGCAAATCTAAACATTGCTTTAATCTTGTCCAAGACTGAATACGTCTACCGGCACTGTTTTTACCCAATAACTTCAAAACTGTTACGACCCTCCTACCAAGGCGGACTTGAACCTTCCTCCAACCAGAGTAATGGAATAGAAGTCAAGGCGGACTTGAATATCTCCATAGGAATCACCTTAGTTAACATGTCCGTCGGATTCACCTTAGTGTCGATCTTCAAGAGATCAATCTCTTTATTGTACAATTTTCGTATCTTTTGGTACTGCACGTCGACGTGTTTCGTTTGATTGTGTTGTACTAAATTCTTAACGAGAAGAATCATGCTTTGACTGTCACAAAACATTGGAACCTACATCTTCTCGAGCCAAAACTCACTAAATAGGCCCCTAAACCACATAATCTCCTTGAATGTCTCAACTGTTGCCATGTATTCTGAATACGTAGTAGAAAGCACCATGATATCTTTAAGTGTCGACTTCCAATTAACTAGAGAATCTACAAACATGTATACATATCATGTAGTTAATCTTCTCTTGTCCAAGTCACTAGCGTAATCAACATCCACATATTACAACAATTGGCTCGATTGATGTTCTGACTTGTAAAATAATAAACCGAGATCTTTTGAGCCCTTAAGATATAGCAAAGTATTGACTTTACTTCCTATGAATGAAGCCTTCATGGAATTGACATAAAATGGCTCACCAAATTGACCGCATACAGTAGGTCGGGACGGGTGCACACCATAGATATATATCAACAATCCTACTATACTAGCATACGGAACCCAAAATATCTTTTTTCTATCCTCTGATTTTGGATACTGTTTAGAGGATAGCTTGAAATAACTGACAATCGGGATGCTCATCTGTCTACAGTTTTCCATGTTGAATCTCTCAGTACCTTCTCTCTATATTTTTTAGGATAATCAAAACTTTCTAGCCTTCCTGTCTTGACTAATTTCCATTCCAAGGATCTTCTTTTCTCCTCCTAAGTCATTCATGTCAAATCCTACACTAAATGAAGCTTTAAGTGTCCTTATCTCTGCAATACTCTTAGGCCTCGTTTGGTTTACGGAAAGGAAAGGAAAGGAAATCAATTCCTTGTTCTCTCCCTTTCCTTGGAAAATTACAATTGTCTTTTCGGTGTTTGGAGAGGACAAAAAAATTAGAAGGAAAAGTGAATTTCCTATAGTAGGGGAATGAATCCTTGGTTGGATGGGAGAAACCACTTTCCTCCTTATTTTTCTCCCCTATGAGAATCATTTTACTTTCCCCATACTTTTCTTTGACATCCAAACATAGGAAAAGAATCACTTTTCTTTCCCAACCCTATGATTCCGCCAACCAAACGCGGCCTTAGAAGCAATCAACATGTCATCAACATATAAAATGAGATATATCAACAATCCATCCTTGAGCCTCATTGAGTAGACGTACCTGTCACACTCATATATGTTGAAATTGGTCTTCAACATAAAAGAAAAGTGCTTCTACCACCGTCTGGGAGTGTTTCAATCCATATAGAGAATGCTTGAGCTCACATATGTGGTCCTTCTTGCCGAGCTCCATAAATGCTTCAGGCTATCTCATGAAGATCCTATGTTCCAACTTCCAGTACCGAAATATCATTTAGACGTCAATTTATTCTAATTCCATATCGTGAGTTGCAAACAATGCAATAATACCCGAATATCTCGTTGTAGTCAATCATCTTCTTATGAGCTTACCCTTTTGCGACTAAACGTGTCTTATATTGTTCATTCTCCTTTTTCCTAAATATTCATTTGCATCTTGTAGTCCTTCTATCATTCGATAGCTCGACCAAGTTCCACGTACTATTTTTTCTAGAGTGACTCTATCTCCTCTGTCATGACAACTATTCAACAATCTGTCCTCTTGCCCAATAGCCTCCTTATAATCCTTTGGAACTTCCATTATTGCAAATAAGGAAAATGCAACCATGTCTTCGAAGCTATATCATATTGGTGTCCTGTGTGTATGTCATGATCTCCTCAGCGCTATTATATGTGGATCTTCATGGGCTTGGTCCTCATTATTTATCTCTGTGAAGTTCTTATCCTCTTTCGTACCGATAGGCTATAATGGTGCTTCGAAGTTTGTATCTGTACATGCACCAGAAAACTCCACATCTATTAAGTTATTTTTCCTAATGTGTCCCTCACCTCCTTAGATTTTTCTTCCACCTTTCAACATAGAAGTCTCATCAAATATTACATTACGGCCTGTGAATACCCTTTCGCTTTCTGGATCCCACAACTTGTACACTACGATTCCATGTTTGAACTCTAAGAAAATACACCGTTTTAACTGACTCTAGTTTGATTTTATCCTTCTGATTCAAGAGTGAATAGGAAGATTACCCAAACACGCAACAAATCATAGCTGACTCTCCTATCCTCTCTATACCTCCTAAGGAATCTGAAACTCGATGGTTGTAGATGGTAACCTATTGACCAAATATCACGCATGACTAACTGTCTCTGCCCAGAAGTCATTCGAAAGACCAGATTGCAACCGCATGCACCTGAATCTTGTTGGAGTGGGTGGGGTTCCCAACCTATGTGGAGAAGGCCCCGGAGTGCGACGAGCGCCGTTCGTGTGTCGAAGAAGCTCGGGAAGTAGGCGACGCGGAGTCGCTGCTGCTGTTGCTGCCCAGATGGGAGGTTCTGGAACAGGGGATCCGAGTTCGGGCCGAACTCGGTCCCATGGCGAGTTCGGGCCGAACTCGGTCTGGCCACTCCAGCATTGTGGCGTGAGGTTCTGGATGCTCGACACAGAGTTCTGGCCGAACTCTGTGTCGTCGGGGGCTGAGCGGATTTCTGGATGAGTTTTCATCATTGGATCTAATCCAACGGTCCAGGTTGGTTGCGGGATTAGGGAGTTATATTGAGATTTCTCAACCCTAATTCACAATTGCAACGCATCGCAAGAAACACAAGTTTGAGAGAGGAAGGAGGCAAGAGTGCCATTACAACTTCGGAGAAGAAGACGGAGGATTGAAGGTCGCTATTCGAAGGAGATCGTGTTCGGGTAATCTCTACTCGTCGTTCTCGCTCTTCGTAGCCTTGTAATCATTGTTCTTATCTCTGAGTGTTGTGGGGATCCGATTTGGATCGGGAGGAGTTTGTAGAGGGTGTAATTCTTCTATTCCATTAGTGGAGGCTTCTCAGGGTTGGACTCCGATCGTCCCGTGGTTTTTTCCCGCAAGGGTTTCCACGTCAAAAATTCTCTGTGTCTGCGTGGATTGTTTTTGTGTGATTGTTTTTGGGTTCGTGCGTTGTATTGCTCGGTCCTCTCGCAGGTACTCTCCGGTTTGGGGAAAGGTTTCCGCGTTTCTTTCCCAACAGAGTGGTATCAAAGCTTTGGGTTCAAAGGGTATCAGGAGTTGACAGAGGAACCAGAGAGGAGAGATGGACGCGAAGCCGGTGCGCATGGTGAACCTTAATGGCACAAACTATCATTATTGGCGGAGCAAGATGAAAGATTTGCTATTTGTCAAGAAGCTGCATCTACCCGTGTTTGCATCCGAGAGGCCCAGTGATAAATCCGAGGAGGACTGGACATTCGAGCACATACAGGTGTGTGGGTACATAAGGCAGTTTGTTGATGAGAACGTGTACAATCACGTTGCCAATATTGAGCACGCGAAGACGTTGTAGGATAAGCTGGAATCCTTGTATGCGAAGAAGACCGGGGTAAACAAGTTGTTCCTGATCCGGACGATGATGGGTCTGCGATACAAGGATGGGGCGTCTATTTCGGATCACTTGAGTGAATTCCAGGGCGTGGTTGACCAGCTATCTTCTATGGGAGTCAAGTTCGACGACGAAGTTCAGGGACTGTGGCTGCTGTATACTTTGCCAGACTCGTGGGAGACCGTACGAGTTTCTATGATCGCTTCTGCTCCAGAGGGCGTGGTCAGTCTGGAGTTTGCCAAGAGCGGGGTGTTGAATGAAGAGATGCGGAGACGTTCTCAGGGCACTTCATCCACATCCCACCACTCAGAGGCATTGGTTTCAGAGAGCCGCGGAAGGGGCAAAAGCAGGGGTCCAGGTGGTGGCAGAGACAAGTGCAGGGGGAAGTCCAAGGGTCGTTACGAGGACTCAGAGTGTTACCATTGCGGTAAGAAGGGCCATATCAAGCAGAATTGTTTCGCTTGGAAGAGAGAGAAGAAGGGCGACAAGGGGAAGCAAGAAGAGAACACTACAGCGGCGGCCTCGGTGCATGGAGGCGATGTGATCGTCGTAGGTGATGAGGTCATTACTAACCTCGCCTGTGATGACAATTCTTGGCTGGTGGACTCAGGGGCTTCAGCACATGTATCTCACAATAGGGCACTGTTTGCCACTTACACGACAGGCGACTGTGGCGTGTTAAAGATGGGCAATGGAGATGTGTCGAAGGCGGTTGCCGTTGGAGATGTGCATTTGAGAACGAAGACGGGTGCGGTTCTTGTTCTCAAGGATGTTCGTCATGTCCCTGATATCCGTTTCAACCTGGTGTCGGTTGGAAGGTTGGATGACGAGGGATTCTTCAGTCTCTTCGGAAACAGTCAGTGGAAGCTTTCCAGAGGTTCGATGGTGATTGCCAGAGGAAGCAAGAAGTCCGGTCTCTACTATATGGAGGGGAGCGCAGAGGGGGCACAGGAGGTGAACGCAGTCAGTGATGCGTCTACCGAGTTGTGGCACAGGCGGCTCGGCCATATCAGCGAGAAGGGGATGAGCTACTTGGTGAACAGGAAAGTGATTCCGGGGCTCAAGTCTACAAAGTTGGAGAAGTGCACGCACTGTTTAGCTGGAAAGCAAAATAGGGTGTCTTTCCAAAGTCACCCAAGTTCGAGGAAGCCGGCGTTGCTCGAGTTGATTCACTCGGATGTCTGCGGTCCTATGAAGGTAAAATCTCTTAGTGGTGCTTCTTACTTTGTAACCTTTATTGATGATTGTTCCAGGAAGGTTTGGGTCTATGCCTTAAAGACCAAGGATCAGGTGCTGCCTACTTTTAAGGAGTTTCAGGCCTCTGTTGAAAGGAAGACGGGCAAGAAGTTGTTGTGTGTTCGGTCCGACAATGGCGGCGAATACATCGGTCCCTTTGATGTGTATTGCAGAGAGCAAGGGATACGACACCAGAAGACTCCGCCAAAGACACCTCAGCTCAATGGTGTAGCGGAGCGCATGAACAGGACACTGATGGAGAGGGTGCGGTGTTTGCTGTCAGAAGCAAACTTGCCGGGCAGTTACTGGGGTGAGGCTCTTCTCACAGCTGCTTATGTTATTAATTTGTCTCCTAGTGCTCCTTTGCAGGGTGATGTGCCTGACAAAGTATGGTACGGCAAAGAGCCGTCATACAATCACCTGCGGGCGTTTGGTTGTAAAGCCTTCGTGCATGTACCGAAGGACGAGAGGACCAAACTTGAGCCGAAGACGAGGCGATGCGTCTTTGTCGGCTATAGTCGGGATGAGTTTGGCTATAGTCTCTACGACCCAGTGGAAGGAAAGCTCTACAGAAGCAGGGACGTGGTGTTCGTCGAGGATCAGACCATGACCAACACTCAGGATTCCGAGACGCCTTCTGAGGCTGAGGAATTGCCTGAGTTAGAGTCATTTCGCTTCGAGCAGTTTCCAGAGGACATCGCAGAGGATCCAGTTATGGGGGAGCCGGTACATGGAGTTGCTCCCAACCTTGATCATCAGCCTGCTGATGGTGGTCAGGGTGTCCCTCAGGAGGATGAGCATGCCGGAGAGGTAGTTCCTGAAGGGGCGGAGGCTGTCGGTATACAGCCAGCACCAGTGGCTCCACTGAGAAGGAGTGACAGGGATCGTCGACCATCTACGAGATACTCACCGGATGAGTATGTGCTATTGACTGACGGGGGGAGCCCGAAAGTTTCGCAGAGGCTATGAAAGACGAACACAGGCAGGAGTGGATGGTGGCTATGCAGGAGAAGATTAGTTCCTTGCACACCAATTCCACTTATGATCTGGTGCGGTTGCCAAAGGGCAAGAAGGCTTTGAAGAATCGATGGGTGTTCAGAGTGAAGCAGACGGATGATGCTACTCGCCCTCGATACAAAGCGAGGCTGGTAGTCAAAGGCTACGGTCAGCGGAAAGGCGTGGATTATGATGGGATCTTTTCGCCTGTCGTCAAGCATTCATCTATTCGGGTGGTGCTAGCATTAGCAGCCAGTTTCGACTTGGAGGTCGAGCAGATGGACGTGAAGACGACATTCCTCCACGGTGATCTTGAGGAGGAGTTGTACATGGAGCAGCCAGAGGGATTCTGTGAGAAGGGCAAGTCACATTTGGTCTGCCGGTTGAGGAAGAGCTTGTATGGTCTGAAGCAGGCTCCGAGGCAGTGGTACATAAAGTTCGAGTCGTTTATGGGGGAGCATGGTTATGCACGGACGACGTCGGATCATTGTGCATTTGTGAGGTATTTTGCCGATGATGATTTCATCATTTTGTTGCTCTATGTTGATGATATGCTATTAGTGGGTCGGAATGCCACTAGGATAGCGGAGTTGAAGCGCTAACTGGGCACGGCCTTCTCTATGAAGGATTTGGGCGCAGCGAAGACTATTCTTGGGATGGAGATCAGCCGAGAGAGAGAGTCCAAGCTGCTACACTTGTCCCAAACGAAGTACATTTACCGGGTACTTCAGCGTTTCGGGATGGACGGGTCGAAGAAAGTGAGTTCCCCCCTCGCGGCTCACTTTAAGCTCACTGAGGAACAGTGTCCATCTACCGAGGACGAAAAGGAAGATATGGAGCGGGTTCCATATGCCTCAGCTGTGGGGAGCCTTATGTATGCTATGGTGTGTACGATGCCAGATATTGCTCATGCAGTTGGTACGGTTAGCAGGTATCTTTCAAATCCTGGAAGGGTACATTGGAGTGCGGTCAAGTGGATTCTACGATATCTTCAGGGCACTGCCGGTTGGAGACTTTCCTTTGGTGGTGACGAGCCGAAGCTGGTTGGGTATACCGACGCTGATATGGCTGGAGATATAGACACGAGACGATCGACTTCGGGCTACGTGATGATGTTTGCGGGAGGAGCAGTGTCGTGGCAGTCGCGGTTGCAGAAGTGTGTTGCCTTGTCGACGACAGAGGCAGAGTACATTGCGGCGACGGAGGCTTGCAAGGAGCTGTTGTGGATGAAGAAGCTGTTGCAGGAAATGGGACTGAAGCAAGAGCAGTATACTTTGCTTTGCGACAGTCAGAGTGCTATCCACCTTATAAAGAATCAGACGTTTCATAGCCGGTCCAAGCACATCGAGACCCGGTATCATTGGATACGGGATGTGGTTGAGAAGAAGGACGCGGAGCTTGAGAAGGTTCATACAGATGACAATGGAGCTGATATGTTCACGAAGATTCTACCAAGGAGGAAGTTTGAGTACTGCAGGCAGGTCGTCGGGATGACGACATCCTCCCCATAGTTGTGAAGGGGGAGATTTGTTGGAGTGGGTGGGGTTCCCAACCTATGTGGAGAAGGCCCCGGAGTGCGACGAGCGCCGTTCGTATGTCGAAGAAGCTCGGAAAGTAGGCGACGCGGAGTCGCTGCTGCTGTTGCTGCCCAGATGGGAGGTTCTGGAACAGGGGATCCGAGTTCGGGCCGAACTCGGTCCCATGGCGAGTTCGGGCCGAACTCGGTCTGGCCACTCCAGCATTGTGGCGTGAGGTTCTGGATGCTCGACACAGAGTTATGGCCGAACTCTGTGTCGTCGGGGGCTGAGCGGATTTCTGGATGAGTTTTCATCATTGGATCTAATCCAACGGTCCAGGTTGGTTACGGGATTAGGGAGTTATATTGAGATTTCTCAACCCTAATTCACAATTGCAACGCATCGCAAGAAACACAAGTTTGAGAGAGGAAGGAGACAAGAGTGCCATTACAACTTCGGAGAAGAAGACGGAGGATTGAAGGTCGCTATTCGAAGGAGATCGTGTTCGGGTAATCTCTACTCGTCGTTCTCGCTCTTCGTAGCCTTGTAATCATTGTTCTTATCTCTGAGTGTTGTGGGAATCCGATTTGGATCGGGAGGAGTTTGTAGAGGGTGTAATTCTTCTATTCCATTAGTGGAGGCTTCTCAGGGTTGGACTCCGATCGTCCCGTGGTTTTTTCCCGCAAGGGTTTCCACGTCAAAAATTCTCTGTGTCTGCGTGGATTGTTTTTGTGTGATTGTTTTTGGGTTCGTGCGTTGTATTGCTCGGTCCTCTCGCAGGTACTCTCCGGTTTGGGGAAAGGTTTTCGCGTTTCTTTCCCAACAAATCTCTCTAGTAGTATCATGTTTATACGCTCCGCAACCTTGTTCTGCTCCGGACATCCTGGAACTATCTATTGCTTCTGAATGCTTTGTTCTTTACAGTAATCCTGAAACTCAATGGAGTGTACTCGCTTTCATTGTCTATCTGCAAAAACTTCATTATTCACCCTTTTTGCTTCTTCACGACCGTTTTTCACTTTCGAAATCAAGCAAGAACCTATGGTTTGTGCTTGATAAAATAAACACATGCCTCATGTGAGAAGTCATCTATAAAGATGACGTAGTACCCACACCTCCTTTTGATCGAACTGGTGAAGTTCCCCATACGTTTGAGTAGGAATAATCAAGCACTCCCTCGATCTTGTATATTGTCAGCTTCTCTACGACCGTTTTTCACTTTTCGAATCTAGCAAACACCTCTGATTTATGCTTGATCAAATAGACACATACCTCCTATGAGAAGTCATCTATAAAAGGTGATGTTATACTCACCTCCTTTTGATCAAACCGGTGATGGCCTCATACATTGCCTTATACATTGCTTGCAATCAAGGGCTTCCTCAGTCTTATACATTGCCTGCTTGAAGCCAACTTCATATTGCTTGCAAATCGTACAATACTTGCAGAATTCTAACTTCCACTCCTTTATGTCCGTTAGCAACTCCATCTTCTGCAGCTCAAGAAGACCCTTCCCACTCAAGTGTCCTGGATGTAAATGATATAAACTTGCAGTATCCTCCAAGCCTTTCTCCGCAACAACGATCGTACCACTAGTGAGTTTGCTTTCATCCAATTGATACAAGTTCGACAACAATCATTGTCCCTACATGACTAGGTTGTCCTTTACTATCTTCAACAAATTAGTTTGGCCAACGAACTCGTATCCTGCCGTGCCCAATGGGCTAAGAGAAATAAGATTCTTCTTCAAATATGCAATGTGTCTCACGTACATAAGTCATCCCATCGAACATCAGAATCTTGATGTTCCCTGCGCCAATGGTCTTGTAAGACGCATTGTACTCCATGAGAACAATACCACAGTACTAGATCACTCTCTATTCAGACACATATGATAAGAGCACATAGAGTCAAGAATGCAAATTTTAGAGAAATTTTCTTTCCAGCTATGAACGGTAAGTACATAACATAGTAGCTCCTTAGCCTCCTGAGCAACACTAGCTTGACCCTGACCGTTTGAATTGGTGCATTTATCCTTCTTCTTTAGATATTGCTTATACTTCGAATATTGTTTTTTCATGTGTCCCAACTATTTACAAAAGAAACAAACATCGTTCTCTTCTGATGATTTGAACTTCCCTTGGCTACTTTGTCGTTGTCCTTATTATTAGTTCTTCCCCTTTTATTAGTGATCAACTCTGATGACTCACCAATAAGATTTGGCCTCGTCATACTCTCATTATTAAGAAGAGTAGTAATCACCTCATCTTGAGAGTCTCCTTCCCATAAAGGATGGTTGTTACCAAATGGTTATAGAAGGAAAGAAACGAGGAAAGTGTCATGTCCTCCTCTTCTAACTTTATTTCGAGATACAGATGATTACTAACAATCTTATTCATGCATAAACATAGAGTTGCTTCTTGATATACAACTTATTAGACGAGAGATGCTACGTGGACCGCCAGGCGTGACCGCAGTTTGGCCTGCGGTCCACGTGGCTCTCTTTTATTGGTTTCTCCCGGTCGGTGGGCCTCACATTAACAGGGGGGCTAATAGGCTTAGGACACATAGCCCACGGTCACGCCTGGTGGGCAATGACCGCGGGCAACATAGTGTTTTCCTTATTAGACAATGGCTTTGTCATATACAAGCTCTCGAGCTTCAACCATAAACCAGTCACAAAAGTCTGTAACATAACATTGTATCACGTCATCCGCCACATTCGGAAGTTTTTTTGTCCTTTTTCACAATGGCCTTAAACACTCTTTCACAGGGAAAGATTTGCTTCTCTACCACAAAGAGAAGTTTTATTTACTATTAATTTTTTTTCTCCTCGAATTTGGAGCTATTAACCATGTTACTTTTCATTCTGGATTTTCGAAATGGAGAAAATCCACTCAGACCTAAATAACCAACGATTTCAAGAATCTTGATCGAGAAAGATAGGAAAAGGACCAACGTCATCACCTATTTCACCTATTGTTAAAATAGATCCAAGAGTTTGAAATCCTCATGGTTCCTTAGCTCTAATACCAATTGTTGTGCACACGCAGAAGCGACACGTCAATAACCTTAACAATGACAAAAAAACAACAAGGTACACATATATCAAAATAATAGCACGACAACTCCCAATATAAACGTGGTTCGGTCAAGATCGCCATACTCCATGGGGTCAAGGAGAGAATAATTTATTGAATCAACAAGAGAAGCCTAGAAAGGATTATACACACAAACCGCAATGGGTAACCCTCTCCTTATCCAACAACCTTCTCCTTCACTCTTGAAGACGCCTTTAACGACCTCTTAGAAACGATAAGAAAGTCCCTTCTTGTTTTTATCACACAAATAGCCTGAAACAATAAATCTCATTTAATTCGAGGCTGGTGGAGAGCCTTAAATAGGTCTATTGTCTTTAACCAAGTCAGGAGCGATCCAAACCATCAAATTGACAACTTTAAATATAAACTACAAATCAAATTTGAGCAACCCCGAACCGACGATATGCTGCCGACATACTTTACTGAGAACAAAAATGTCCACAAATCTTGCTGTCACTTTTATGCAAACTGTGGCATACCGACGATATATGTCGTCGATATGCCGTTGATATGCCGTCTAGTACTGTGTTGATGTTTCCAACTCTAACATGCCATTTCGACTCTTCTCATGCTTCTTTGATTCCTCAGACGGTGAAGTGAACACGAGCCATATCCAACATTATCCGTACTTGTTTTTGTGTTCGTGCAATATGGATAACTAATTTTTACCTATTTGAAAATGTTCATATCTCACATCAGTATTGTGTTTGTATCTGTATTCGTGTCCTTGTCGTGCAACATAGATAACTAATTTTTACCTATTTGAGAATTATAACTAATTTTTAACTATTTGAAAATGTTCATATTGTGTTTGTATCTGTGTCCTAGTCGTGCAACATAGATAACTAATTTTTACCATCTGAAAATGTCCGTATCATGTTTGTATCCGTGTCCTACTCATGCAACATAGATAAGAGGCCAATGGGCATATTGAAAATGGAATTACCAGGGTAATCGAGAGCTTTCCTTGGAATGGAAGCTTCCGTACAAGTTCGGTAGGTTGGGGGCAGCTTGAGGAAAGAAAGCTATTGTGACGGAAAGGGCTAAAAATAGGACATATCTAAAAAAGCTACTTTGAGAGAGATATATATGGAATGACAATAGCTTTTTGGTATATGTAGATAGAAGTTAATTTACCTAGCAATAGTACTGCAGAGTTCCATCGGCCAGTTTTTGTTTTGATTGCTGGATTCCCCTTCCTGTCAGTCGAGCCATCCTCAGTGACGGGAGAGATCATGTTCGGTTTGTTTTCATTGGTCATAGTGCCCTTGACAACTTCTTTCTTCATCTGTTGCACAAAGCGAGGAGAACGCAGAGCAAATAGGTTGAGTAAATGCTAAATGAGTATGTATGGAATATAATGTGCCATTTTCCTAATTCACTATGAAACCTTTAAATCTATGTATTGCGAAGTTCCGAGCTATATTTTCAGTTCATGAGAAAATTGCTCTTGATGTTGTCTGCTTTGAAGTTTTCTGCAACTAATTTTCTAAAGATAGATTGTGCAAGAAGAACACTGTAGGGCAACTTACATTTTTCTTGGAAAAACTGAGCAGCTGATTGATCTTTCCTTTCGTTGAACTGACCATCATGGAGGTACTCTTTCTCTCTGAAGCAGCCATTATCTGTACAGTAAACCAGGGAGGGGGGACATTAGTATACTGTGAGAATAGTCGATCGTCATTTCATTATATTTATTTATCTAACATTCAATTGCCAGGAGCTATATTATTTATCTAACATTTATAACCTTTTGATTTACTCGAGTGAATGTTTTACTTCCGCACAATGTAAAGCGAATTTAATGAGACATTGTGTCTTCTATAGTGTTTTCTCTTAATAACTGAGAAAGTGATGTAGCAATATAGGGAAAGCTATAGCGAGAAAGGAAAATAAGGTTAAAAAAGCTAATATAAGTAGATCAGTGTATGTATTTATTTTTAGATCAGAATATCAGGATACGAAGATTTAAAGACAATAGGATATCTTGAACTAGAGAACTAGGCTGTCGGCTTCAAGATTACAATATTTGGGTAATTAAGGTCAATCTTGATGCTCTCATAACTTGTTTTGCCAGATGGCTCACTGCTGTTGTAGCTGAAAGCAACATGTAACCAATTGACAACATACAGCAACCAGAAAATCAGGCAAGATGGATGTGTTGTATGAAATGATTTTCTTTGGACGAGGTTGCCTGTTGAACTCAAAAGAGAAAATCCATTAATTTTTTATCACCTCATTAATAAGAATATCAGGATGGCAGGGAGGAAAGGAAATAAGCTTGTTCTTGAACTAACTCATCCCAGTTAGTAAGCGGCTGTAAGAAACAGAAAATCATATGAGAATGGACCAGGTAACCAATAAGGCTAGTTCAGACAGAGAGTATGAGGACATGAACAAAGTGAAGCTATGCTTGTTATAGTTTTATAAATCATATTGAAAAGTTAAAATACGTTAATTACAGAGAATCCAATCTTATGGTTCTATCCTACGTCATATGGGCACAAATACGACAAAGGACATAATGCGGACACACTGGAATGAACGACGACGAGACAGAGCACGTGCCCTAGTGAATCTTTGGCGTGGGCATACCATGAATGTGCCTGACACGGGACTCAACACAGACACAATGCTAACTTGGAGTCGTAGGTTGTGTCAAATCTGACCATTACAAGAGCTTCCTACTTAGTCCCTTAAGAATGAAATAACTTAAAAAAATTGGCCAAACTGGTAGAACTAACAATATAGTAGTAAGTGGAATTCTTTTCTTATCTTAGAAATTCCATTTTTTATCGGAATTCTTTTCTTATCTTAGAAATTCCATTTTTTATCACCTCATTTATGATAGGGACTTCATATGAGAAATTTGCTGTTAAGCTAACTCGCCTCGATTAGTCAATTCATATGAGAGGATCGAACTATCAAATATGGCTACTTCAGACAAACTGACAAATTATTGAAAGAGACATGAACATAGTGAAGATATTCTTGTTATGAGCTGCTGTAGTAAATTCATTACAGCTACAACGAATCCGATCTCATGGCTGTATCCTAGTGTCAAGCATGGACATGAATATGACAGAAGACATATAAGGACATATTTAATGTACAACAACGAGACAAGGCACATGCCATGGTGTATTTTTGGCGCGTTCATGCCAGGTCTGCTACATGCCTGACATGGGACTCAACACGGGGACAATGCTAATTTTGGAGTGTCCGTGCTTCCTAGGTTGAGTTCTCGTCCTGCATGATAATCCTTAGTATTGAAAGAATTTTTAAAATTTCAGTAAACTGGCAGAACTAACGATATAGTATTAATTGGATTTTTTTTTTTTTTTGGTTATGAAGTGGTTTGCTATCTTGACACCCAGATTTTAGAAGGTTCAACAACTCAAAATTATTAGGACTAGAGGGTTATTTGAAGAAACAATGCCAGGAATTTCCATCTCCATATCCTTCATTTGAAGCTTATCAAATCAAGCACATGATTACCAAAAGGTTAATTTACACTGTTGTATTGAGAGCAAGAACTTAAAGCTAAAGCAGGTTCTCCTAGAAAACCTGAAATAAGAATCATTTCCAAAATCAAAATTCTCAAATTTGCGCTGCATAAGCAAATATATACAGTCAAGACTAAGCAATAACTTCTCTTTGAATTGCCTGGCAAAGGCACATGCAGTTGGATATAAGTTCATGGTAATAAAAAATATGGACTATAAAGCAGATCAGAAAATCTTAATATAGGAAGCTACAATGGAAGGAAAAATTATGAACAAACCAATATGAATTGATGGCAACAACCAGTGAATAGTCGCAAAGCATACCTAAATAGAGGTATATGAGTTAAGATAATCTAGAAAGCATATATTTACACTCCAAAAATATGTCCGGTCCTTGTTGTGCCAGATACATATTTGACACAACATGCTCACTCAAAAATGCACTAGACAAGCTGAAATAGGTGTCGTGTTCATATCATATCGTACTTGTATTGTATTAATACTTGCCCGGGCAACATGTTGGAGTTATCCAATAATTAGGGCTCACACATGTAAAATTAATTATGCCTATCTAAATAATTAAGCCAAATTAAAGTGGTCTAATTGGAAAATAGGCTTAAGGGTATAATTGTCATGGAAATAATGTGTATATAACTTAGAGATGAATCTAATTTGATGAAGGGCCAAATTAGAAATATCTAAAGCATATATATATATATATATATATATATATATATATATATATATATATATATATATATATATATATATTAGGGTTATAGTCCCCAATTTGTACGGCCTCAAAAGGAGAGGGTTTTCTCTTTTGCATCCCCATCAACAGAGAAAGAGAGAGAGAGAATTCATCTTTATCATTAAGGGTCGTATCAAGTTGGAAGATCAAACTACTAAAGGATAGATTCACTTCAAGATCAATCTAGCCTAGCGATGGATTCATGTACGCTTCCGCAATTATTTATCATCTTCATCTCATGAATCAACGAGTAAAATCTAACACAACATAGTTAAAGATCAAGGAAACCAATCAATTTCAAGAGACTTCCGAGACGTAAATTCTAGGGTACTATAATTACTTTGATCCGAATAGTGTCATGCTACTATGATCTCATAATTGCAATACTATATCGAGCTCTATTATATATTTGTATGTAATATCATATCACTGAACTTTTTACACTATGTATTGTTCGGATTTTATCTTATATTAAGTGATCTTCGGCCAGAATTTGCTTGATCCCATCCTTTCTCTTGAAAAGAAATAAATTCTAAATTTGTGAAGTCCCGCGAATAGGAATAGACATTCATATTTTCCTAATTTTCTAAAGGACGTCGCAAAAACCCAATGCCCGCCACGAGGCTCCCGCCATTGCAGTCCAGAGAGAATAAAGGATCAAGATGTACACAGTCATAAGCCCAATATATTGAGGGGCATTACTTTTCCCCGAGCCGATCTATATATTTTTTTTTCTAGATAAATCATGATCTCAAACAAGTATTTAGACTACAGAAAATTTCATGTAGGGTGAAGAAGTGTATCAAATTTGCACAGAATAGGACAGTTTTAGGATATTTACAAAAAAAGGGGATCTACCACCAGACAAAAAAAAAATTAAAAAAAAATGAGGCGCCAGTGCAACTGGGCGCCAGACAAAAATAGAGATAGAAAAAAAATGAGGCTCCAGTAACACTGGCGCCACATTCTCCATCCTAGTTTTTTTTTTTTTTTTTTTGTTTTTTTTGGGTTTATTTTAGTTTGGTTTGGTTTGGTTTATCTTTTAGTTTGATTTTGCTTAATCTTTTAATTTAATTTAATCTATTTGTTATTTTGTTATTATCTATACTATGGATAATAACAAAATATATTAGTTAATATTTTTTGTATATAATATTTTTTTGTTATTATCTATACTATGGATAATAACAAAATATATTAGTATACAAATAAATATAAATATCAATAAGTTAATATATAGTTTGTTATTTTATATATTACTTTATTGTTATTTATATTTATTTGTATACTAATATATTAGTTTGCTATTATCTATACTCATTAGTATATTAATTTGTTATTATCTATATTGCTATATTTACTTATTTTATGTGTTATATTGTCTATAAATAATATAGATAATAACAAAATTTATTATTTAATATAAAATTATTATATATAAAAAATATTAACTAATATATTTTGTTATTATCCATACTATAGATAATAACAAAATAACAAATAGAATAAACTAGACTAAAAGATTAAGCAAAATCAAACTAAAAGATAAATCAAACCAAACTAAAACAAACCAAAAAAAAAAAAAAAAAAGGATGGAGAATGTGTTTGGCGCCAGCCTCATTTTTTTTTTGTTGTTGGCGCCGGTCCCCTTCTTTGTAGATATTCTAAAATTGTCAACTTATGTACAAATTTGATAAACTTCTTCACCCTATATGAAATTTTCTGTTTAGACTATCAAAGTTGTGGGCTAGACGTATGCACATCAATATTCGAAAAACTTTGATGGTAGAAGAATGGATTACCTTAAGATGACACTTGATACGCGTATATATACTTGTCTAGGTAGTCGTGTCGCCGCCGGACTCGGGCGAGGGGGAGGAGAGGGAGACGAGGAACGGGATCGGGAGCGCGTACGGATCCAGACGCGACACGGTGCAGAGAACACAAGTGGAACCTATTGTCATTTACAACTAGAGCGAGAACGAGAACGAACTGTTGATCACTATTGATCACTCTCTCTGTAATAGTAACAACAAGTTTCCTAGCTACTTCAATGGAACTTCTTCTCTAGGACTAGTAATGGAGAGATGGAGGGGTCATCGACAGTGTATTTATTATGGTTTTGGAGCTACGAGCCGTGGCCATGGGGTGGCTTTGGAAAGATCTTTCCACGTGGAGGTCAGGTGGGGTGGGACTCCAGCTGGACTAACCGTTCAACCGGGGAGGGGAGGGTTGGTCCTACGGATCCATGGGGGTTGTGGGGATTGGGTCTGGTCAGGGGTTCACCTATTGAACCAGACTGGATCACCAACCCTCCCTTCCTCACGAGCGTCTCGCCTTCACTTTTTTGGTTGTTGTTTCGGACCAGCCATCTGTCCCGAAACAAGAGTTGTTGTCTTCCGTGAACCATCCGTGTTCTGTAGCCGCCCTCGTTCTAGAACTTTGTAGAAAGCCCCACGTTTGGATTCGTAACATTCGCGTAGTCAGCAACCATGTGGAAAATGTCCAGCAAGTTTGGAATTGCTTATCAACAAGAAAATATTTTATGTACCTTCAAAATTATATTTCTCGATGTCCCTCCGCTACAAGTTTTTCTTCTATTCGTTCATGTCTTCTTTCAGCTCCCCTCTATTTACTTGGGTCAATAAAAAAGCGTCATATGACGGAGGGACATGATGGGATGACGTTTTTTAAGGTACATATAACATTACTCTTATTAATACTACTATATAATACAAAATAGTTAGAGCATCTCCAACCCTATTGTCCTTTTTGTGTTGTGATTCCTATGTGGCATGAGGCACAAGATAATATCTTTCCTATGTGGCAATATGATATTCACACAAGACAATGAGATAAAAAAAAGTGTTCTTCAATGCAAAAGTATTGAGAAGACAATAATTTTTTTTTAAACTTCCAAGACAACTCTTCCATTTCTTCATTCTTTTATAAATACTTCTATTCATAATTGATGATATGAAGACAAAGTCATTGTAAAGTGCATTGTCTAGATCTAGACAACCAACTTCACATTGTCCTTACCATGTCATTGTCATGTCAACTTCATAATTTATTCTACATTTGCATTGGAGAATGATTTTTGAAATGAAAACTTGTTATTCCTATGTGGCAACCATTTTCTCTAAACTCACAATAGGGTTGGAGATGCTCTTAGGTACTGTTTGGGAAGGGAGGAAAAGGGGAAGAAGGAAAAAGTTGAGGGAAAAGTGAGAGAAAAATTAAGGCCTCGTTTGGTTCGCGGAATGGTAGGGAAAGGAAATCAATTCCTTGTCATTTTCTTTCCTTTAGGAAATTTTAATTCCTATTGATTTTCCTTTCCGATGTTTGGCAATGCCAAAAAATTTGGAAAGGAAAGTGAATACTTCAATGTGGAAAAGTGATTCCTTACTTGAATGGATGGAATCACTTTTTTCCCTAATTTTCTTTCTATTGGGAATCACTTTCCTTTCCTCATCAATTCCTTTGGCACCCAAACATAGGAAAGTAATCACTTTCCTTTTCCAACCTGGAGATTCCGCGAACCAAACGTGGCCTTAAGGAACCAAGAAAGGAAAGTTGTTCCTTTCCTTTGTTTGGTAGCCACAAACTTGGGAATCAATTTCCTGACAAGGGAGAAAATTGGTGGGAATATGGTTCCACTCAAGACCCATGGGATTGGTTTTCCCTCCCCCTTTTCCAACATTTATTACAAAAGTTATGACAAAAGTAACCATATGTCATTGCTTATTTTACCATTAATGTTATTTTTATAATATTATTTTTATTTTAAAAGGTAAGGATATTATTGGAACATTGTTATATTTTGTTTTTCTTTCCTAGGTAGTTTCTTTGTTTTACCAAACAACGAAAAAAAAATGTGACAAGAATCCTACTTCCCCATTCCTATGAAAAATACAAGGGAATTCATTTCCTTTCCGTGAACCAAACGAGGTCTAAAAGTGATGGTGTTTGGGAAGCAGGAAAGAAAATGGGAGAGGGAAATTTGAGGAGAAAAAGTAGGTGGGTCCTACTAAAAAAAATTTCTCCCAAAAGTGGAAGAAAATGGAGAGAGATGAGAGGAATATGAGTGAATTTACCCCACCACCCCTCATAAAGGGAATGATAAATTATCATTTGAGAATATCAAGGACCGAATAATAATTATATTGCTATCCATAAACAACAACTAATTATTTTTAAACTTTTCCTTCCCCTATTTTTTGTTCATCCAAACAAAGAAAGAAAAAATTAACTTTCCTTTCATTTTACTCTCCTCCATTTTTCTTCCCCTCAAAATTTTCTTTTCCTCCCTACAAAAGTTTACAAACACTGTGTTTGACTTCACTGTAAAATTTTTCTCTCCAAATATATCCGGACTCAACATTTATTTATTACAATGATCATTAAAATTAAGAGGAACAGTCAGGTATTAATAAGAGGGGGTTTTGTTAACATGTGCCCTAAGAGCACATGTTAATACATTGATAAATGTGTAATTTTGATGGGTACTTCCACCATTATATTTATCAATGTACATTTACATTTATCAATACACATTTAAGTGAAAGATGGATCGATAAATATGATGGTGGGAATATCTCTACAAATTATACACTTATTAATGTATTAACATGTGCCCTTATGGCACATGTTAACAAAACCCAATAAGAGGAGATGGCTAGAATTGAGATAATCAATATATAAGAATCTGAAGCAATAATTATGTGTTGAGAGGAAACATGATGTTATTATGTCAACTTACATGTCATTTATGTAACTATATTTAAGAGTCCAAACAATAAAGTTTCCATATAACTCTTCATGTCCCAATGGTAATAAATTCTTCTGTCTTTACCATTTAAAGATTATTATTCTTAATAGAAAATGAAAAGAAAGAACAAAATCCATACTCTGAACCCCTTGGCACAGTAAAAATGAAGCACACAGACATGACTAGTAACCTGAAAAAGATAATGGCTGACCTTACGATATTATAATTGAAATACGTATAAAGCACGTGCATGTAGACTAGTTATTTATATAAAAACAGTTTCTTTCAGAAGCTGTTTGTTAAAAATAACTTATCAAAAATAATTTGGAAAAACTGATTCAATTTTGAGACAGATGTTGTGCGTGTGTTTTTTCCTTTTAATTTTTCTAAAAAGTAGCAATAAATACCAAAGCGGACTTTGTTGAAATAATATAAAATTTTTGCCGATAAATTTGTTCTGTGAGAGAAACTGCTTTCAAGAGTTAGTTAGTTTTGTTTTGTTTTGTTTCGGTTTTTTTGCACCATCAACAAAAAAGAGCTAGTTTTTTCTTTAAAAAACCATAGAGGAACTCATGAGTTCCTATGTTTTAAACTCATCAATTACAAATCATTGGATTACATGCATCTTATCTCTTGATTGTAAGTTTCTAAAAAGTCAAGGAACTAAATAGAAAATTTTGTCTAACCATATTGCAAGTTCATATTTTAAGTTCCTATTTGAGTTTTTGCAATTGATTAACATGTGCCCTAAGGGCATATGCTAATATATCGATAAATTTGCATCTAATATTTTCACTAGTACATTTATCAATGTACATTCACTTAAAATGTGTATTAGCAAATGTCAAATATGCATTGATAAATATTTTGGTTTGAGTACGAATATAAAATACACATTTATCAATGTGTTAACATGTATCCTTAGAGCACATGTTAGCAAAATCCAACTCGTTTTATGTTAACATTTGATTGCAATTAGTTATATCCTATCTAGTTAACCCATGAAACATATGATTACAAGAATGTACCATTTGTTGTTTTTTAGAACTAGAAATTGCTGAGATACCCACTTTCGGGGAGATGTTTATGAAAAATCCACCCGTAGGGTGGGTTTTATGAAATACCCAACATTATGTATTTTCACGTTAAATATTTCAAGATTCCCTTTATATGCTATGTATTTACAAAATTGCCATTTTGATAATACCATAGCTACCCCTTCGCGCAAATTTTGTCATATATATGTATTTGAATTCATAAACTCAGATTTTGATTGCGATTTTCGTCTTTTTCTTCTTCAGGAGAGATTTGAATTCCGTTGCTCTCATCTTCAGCAGAGATCGCAAAGATCGTTCGTAGTTCACTATGTGTAACGTCCCAGTCCCAAAATATGTGGGACCAGGTATACGAATACATGCCAGCAGCACTTTACCATTGGGTCAAGCTACACAACATGCCCATTAGCGAAATACTTAAGCTACAAATCATGATGACACCAAGAAATACAACACAGTCCACAGGTATATACATTTAATCACATCCACAGAGTCCACAAAGAGATCAAGAACAAATAAGAAAATGTCTCAAATATCCAGCAATAAAAGAAATGAAGTCTGTGCGGGTAAAACATCCCGAAACCAAAGAAATAGAGACAAAGTACAAATCAATTACAATTCTGATGAAAAGAAAAGGAAATAATGTAGCAAGGCTAAATATGATGATAACATGATCACGAAAAATGCTCTGGCACTATCTCGTCCTCCTGTGCCGGTACACCTCCGGTCTCAGCTCCCGAACCGTAAACCTCTGGGTAGTCTTCAGCTTCGTCTAAGCCTGAAAAATAGTCAGGTCCTCAGAGGACTAGCAAGGTGCATAATATACATGCCAAGGTACAGAAATAAAAATATGAACTAGGGCAATCTACTGTATCAGTCTATGTGCTATGCAAGTGAGATACTTTTCTAGAATATCAGACCTCTTCCACTAAGGCTCACTAGCACCTCAGAAGGGTATTGTCCCCAGTACCTGTGTCGTGGCACCAAGGACAATCAATTCTCGACAGTGATAATCCCTTACTCTGCTACAGAGATAAAGGTCACTAAACAACGGGCCACACGTATTGTACAGTTCTTCCCAATCCCCATGTCTAGAATCTAGCAATATCAAGTTTGTACAGTCATCTTGAAAGTAATAGCAATACTGATAAAGAAATCTAGAATGCAAACACGAGGTCAATACCATGAATAGTCATGTAAACATCACATCATGAATATGTCGGTGTCATGTGGTCAATTGTGTCAATGGACACATCAGTATGTACGTAATGCCTAATGTCAATACTCGACGTCACTATCATGACATCGGCACCCGTCTATAAACGGACACTAAGTATCAACGTCCTACGTCATGCAATGCTAATAAAAAAGAACAAAAAAATATAAAAGAATAATCTGTAACAAAGGCAAGGCACGCTTGCTTGTAACTGCTGTCTGCGGGTAAGCCTGTCCAACTCCGGTGTCCTTGTCGATACTCCCTAGCTGACCTATAATAATACACTATATTTAATATTTTATATCAACACACCATATATAAATTATATGAGTATCTACGCCTCCTAGTTGCCATAACATTGTTACGATACTGCATCTATTATATAAGTACATATAGGTAACAAAACCTTTCGTAAATACTTTACAATTATAATAAAATAATATATTTAAATTCTAAAATTTATCAATAAATACTTATATATTGCTATAATTATATTTTCAATAGGGAAACCCTTTCACAAGAGGTCTTATGTCAATGCCACATATGACTTCCTCAAATCGACACATTAATTTAGTCCCAAAACAATGATTAAAATAAAATTAATAAATTCTGTAAAAATTCTAAAAATTAGTTAAAAATAGTACTTATAATGTTAAACCTTGCACAACATAAAGTTTAATATGAACTCATGGAGTTTTGACACTTTTGGACACAAGGAAAATATAATTTTTCGGAGTTCGGTGATACGACAAATGTCATAAATTTTTAAAAATAGCAAACGGATGTGAAACCTAACTTTCAGATATGCTTCGAAAAGGTATCAACGTCTAAATTCTTAATAAAAATATAGAAAGGTTAAAAACTGACCTTAGATAGGTGAAAAGTGGCCCACAATAGAATTTATCAGTTCTGGATATCCTGTCGTAGAATCAACGCCACGGGCAAACCGCTTGGAACTAGGAGATTCGATAATCAGAGGTTGGAGTAGACATACAAAGGTAACTCTCAGATTTGGTTTAAGGAGAAACGGATGAAAAAAAGTGGATGAAACATCATCTACAAGTCGGCTAACCTGTTGTGACGTTTCAGACTTCGATTCGACGGAGTTTCGGCCCAAGTAGCACGTCGTGCACCTCTCTAATGGCCGCAAGGTTGCTCCTATAGTTGCTAGGGTGGAAGGGATGTTGAGAGGGACGTCCAAGTGGTGGTGGTTGGCACAAAAATTGAGGAAAAATTATATTTTGTGAAGAAAGGGGGGTCGGCTAGGGTTTCGGGTTTGGAGTGGTGGCCGCTAGGTTTGGGGGGATTTGTGGAGTAGTGGACGGTTATGAGAGAGGGGGATGGTTAGGGTTTAATAGGTATATATATATATATATATATATATATATATATATATATATATACATATATATATATTAAGGAACCGTTATCTTTATTAGAAAAAGAGGGTAATGAGTACATCCGACCTCATAGGTAACAAAGAAAAGAAAAAACAAACCAACACTAATCAAACGCCCATTTCGGAATAGGCGGAAGGTGACGACAACCCGAAAGCGACTTCCTGAACAGCCGCTTCACCTCCCGGACCAAGAAAGCAGCACCAGCACTACGTCCCTCATAACGATGCTTGTTCCGGTTCTTCCAAAGCACCCATATAATCGCACCGGCTAAGGATCTCCTATGGTGACTTTCCGGACCACGCCACCACCTTCGGAGGAAGGCCAAAAAATCACGATGCATTCGTGCTTTGAAAAAGCCCCTGAAGACAGACCATACCTCCGAAGCAAGATCCCCATGGAAGAAAATATGTTGAAAAGTCTTCCCGTGCCCAGCCTGACAGCAATGACACCTAGATGCCAGGTGGAAGCCAATCTTTTGAATGTTGTCATCAGAAGGAAATCGGTTATGGCAGACCCGCCACATCAGAATGCTCCACTTCGTCGGAATGCATTGGCCCCAAATATGAGAAAATAAGGAAGAGGTTGGATGGTGGATCCGACAAACCCTCCATGTCTTTGCCAGCGAGAAAGATCCATACCGAT
Source organism: Iris pallida (assembly GCA_029216955.1). Classification (NCBI taxonomy): domain Eukaryota; kingdom Viridiplantae; phylum Streptophyta; class Magnoliopsida; order Asparagales; family Iridaceae; genus Iris; species Iris pallida. The sequence continues at coordinate 4,040,942 of JANAVB010002600.1, forward strand.
CACCCCAAACAAAAGAATCAGGAACCAAAGTACAATTCAGATTTGCCGCAATGAGATGCCGCACTGCCTCATCCCCAAAAATCTCCGAGATCATAGGCAAATTCCAGCCCGCGTCGGACCAGAACGATCAGATAGCAGGACCGCCATTGTCAGAGTTCCTCGCCCTAGAATCGCGGATCTTCCTTCCCCTTTTCGATAGAGCTCTCACAATCACCGGTCGATGAGGATGAAGCACCGTCCTCCCGGCCAATCTGGCCGACCGCCGAAGCTTCCCGATGCCATTACCCGCCGCTACCCGCCCCGAAGGGTGCGCCCGTCGCTCCAAAGGAGCCGCTGACTCAGCGCCCGCCCCCCCATTGCTGGCCGAGGATTGGCCCGCCAGCCCAGAAACACCAGGCGCCAACGCCTGGGCCCCCAACCGCACCCGTGTCCGTCTCCTGGCCCCTGTAGCCACTCCATCGACCGTCGGGTCAGCAATACGACCCAACCTGATACCCCCCGGGATCCACGCTTCATACCTCGCTGAGCCCTCACCACGTCCCAGTCTGAAAAATATATGTGGTTCCTCCAATTTTCTCCCCCTCAAAATACATCGCCAAATGGGAGAACACTTGGAAGTCATGAAGGCTTCGCAAGGATGCCGCTTAAGAAAATATTTCGATTTAAGGAAATCCATCCAAAGTCCCCTCCCATGTTGCAACTTCCACAATAATTTCATAGAGAAGGCATCCATAATATCATTCAGGCACTTGATCCCAAGACCCCCTTCAGATTTAGTCCGGGTAGCAAAATGCCACGCCAACCAACTCCTCTTAGCGACACCATCCTTGCTACCCCAAAAGAAAGCCGCAAACATCCTCTCAATCGCCCTGATAACGGCCCGGGGTGGGCAACATGCTGCCAACGTATACATAGGAATAGAGGTGAGGACATTCTTAATAAGAACCAGCTTCCCCCAGGAGAAAGAATCTTGTTTTGCCAACCCGTCAGCTTCGATCTGATTTTATCAAGCAAATTACTGAACATCCCTGCATTCCGTCTCCCGCACGTTAAAGGACAACCCAGATAAACAAGAGGCAGAGTACCGGTACAAAATCCAAATAGAGTAGAAATAGTCCGTGCACGAGCCTCTGCCAAAGGATTAGCAGTATAAAAGGCAGATTTGGAATAATTAATCTTCTGACCTGAAACAGCCTCATAACGATGCAACACCTGCTGAAGAGCACGCAAGCCAGCAATATCCCCCGAAGTGAAGATAAGGACATCATCTGCATAGGCCAAGTGCGAGATATGCGGTCCCCCAATCGGGGTATGAAAAGAAGATCTCCTATTAGTGTCTTGTAGAAGCTTAAGATTCCGAGAAAGCACCTCCGCGGTAATGATAAAAAGAGCGAAGGAGAGAGGATCCCCCTGCCGGATCCCTCTAGACGCCGGAAAGAAATCAGTAGGAGCGCCATTGAGAAGAACCGCATACCGGGTGTCCGCCAGAAGACGATAAACGAGATCATAGAAGGCTTCATTGAAACCGAATCTCCGAAGCACACGCAGGAGGAAATGCCAATTAACTCTGTCATAAGCCTTCTACATGTCAAGCTTGATTGCAACGTTGCCACCATGATTGAATTCCCTCATAGATGCCACCATGTCCTGGGCAATGATGATATTGTCAACAATCTCTCTCCCTTTAACAAAAGTACTTTGCTCCGGAGAAATGATTTTGGGAAGAACATCCCGTAACGTACAAGCAAGAATCTTGGAAATAATCTTGTTACAAAAATTACAAAGACTAATAGGACGGAAATCTGAAAGGTTCCCCGGCTGCTCGACTTTGGGAATAAGGAATAGGTCAGTATCAGATATTGAATCCGGAAGGCAGGCACCCAAAAAAAATCCAATGGCTTCCTCCACGTCAGCAGCGATAATATCCCAACAACAAGAGAAGAATCGCCCAGAAAATCCATCCGGCCCTGCACCACTAGACGGGTCCATCCCACGAACAATCTCCAATATTTCCGATCTATCCGGACACCGGACGAGATCGAAATTATCCTCCACAGAGATAATGCTGGGGATGACATCGAGGAAGGCATCATCCCCGGAAGTCGACTCAGTCCTGAACAGCTTGGAGTAGAAGAAGGAAGCCTCCGCCGCCACCTCCGCATCAGAACCTGTTTTTGAACCATCAGCACGAATAATTTTCTGAATAGCCGCCTTTCGCTGCCTGCTCCGGGTGCACGCATGAAAAAACCGAGTATTCTTATCCCCTTCCAGATCCCATTTCAGTCTGGCCTTTTGTTTCCAGAAAGACTCCTCAACCTGGACCTTCTGCTTCAGTCTGGCTACAGCCTCCATCCAAGATGCCCTTCTCCTCTCCGAAGGGTGAAGATCATAATCCTCTTCCGCCGCCAAAGCAACGTCCTCTGCCTGACGGACCTCCTGAAAAACATCACCGAAAGTAGATCTGCTCCAGCCGGCCAGGACCTGCCCCTACGCAAGCGCATGCCCAGACGCTTTAGCGCATCATAATGCCAACAGGATTCCCACGCCCGGGAAACCACCGTGAGGAAGTCAGGATGGGATGTCCAAAAGTCGAGGAACCGGAAGCCTCAACGCTTAATGGAAGAAGCTGGCTGGCAGGAAATCAAAAGAGGAGCGTGATCAAATTCTGCCCGGTTGAGATGCTCGCAGGAAACCTGGACTCCATCCAACCAACTACCCGTCGCGAGTAATCTATCCAGGCGAGATCCCTGTCGATCTACCCCAGACTGGCCATTCACCCAGGTAAATGTGCTTCCTCTGAAACCAACATCAGAAAGCCCGGCCGCCAACTAGAAGTCGAGGAAATCTGCGATGGCCAGCGAGTCAGGCGGCCATCCTCCAAATTTTTTGTCCGGAGAAGTAATGATATTAAAGTCCCCGCCCACAGCCCAGGGCAAGGTAACGTGCCTGGCTTGGACGTCAAGAAGATGTCGCCAAAGACGCCTTCTCCCCTGTCGTGTCCCTACACCATGAACAACAGACAACCATACCGGAATCGAAAAGCAACTCAAAGAAAGCTGCATCGTGATAGCCTGATCACAGGAATCTATATAGGTGAGCCAAATACCCGACTTGCTGAGAAACCAAATATTTCCTTTTTTATTGCAAAAACTAGCATCAAAACCCAACCTCAATTGATAAGACAGAAGCTTAGAGGATATCACCTTGGGCTCGATAATAGCAAGAACCTGTATATTGTTGGTCCGACACAAGGACCTGAGACGGCATAAAGTAGATCTGTTCGCCGTCCCCCGAACATTCCATATAAGGAAGTTAACCATGGACCCTCTTGGGGTCCCGCCTAACCCGGAAAGCATGTGATCGAAGAAATCGATCCAACTGAGGCACCATCGACTTTCTCCGCTTACCAGCCGCCTTTTTGAAAGGTATCATCTGCCAGCCATCTTCTCGACCCTCCCGAAGGACTATGGATGAACTATATTCAGGCAACGAAACCATATCATCGCCCTGAGAAGGATCATCACCCCAGACGTTGATTGAGCCGAAGACTGGCTCCTCCCACACCATCAAGCTGCGTTCTTCAGTATCGAAACCAGTCGCTATGACTCCTTGTCCCAGCTGACTATGAATAATGATAGGAAGGTCCGGCAAATCGATAGGACAAATTCCCCGTTCAGGCCCCGACTGCCCGTCCAAACAAGAGCTCGGAACGCTGCGTCCCCCTGCATGGGGCGCCCATCATCCGATCATAAAGCCAGCTGCTCCGAAGATGACTCCCCCACGTGCCAGGAAGGCGGAGCGGAACACGCTCGAGTGCCTTCACTCCTACGCAATCCAGGCTGCGTGGACCCACTGCTAGTATTGCTCCCCTGGACGTGCCTACACACCTGCCGTTTCCCCTTTCCCTTCTCACGCCTAGATGACACCGTCGTCGACCCCTGCTAACCCCACGTCTACCCACCGGATCGTCCTCCTCTATCACAACGCCTGGAGATGAAACAACGATGACGGTCGGCCTCTCTTCCACGCCCACCGAAGGCGTCTCTACCTGGGGGCGAGCACAATCACTCTCTACGTGGCCATGAAGGCCGCATGCAGCACAATAGAGTGGAGTCTGCTCATACACGACCGGCTGCGAATGAACGCCACCAGGAAGTTGGAAGAATACCTCGTGAAGTAGAGGTTTGCTAACGTCCACTTCAACCAGAACCCTAGCTACACTAGGCCTAGAAAAGGAAGCCGTAGCACGGTCTGTATAAAGCGGAGTGCCAAGACCAGAAGCGATGGATAGAACCGCATTGGTATCAAACATGCAGTGGGGCAGCCCGGGAAAGGTAACCCAAATGGGAACTCGCGGATCCTCTCTCATCGGCAAGAAATCCACCGAAGACCTAAATAATGCCATCGGGACCCGTCCAACGAACCAACAGTCCTTAGAACGAAGCCGAAGGAAGTCGCTCTCGACATGAGGCCGTATGAGGACATGACGATCATCAATGGCCTTCACTTCAATCAGGCCCTTGAATCCCCGCGAACCAAGATCCATCTTAATGGCCTCAATCGGAAGTCTCTGCCGAAAAAACTTTCCAATGAGGTCCAAGCCACAAGGCGCCGTGAGGGCCTCCATGTCCGACGGGAAGAAGACGACCTCCTTCCGGCCGTCAATAGCAATGGATGGACGGAAGGTAACCCTCGACGAACCCCCCGTCGAAGCCGAAGTGGAGCAGCCCACCACCGCTGCAAAAGAGCGCACCGGAACATCCTTCCCACCGCCTGCCATCGTCGTCTGAACCGTCGCAGCCGGATCAGCCACCATCGGCCCCCCAAACGCAAGGCCCGCTAGGGCTACCAGGGGCGGAGCCCCCCCCCCGTCGCCGGACCTCCCCTTCGGACGTCATCGGACGCCCTCTCCTGAACCACCATCCTCGGCCCATGGCCAGGGGGCGGAGCCCCCCACCGGTGATGCCATCCGCACCCTAGACTCCGATAGTCAAGAATCGCACGGAGGATAGCTCCACGAAATCCAGATCTTAAATATATATATATATATATATATATATATATATATATAGTGCATGGGTTTTGGTTTGATCTAATTTGGATAGGATTTGGTTCTCTAAATCATACTATTATTAATAGGTTTCCTATTTTGGTTAGAAGTTTGACCAAGCCAAATATATAAGGAAATATTACATATGGCTGCAATTAAACCTCTAGAATTCTCTTAGATATATAAGGGAATATTACATATGGATGCAATTAAACCTCTAGAATTCTCTTAAATATATACTTGGTATTGGTACTCCTAGTTAGGCTCTAACTAGTAGGGTTGACTAGGTTAGGGTCCGAGTAGCATTACTAGTCAAATTGGATCCGAAAAATTAATTTAATGAGTCTCATGTGCCATTTGTAAATAAGTAGCACATGAGAACTCGATTAGATGGTACACCCTAGGCATGTGCATTGTAGACACAAAATGAATCAAAATCATATATTGCGTCATACGGTTTCGATCTATGTCAAGTCCAAAAATCAAATTGGAAGTTGGCTTAAAATTACGTCAATGGCTCAATTTGGCCTAAGTTGGCCCGAAATTGCGCAAAGTCAAAGGTATGTTGAAAAGCAAAATTGGATGGGACATGATATATCCAACTCAAGGTGGATGAGTCTAGAATTCAAATATGGAACTGGATTTGAGAAAACAATATTTGTTGTGCTTCCAAAATTAAAGCTACAGTAAACTACTAACATAGTCATTATTGACTTTAATATTTAAAATATCCATATAAAATAATAAAAAATAAAATCCAAAAATCAGGGGGCTTACAACCTACCTACCTTAGAAAATTTCGTCATCGAAATTAAAAATAACATAATTATATAGAAAAATCTTATCATATGAATAATTAAGCTAAGACTTACCGGCATCTATGAATAAGTGGGGATAACGCTCACGTATAGAATATTCACGCTCCCAAGTTAATTCTTCCGGAGAATGGTGCTCCATGCAACACGAACCAGTCTAATCGTCCGTCCTCCGAGCGTCTTCTCACTCGTATCCAAGATACCTGCCGGCTGCTCCTCGCATGATAAACTGGGTCCCACCGTTATCTTAGAGTGATCGACCACATAACTGGGATCAGTCACATACCTCCTCAGCTGTGAGACATGGAATACATCATGCACTCTCTCTAGTGATTAGGGTAGTGCAAGACGATATGCCACCTCTCCTACACGCTCAATGATATCGAACGGTCCAATGTACCTTGGACTCAACTTCCTCCTACTCCCGAATCTAATAGTGCCCTGCGTCGGTGAGATCCTCAGAAATACATGCTTTTTCTCCTTGAATTCCAGTGGTCGACGATGCGTATCGGCCCAATGCTTCTGTTGGTCTTGAGTGCCTGAAGATGACTCTGAATCTGCTTCACTTTCTTGACTGTCTGTGTTACAAGCTCTAGTACAAGTATCTGTCTCTCTAGCCTCTGTCCTCTCGTAAAGTCTTCGAAATCTTGCATCTTTAGGTAATGCTTCCTTTATTCAATCCTCAAGTAACAACTGTACTTCAAGATTGGCAAGTACTCCTTGTTGTCCCGGCATAATGACTTATATTCCAAGTTCCTGAAGATCCTCTAATAACTATGGCTGAGCTGCCAAGAAATATGCAGTAGGCTTCCTACTCAAAGCATCTGTCAATACGTTCGCCTTGCCAGGATGGTACTGCAAATCTATGTCATAGTCTGTCATGAGCTCCAACCACCGCCTCTGTCTCATATTCAACTCCTTTTGCGTAAAGACATACTTCAAGCTCTTATGATCTGTAAATATCTCCACACACTCTCCGTACAAATAATAACTCCACATCTTCAATGCAAAGATCACAACTGCTAACTCCAAATCATAAGTAGGGTAATTCTTCTCTTGTACCCTCAAATGTCTCAATGTGTAGGCTATGATCTTTCTGTGTTGAATCAAAACACATCCAAGTCTACTACCTGATGTATCACTATAAACCATGAATCCTCCCGATCCAGAAGGAAGCGTCAAAATAGGTACTGAGGTCAACCTCTTCTTCAATTCTACAAAACCCTTCTGACAATCTTCTGTCCATCGAAACTCTTGATCCTTGCGCATCAACCACGTCATGGGCTCTGTAATCCATGAGAAATTTTCTATGAACGTGTGGTAATATCCGACAAGTCCGAAAAAACTCCTAACTTCTGCAACCGATGTTGGTGTCGGCCAAGACTCTACGGTAGCTATCTTCTCCGGATCCAATGAAAGTCCTTCTCCCAAGATAACGTGTCCATGGAATGGAACTCTATCAAAGTAGAACTCACACTTACTAAGCTTGGCATACTGCTTCTTCTTTCTCAATATTCCCAATACAACTCATTCAATCGTAGGTATAGTATTATAACCTATTCAATGATACATGTCAGTTCACTCCTAGCAATTGCTCCTAATAGGCTCTATGCATCTGATATCCAGACACTCATACTCGACTCACAATTTTACTAGGATCCATCTCGAAGAAACTTATCCATTTCTCGCTACCCAACATCACAATCACACCAATAATCTAGCTTAATTATATTCTATAATATAACTATAAGGTTTTAACTATTTTAGTCATTTAATAGATAGAAGGTAACGGAAGCCTAAGGATGGGTCAAACAAACCTATATACCAATTTTAAACAATGGTATGGTCAAGCAAAGCAGGAGGGTTTGTCGAACTATTTCCAAGAACGATGTAAAGCCAAACAAGATGTATAGGACATAGTCTAGGTAATACTCGAGAACCATATATCTCCGTGATTATGTCACATAAAGTTACTGCCATGCCAGTGTACATCTGGCTGCAAATAGCTTTCTTGTTCTATAATACGACGGATGTCTATAGTACACATCTACCATGCCAGGCAATACAGGTTCTTGGGCTTATCTTGGACAAATCCATGAAATATTTTCAAATTAACTTTTTACGAAAATATAGGAAAAATGTCAACATGCATAGGATATGATTCAAGTAGAATTTGAGAAACATATGTAGCCATGATGCCGTTATCTGAAGTCCTGCCTCGCCAGTATTTCTCAGGCTGCAAAAACTTTGATTCTGTAATACAAGAATAAATATAATTTCTCAAACTTTTCCTTGGACCAATCCATAAGGCAATTTCCAACAAATTAGCAAAAATAAATGAGAAGATTTACTCAAGAAGTCAATGGAGAAGGGTTTAGTCAAATCTCGAGTAAAGAATAACACAAAAGCAATCATATTAAGAAATAAGATAACATGAAAGCAATCATGCTGAAGAGTCCGAGAAAAGTCTATAATCATGTTTGTGGATGTATCCTCAAGTCCTATTCCTTAATTGGTTGCAGGCTCGTAGTAGTACGACTATCCTAGGTATCACTATGACTTCGCAAAATTCGCGAAGACTCTACCTGCACCTATGACTTCTAGTGTCTATATCTCTGCTTTTCTGATGTGATAGTAAGGGAAGATACATCCATTATGAAAAAATCATCTTGTTAGCATGAATAAATAAGGATTACGGTAGAACATAATCAAACTGGATGCAAATCAAAAAGTCAAGTGAGACTTCAAAATAAAGTCAAGGAAGGTATCAAGCGTGTGGATGTGATCCTATGGGTCTTTCCTATTCTATTTGCACGCTCACGTCGGTACAGTAACGTAACCGAAGTGATTAACGTAGACCTGCATGGGCCACCACAAAAATATGTAACGCTCCAGTCCCAAAATACGTGGGACCAGGTATACGAATACATGCCAGCAGTACTTCACCAATGGGCCAAGCTACACAATATGCCCCCATTAGCAAAATACTTAAGCTGCAAATCATGATGACACCAAAAAATACAACATAGTCCATAGGTATATATATCTAATCACATCCACAGAGTCCACAAAGAGATCAAAAATAAATAAGGAAATGTCTCAAATATCCAGCAATAAAAGTAATAAAGTCTGTGCGGGTAAAATATCCCGAAACCACAGAAATAGAGACAAAGTACAAATTAACTACAAGTCTGATGAAAAAGAAAATAATGTAGCAAGACTAAATATGATGATAACATGATCACAAAAAATCCTCTGGCACTATCTCGTCCTCCTGTGCCAGTACGCCTCCGGTCTCAACTTCCGAACCGTAAACCTCTGGGTAGTCTTCAGCTTCGTCTAAGCTTGGGAAATAGCCAGGTCCTCAGAGGATTAGCAAGGTGCATAATATAAATGCCAAGGTATAGAAATAAAAATATGAACTAAGGCAATCTACTGTATCCGTCTATGTGCTATGCAAGTGAGATACTTTTCTAGAATATCAGACCCCTTCCACTAAGGCTCACTAGCACCTCAGCAGGGTATTGTCTCCAGTACCTGGGGCGTGGCACCAAGGACAATCAATTCTCGACAGTGATAATCCCTTACTCTGATACAGAGATAAAGGTCACTAAACAACGGGCCACACGTATTGTAGTCATGTTCTCCCCAATCTCTATGTCTAGAATCTAGCAATGTCAAGTCTGTACAGTCATCTCGAAAGTAATAGCAATACTGATAAATAAATCTAGAATGTAAACATGAGGTCAATACCATGAATAGTCATGTAAACATCACATCATGAATGTGTCGGTGTTCTGTGGTCAATTGTGTCAATGGACACATTAGTATGTACGTAATGCCTAATGTCAATACTCGACGTCACTATCATGACATCGGCATTCGTCTATAAACGGACACTAAGTATCAACGTCCTACGTCATGCAATGCTAATAAAAAGAACAAAAAAAATATAAAAGAATAGTCTGTAACGAAGGCAAGGCACGCTTGCTTGTAACTGCTGTCTGCGGGTAAGCATGTCCAACTTCGGTGTCATTGTCGATACTCCCAAGCTCACCTATAATAATACACTATATTTAATATTTTATATCAACATATCATATATAAATTATATGAGTATCTACGCCTCCTAGTTGCCATAATGTTGTTACGACACTTCATCTATTATATAAGTACATATAGGTGACAAAATCTCTCGTAAATACTTTACAATTATAATAAAATAATATATTTAAATTCTATAATTTATCTATAAATACTTATATATTGCTATAATTATATTTTCAATAGGGAAACCCTTTCACAAGAGGTCTTATATCAATGCCACATATGACTTCCTCAATTCGACACATTAATTTAGTCACGAAACAACGATTAAAATAAAATTAATAAATTCTATAAAAATCCTAAGAATTAGTTAAAATAGTACTTATAATGTTAAACCTTGCACAACATAAAGTTTAATATTAACTCATGGAGTTTTGACACTTTTTGACACAATGAAAATAGAATTTTTTGGAGTTCGGTGACACGACAAATGTCATGAATTTTTAAAAATAGAAAAAGATGCAAAAACTAACTTTCAGATATGCCTCAGAAAGGTATCGACGTCTAGATTTTGAATAAAAATATAAAAAGGTTAGAAACTAAATTTATATAGGCAAAAAGTGGCCCGTAAAAGAATTCGTCAGTTTTGGATACCCTGTCGTTGAATCAATGACACGGGCAAACCGCTTGGAACTAGTAGATCCGACGATCAGAGATTGGATTAGACATACAAAGGTAACTCTCAGATTTAGTTTGAGGAGAAACGGATAAGAATAAGTGGATGAAATATCATCTACAAGTCGACTAACCTGCTGTGATATTTCAGACTTCGATTCGACGGAGTTTCGGCCCAAGTAGCGCGTCGTGCACCTCTCTAACGGCCTCAAGGTTGCTCCTACAGTTGCTAGGGTGGAAGAGAATATTGAAAGGGATGTCCAAGTGGTGGTGGTTGGCACAAAAATTGAAAAGAAATTATATTTTGTGAAGGAAGGGGGGTCGGCTAGGGTTTCAAATTTGGAGTGGTGGCCGCAAGGTTTGGAGGGATTTGTGGAGTAATGGGTGGTTATGAGAGAGAGGGATGGTTAGGGTTTGATAGGTATATATATATATATATATATATATATATATATATATATATATATATATTTAGTGCATGGGCTTTGTTTTGATCTAATTTGGATAGGATTTGGTTCTCCAAATCATACTATTATTAATAGGTTTCCTATTTTGGTTAGAAGTTTGACCAAGCAAAATATATAAGGGAATATTACATATGACTGCAATTAAACATCTAGAATTCTCTTAAATATATGTATACATGGTTTTGGTACTCTTAGTTAGGCTCTAACTAGTAGGGTTGACTAGGTTAGGGTCCGAGTAGCATTACTAGTCAAATTGGATCCGAAAAATCAATTTAATGAGTCTCATGTGCCATTTGCAAATAAGTAGCACATGAGAACTCGATTAGATGGTACACCCTAGGCATGTGCACTGTAGACTCAAAATGGATCAAAATCATATATTGGGTCATACGGTTTCGATCTATGTCAAGTCCAACAATTAAATTGGAAGTTGGCTTAAAATTACGTCAATGGCTCAAATTGGCCTAAGTTGGTCCAAAATTGCACAAAGTCAAAGGTATGTTGAAAAGCAAAACTGGATGGGACATGATATATCCAACTCAAGGTGAACGAGTCTAGAATTCAAATATGGAACTGGATTTGAGAAAACAATATTTGTTGTGCTTCCAAAATCAAAACTACAGTAAACTACTAACATAGTCATTATTGACTTTAATATTTAAAATATCTATATAAAATAATAAAAAATAAAATCCAAAAATCAGGGGGCTTGTACTATGCTTTTCTTCAGTCGAACTCCGATCATCGCTCATCATAATCATCATCATCATCTTCGTGGAGAGAATTGAAGTTTTCTGACGATTAGGTCCTTTTTAATGGCTTCATTCTGCAACAATTCAACTTGTTTCTGAAGCTCGCTTTTATAATTCCTGAGCCTTTTATTTGTCTCTTTGAGCTTCTCGGTTGTTTGCACTGATATAAAACAAACAACAATGAAAAGTATGATATCAATCAATATATAATTTTAAAAAAAGAAAAAAAAGATCATTCTCCGTGATCTTAACACGGAGAATGGTCATTCTCCGTAATTTTAACATGGAAAATGACCATTCTCCTACATTTTAACATAGGGAATGGCCATTCTACGTGATTTTACAATAGAGAACGACCATTCTTCGTAATTTTAACACGGAGAATAATTATTCTCCTGCATGTTAAGACGGGAATAGCTATTCTTCGTGATCTTAACACGAGGAATGGTCATTCTCCGTGATTTTAACACAGGAAATGGTCATTCTCCTGCATTCTAACACGAAAAAATGACCATTCTACGTGATTTTACAACGGAGAATGACCATTCTCCGTGATTTTAACATGGATAATAATTATTCTCCTGTATGTTAACACGGGAATATCGATTCTCTGTGATCTTAACACGAGGGAATGGTCATTCTTCGTAATTTTAACACGACGAATGGCCATTCTCCTGTATTCTAACACGGAGAATGACCATTCTATATGATTTTACAATAGAGAACGACTATTCTCCGTGATTTTAACATGGAGAATGATTATTCTCCTGCATGTTAACACAGGAATAGCCATTCTCTATGATCATATCACGGAAAATGGCCATTCTCCTGCATTCTAATACGAGGAATAGCCATTCTATGTGATTTTACAACAGAGATTGGCCATTCTTCGTAATTTTAACACAAAAAATGACTATTCTCCTGTATGTTAACATGGTAATAGCCATTCTCCATGATTTTAACAGGGAGAATGGCCATTCTTCGTGATTTTACAACGGATAATGGTTATTTCTCGTGATTTTAACACGAAGAATGGTCATGGTCATTCTTCGTGATTTTACAACGGGAAATGGTCATTCTCCGTAATTTTACAACGGGGAATGGCCATTCCCCGTAATTTTAACACGGAGAATGGTCATTCTTCTGCATTCTAACACTTTGAAGGGGGTCTTGTAGAAGATACAACAGAAACATACAACAAAAAATATTTTAACAAAACATACAATAAAAAAAGATCATAAAAATTCTTTTATTAAAAATCACACCTACAAGGGTCTATTACAGATTATTTATGATTATATGGAAAGAAATCCTAAAGATCTACAATGGGGTTAGTCTTCACAGTGTGATCGTAGGATTCTTTTGTGAGAACTAAGTAATTATTGCTCTACACTGAATAGCTCCACAACTTCTACCCTTGCGACAAGAGACTGCGGATAGAAGATGTAAATACAGTTGCCATCAAGGTCTGTGCCTACAGAACCCCCCAAACGTGTAGCGAGCCATTTCCTCGTCACAGCAGACCACTTTCTGAAGCAGCTATTGGCTTGCAACAGCTCCTGAGGGTCTTCCAGCATAACAAAGGCATGCAATCGCTATGAACAGGGCAGAGAACAACTTGTGGCTCTTCGGGTTGGCAATCAACCCAAACCTTATCGTCAGGACCTCCAAGACCTCCAAGACGTCGTTCAGGTTCTAACTCCTCATGGTGGGCATTCCGGTACATCTCGACACTCATCAGCAGCTCTTGTATAAAGACACAACTTCTTTGAACGAAGGGATCCACAACCAACAGCCAACTTGTGTAATGCTAACGACGGTCGTCGTTCAAAGCTAAGTTTGGGTCAAGCATGGTGTTGGGAATGCTAAGAGAAGAAGATGTGACTCTTCATGAAAACTCCCCCTTATATAGGGTGAGTGTGGTCTAAACCACAGGCCACGTGGCCGTCGGTTAACGACTCCCAAATTAATGGGATGAACCTAGGACTCAGTATAATGAATCTCATTTAATAGGTTCATTTTACTAAGTCTTAAGCCCAAATTAATGGGATGAACCTAGGTCTCAGTATAATGAATCTCATTTAATAGGTTCATTTTACTAAGTCCTAAGCCTAAATTAATGGGATGAACCTAGGTCTTAGTATAATGAATCTCATTTAATAGGTTCATTTTACTAAGTTCTAAGCCCAAATTAACGGGATGAACCTAGGGCTCAGTATAATGACTATTCTCCTGTAGGCCATTCTCACTGATTTTAACATGAAGAATGGCAATTATTCGTGATTTTAACACGGAAAATAACTATTTTTATTCATTTTAACATGGAGAATGGCCATTCTCCGTGATTTTAGCACGGGGAATGGCAATTCTCCGTTATTGTAACACGAAGAATGATCATTCTCCTGCATTTTAACATGGGGAATGACCATTCTCTGTCATTTTAATACGAAGAATGGTAATTCTTTGTCAATTTAACACGGGGAAAGGCCATTCTCCATGTTTTTAACGCGGAGAATGTCAATTATCCGTGATTTTAACACGAAGAATGACAAAAAGCTCTTAATTCTCTTCACATCAGCTCCCTCTCTTCTCTAACTAGGGTTCCAGTTGATGCTGCTGATGATGATGAAGTGGGGTTCCAGTTGATGCTGATGATGATGACTGTCACGCCCCAGAACCAGAATACTGGAGAGCAGAATACAGAAACAGCCAGCTACGTACATTGAAGTGCAACCCACCTCGCAATACGGTCATGGCTGTCTAGATGCATGGGTGTTTAACTACAAGCCAACAGTCTCTTATGGTCAAGAACAAGCCCAGTGTCTTAATCTCGAGCAAGCAAGTAACTGTTATAAGACATTAGATCATCAGACATACAAGGTAAGGCATCCCAAATATTATATATTCAGATGATCATGAAGCTAGTCATACAAAATACGAAGATTAGCAAGAGTTAAAGTCATATATGATTAATCCTAGGATTTCTCAATCATGTTACAGCCCTTAGGCAGACAGAATATAATTTTCAAAATGAGCTAACACTTGCTCGACGGTTAAACGCCTCAAAAGAATAATTTATAATAGAGCGGAGAACAAAAGAAGAAAACCCACTCATTGCCAGGGTTACGTATGGTATTCACCATCTGGCTGGAAGACAGGTAGATCCTAGGGAGCTACTCCAAAATCTGGCCATACAAAACCAGCTGGATCAGAACCCAGAAGAGCAAGTGCCACAAGGGAGGCTTCACTTAGGAACTAAACCAGCATATTAGATCACAAGACATAAATAATAACAAGAAAACTGGAGTTAGGAAAATAGGAAGATAAACGATAAGATAACTAAGAAACTATTTTGGTAACCAAGTTACAACCCGTAAACCAAACAAGGACCCGGATTGTAATCATTCACCTGAACATAGCTTAGTCTCACTACAAAAAAAATGTGTTTTTACGGCGCACAATGTGCACCGTAAAACACTTTAGACGACGTACATGCTAACGCCATATTAGCCCATGCCGTAAAAAGATGATAGTTTAGACGACAAAATCTATGTGCCGTCTAAACTCAATTTGTGTGCCGTCTATACTCACTTACGACATTCATTGCATGCCGTTAGAAAACAATTATGGTGTGTAGTAGCACGCCGTTAGTACACAATCACGAGATACTTTTGGATGTCGTTAGTGTACAATTACAGCATTCTTTTGCACGTCGTTAATACACAATTATGACATTCTAATGCACATCGTTAATAATATTTTACAACATTTCTTTGCATGTCTTTATTAGTCAATTATGACATTCATTGTATGTCGTGAAAAGTATCATATACACATCAATTAGGACATATTCTGCACGCTTTAAATTCTCTTCATTTTTTTTTAAAATCCTGCTTTTTGTGTAATTAATTTCACCTTTGACATTCAATCAAAAAACATATAATATACACAACAATTATGAAAAATAATAACTTTCATTAAAACAATAATGTCAAATCATCTAAAATCACTTTACAAAATGTCGAAACATACAATATACAACTATTCTGAGAACAAAGCATTGTCTTTATTTCAGTTTTCTTGAGAACTTTGTCCTAGAATCTAAGATACATTGCACTATATTCAAACCAAATTAGAAGATGATAACCTATGTATATATCACAAAAAGATGAAATTAGTATATATAGCTGTAATTTTCTTGTGTGGAATGGTTGGTATCACAATGGCTATGAATTTGGTTTCCTTGATAGCTTTTTGTACCTACAAAAAGGTATTCCAGAAGTCAGTTAAAGCAAGCCTCGGTTCTGGTCTAGTTGCCACCTATGGCTAAAGTTATGCCTACTGCCATAAAAATGATGAGGAGTAAAGATGATCGGGTAGCGATTACCTATGGTCATGTTTATTCCAATCTTCATAAACAGGAAGGCAATCAAATAAAACTTATCTACATGAGTACTAACCTTTAAAAATAAAGGTACTTCAATACTAATGTTAGCTATAAAAGCTTGGGTTATAGTGAACTAGTGATGCACTTGGTTCTCAGGCATCCAATTCAACCATAACCAACTTTACCATTGTGCCCATAAAAACTTTCAGGCCAAAACATATCCAATATAAGGAATTACAAATATATTAGCAGAACTAGACATGGTCATGCATAAGCCTGTCATGTGTCATGTATCAAGAGAGACAGGAACATAAAAGATTCATAAGCAGACATTCGAGTACATGTATACATAGTGAAAATTGAAGCATGTAACCTATAAATTGAAGCACGTAACCTATAATGTGCATCCGACACATATCAAATATGGTCTAGACTCTCTGAAATATATTAGGAGTTAGGACACCAAAATCAATAACGTCTGTGTGGGGTCATGTTTGTATTATTGCTTTACATATCTCTCATCAACATTTACATTCCGGAGTTGCTCCATGTCCCTTGATTCCTTGTCCACTATCCCCTAATCTATTGATTTTCTAAGTTTTCTTACCCTCCCCCCCCCACACACACCACCCTCTACATGTATTCAATTATATACTTAAATGTTTTATGACAAATTCACAACTGGGTAGTCCAGTTGGTAAGTATATGTTCTTTTAAAGAAGAGGTCTCAAGTCCAATCCTCAATATCCCCTTAAATTTAATCCAACCCTGCATGTATGTGGAGATAGCATAATAAATAAAAAAATCTTTCCCCTTAGTTTACAGTTAATTGGTTAGCTGGAATGGATAGCAAATGAGATCATTGACCGACATATATAAACAAAATTGTTTGAGACGACACATTTCGACCAAGGCATCACTTATTAGATAAATAATCATGACGTGTGAGAATTGCTTAGACCTAATACAGATGCCAAAAAAAATATATGCAGGAATTTGATTAAGACCTCTGATATCCGACGATAATGAACGAGAACTATTTGCTCCTTGTTCCTGAAAAAAACATAGTATTAACTACATAATTTGTTAGTACTTCTCAAAAGCTATAATATTTTTTAAAAAATTATCACAACAACTTCTGTAACATTGACAAGTATTTTTCGACACACTTGACAGCTTAGGGGAAATGTCTTCAGTATGGTGAACCGTCTACAGTATGATGAGTAAAATACAAGGCTATCAAACTAGCTTTGAGCTTCTATTACATTGAGTTGAAGGAGGAGGTTCAATAAAAAAACATCCTACAATTGTACTTTTACAATTTAAAGAAAACAGTGTATTTTGGCATGATACCAAGGTTCAAAATCTCAATTTCAGTTCTGGTTTCAAACCCTGAAAAACAGTGTATTTTGGCATGATACCAAGGTTCAAAAACTCGATTTCAGTTTTGGTTTCAAATGCTACATGTGAACGAGCAGCCTTTGCTAGAGATATCAAGCAAAGACTTGCAGAAACTGATACAAAAGCTAAGGTACCGATCTTTTCCCTGCTAGGAAGTCAATTGATACTGTCAAAATCGACACCATGTGTCATTGTCTCTATTGTTTCATACTGTATCTGTATCCATGCAACACAGAATCTCCCTATCTTCCTACTAGTTCTGTATATGAACATTCAATATCATCATATAGCAACTCCTAAGTTCTCTTACATTCTGTATTATTCTACATAGGAAAAATGTTATAACATGTCATGCACTTAAATTCAATTATGTTTGCAAGTCTGTTGGGGGTTCACAGCAAAAAAGTCATTTGATCCATCACTCCAAAAAAAACATGGTTAGCTTAAAAAAGAAACTGTATCGATCATCTAGTGACACTAGTCAACAATTATGTAGCATAATCACAAGTGAAATACACTATCTACGAAGCATAATAATTAGATTTGCACAAAGAATATATGTCTAGACTAACCATAAGAATGTGGGTACAAACCTTTTATGTAAAATTAGTCACATATCTGGTGCAAGGAGTAATGATCTCCAATCCCTGTGTCATAGTTGTCCTCAAATAGAGTTGATGGAAACCTACTTTTAATGCTTGTTTTAATCTGCCAACCACAAATATAACAAGTTTGACTAAAAAAATATGAGAAGTAGATTAAGCTTAAAAGTCACCAAGAAAAGTAATATTAGAATAATTGTTTGCTAGGATCTGTTGAGTACTGTTTATTAGATTCATCGAGTGAAATTCAAAATTTGGTGCATCTTTTGTTTTAGCAGATCCTAGGGTGGATGCACATACCTCTTAAGTTCATTCTAGTGATCATAAAAAAGGCCACCACCTGAATGAGATATGAAATTCCATGTTTTTGTAGAAGTTTTTCCCAATGGACACTCCCAAAATCTACAAAGTCATTCCCAGCAAGTTAAGTATAGTTCCTATCAACATATGCTGGACCTTTCTCTGGTAGCGGGGTGAGAGAGATAATTGGTGTGTCCAGCATAGATTGCTGCAGGACCCTCTGATCCTTTTACATCCCTAATGGCCTTAATATATACCCAATACAAACCGAGGCATTTTCTACACTCATAAGACCTTGAAAAGTTTGGAGAGCTACTCCTTGGAGGCAAGGACTTGAACTTCATGACACAAACAATTTAATTCTTTACTTTATTCATCTAATAATGGCAGCACTAGTCAAGCAAATTAACTTAAGTTGACATCCGTATGTTGAATGTGAAAATGTTCTTGTGGAGACCATTAGTATATGATAATTCAGTTGAGGATTAGTCGAAAGTAGAATAGTCCTTGCTAAGTAATACTAACTTGAATAATGTCCATGTGTAACACAGATGCCTACATGTACTAGTTGGAGAATTAAACAATGCCATTATAAACACTGTTACTATCAAAACAAAGGGACCACAGCCCAACTATTCCTAATTGATAGAAGGAAACTCAACCTAGACGGTTTCCTTCGTTCTTTCTTCTTTATTTCCAGAAGGTCAATTGATTTCCTCTAAATTTGAAGCAACATGTAGCTAGTCTGCCTGCAATAAGTGGATAAAAAAAATACTATTTGGTTAAATGAAGTATATATAATTGATGTAATGCATGATAGGATACAATTCAAATGATTGTGAATTACTTGCAATCTTTTGAACATTTGACCTATAAAATATGAAAGCTAAGATATAAAGCCTTACCTGCTAAAATGGGTACTATATGCAACCGAACTCCTAAACATGATAAGCAACCCAGGAGCCTCACCTACAAGTGAGTAAAATTCCTGCAGAGGACAGTTAAATGAGTTCTTCATAGATTTGAAATTTCCACAACTTCTAATACAGTTTCATGCACCACAAACTTCAGCTACTGAAATGTGCTATTCAGTACGACAGTTATTGTTCCTACCCATGCCATCGAACAATAAAATAAAAGTTCCAACAAATACAAATAATTAAGCTAAATGGTAAGGTGCCAGTTATCACTTCATTAAAACAATGGAGTCTCCATTTATATACAAAGCCCTGTCAATGCTTTAGAGTATTGAAACTTCCTATTTAATTGTACATAGGCAAAATTACCAACTTCAAATGAGAGTAGTGCACAATCCTATGCAAAATTACCAATTTCAAATGAGAGTAGTGCAAAATATAATAAAGCTTACTATGAATTTAGGAGAAAATCTTTTATAAATTCCAACCTCGTATAGACAACATTAGCAAGAAACTCAGCCTTAACCATGATCGGTAGGTACATCAGTTTTTTCCTTATCTATGAACACTTTTAAATACCAAAGTGACAATGATCAGATTTTTAAAAGCTATGTCTCAATTAATTTGGATTCCCAGAGTTTCAAGAAGATGACAAACTAATATGCTCTTTACATAGTTTGCACTATCGGTTGATACCGATCCCATAAAGCCGATACCGATGCAATTTAGCATGTCCCAATCTTATACCGACCGATAATGACATTAAGGATCTCTTTTTCAGTCATTTAAAAGCATTTTGCTTCACTAAAAGATCTAAATTTTTTAAATCACCACAGACAAAATAATATATATTTGTCAAAAGTTATAAATTCTCATATATTGCAGTTCTCACATGCAAATTTTAATCTAGATCATTTAATTAAAATCCAATTATTGGCAAGATATTCTATCTTTTCTTGAACTATTCACATGTTGCTCATCATATTATTACAAAGTGACGACATCTCTAAGTATTTAGTAAAATACAACTACTTGAGTGGAGACAGTTTTACCACAAGCTCACCAGCAGCATCTTGATATTATGGATTATTTGCCTAAAAGAGGCTGATGTATACAACAACTATTCTACCCTGGCGTAAATTCTTTCATCAAACTGCAGAAAGGACAAAATAAAAGAAACTGTATATGAACAATTAGTAATACACAAAATTCTTATGCTGCTTAGTGCTTGTATCCAATTTTATCCCGATTTTGAGAAGATCAGGGGATTGTATCTTGTCCACTTGCTCCTCAATATTTACACCGAGGGCCCAAAAGGAAATCAATTGTCATTCTTCTTTTTCTTTTTTCTTTTCTTTTTTTCGTATTATTTTATTATACTAGGATTACTTTCCCAAGTCATAATTTTTAGAGAATTAGTTATTCCATGTGATTGGTACCCAAAATTTATTCTGTCAACCATCCATCCATTATTTGTTAGTCCACGCTACATAAAGATTGTTTTCTGATAACCAAACATGAGACTCACCACTTGTACTGCAAGATAACAAAAAATATAACTTTGGAAAATATGACAAACTAATACTCAAATTAAGATAAATAAAATAGTAAATACAAAAAGACTCCCCCAAATAGTAGCATGATCATAAACTAAATGAGAAGAATAAGGAGAAAATAGCATCTCGAAATATAAAATGGGTAAAAGTCAGATATCAGCAATTGATAATTAATAACATCTTCCATATCAGCATCTTATAAAATACGCAATATGTTGGTAACATAAATATACAATCAAAAAAATAAATAGTCCTAACCGAAAGAAATATATGTAACATCAAATAACAAAACATACCGTGGTTAAATCGAAAAAATGCACTTGTTTTTTCCACCAATGCAGAACTAATCTCCGATAACAAAAGAAAATATAACTTTGGCATTTGACTACAAAAGATATAGGGGTGAAAGAACCTAATAATTGTTATAAATTGCATTCCCGAACAATATAAATTAATGGCTCAATTCCATATAAAAAAGCAAACATATGGAAAAAAGGGATCACACCATGGAAAAGCCTGAAAGCAAATTCTTCAGTCATGTTATTATGTAGGATTGCCTGTGATGAATGGTTTGATAGCTTGGGATTGGGCTGAGATAAGTCCTTTAGATTTCCATCACTAAATATAGAAGATGATTCGATGTGTGCATCTACTTGTAAATCTTTAACAAAAACATTCGTAATAATATGACTTGCAGGTATCATGTATATCGGTGGATTCTTTTCGTTACTCTCAATTTCCCCCAAAAAGACTCAAAGAAACACTCAAATTGTCATACCTTCTTCTTCCTCCTCGTCTTCATCATCATCCCTCTCAATTATGCCGTCACCTTCCTTGTCAGCGCCCCTCGTCCTTCCTTTTCCTCCTCGAACTCATATACCAAATTTGCACAAACAATGCAAAGCACCCAAAATTAAAGCAAATGAGACTATTGAAAGAAAGAGAAGCACTCACATTCATCATCGGAGATCAGACCTCTCCCACCCATTTAGCAGAAAGGAGAATGAATATAGGA
This sequence comes from Iris pallida, assembly GCA_029216955.1. Taxonomy (NCBI): domain Eukaryota; kingdom Viridiplantae; phylum Streptophyta; class Magnoliopsida; order Asparagales; family Iridaceae; genus Iris; species Iris pallida. The sequence continues at coordinate 4,062,926 of JANAVB010002600.1, forward strand.
ACCCTAACCCCAATCCTAATTTAATGGGACAGCTCAAAACCCTATATTCGGTCATGACGAACGGGAAGAACAAATCAATGGCATGAAAATGGAAACCCTAGCCTGGAATTAGGGTTTATGTGAGTAGAGGGAGAAGATGGAGAAATCCTAACTTTCAATCTCGAGGAGGTGAGGAATTGAAAACCACGGAAGTAGAGTCCCGGTGGAATCCAGTAAATAAGAAATAGGCCTGAAGTTGAGGTGTAATAAAGAAAGAGGGAGAGAGAGAGAAGAAGAAGAAGAAGAAAAAGGCCTGGGAGTCAGAGAGCGAGAGTGAAGGAATAACGAACGAGAGAGGGTTTAAAAGTTTTTCTTAGATAAAACTTGGGCGGGTTCTGAAAAAAATTGGCGCTATTTTTTTCTTCAGTTTCTAGACATTTGTTGTGTGCCGTGTTTGGTATAAACAATTACGACATTCAATGCACGTCATAAATAGTATAAATAAATGTAACATATTTATAATTCAACCTTTTTACGACGTTTAGTGAATTTTATGTCGTAAATCAATTATTTATGGCATGCAATTTATGCACGTCGTAATTTCAATGTCGTAAAAAGTTATTTTTCTTATAGTGTCTCTAACCATTTATCGACAAGAGTAAAGCATAAACAGTAATGCACTAAAGTATTCATAACTGGCACTGTCTAGACAAGACTAGACTGGACTCCATCAATCAATCACGGCCAAGCAATGAGTACGGCTTGATACTTTAACTAACTAGGGTTATCACAAGCCTAATTACTACAAGATACATTTGAGATATTTTCGAGTCACAAGCCCTGCAGCTATCCAGGTTATCCAGGCGAGGTTGCTTAGAGTTATCAAGATTACATGAGTTGCATAAGTTACAAGGTGACTTGGTGTACCTCAGTATATTTATGTTCAAGAAGTGCTGCATATGACAGTGGACTGAAAATATGCCCTACTCGTCGGCATGCTACAAGTCCACTCAGGTGTGGCCGAGATAACAGGATCGCCTGTAACTAGAAAAATCTTTCTATATAAACTACTTGATCAATCTAGTCATTAACCTAGTCAGATTCATTAATCCCTAGCCGTGGTAACCATAAATCCATGTCCTAGACATGATGCAAGACGAGACAGGTAGTTTGTACAGGCACAATCAAGAGAATCAACCATGGTGTCAAGACAAGTGTTATTTAGCAAGTCAGGGTAGCTGTCGCAACAGCCTTTCAAGATTATCATGTTATGTCGGGTTACTTGTTACTTGTCAAAATTACTTGTCAGGAGTGTGCCTAGATGGGTCACTATCAAGATTGTCATGTCTTATCAAGTTACTTATCATGTCAAGAGGGCTTATCAAAAGTGTGCCTCGACGGGCTACTATCAAGATTATCATGTTTTATTCATGTTAAGATCAATATTGGCAAGTCATGTTATGCTCAACAAGTTATAGAGTCGGGTCGTCATAAGATAGGTCAAGTACAAGTCACAAACAAGATCACAGGCATATACAACTAGAACTAGGAAAACATGTATGGGGGGGCAAGGGATAAGGGGTATCATGGCAACAAGTGGCGCTGGTCAACTGACGCCAGAAAAATGACAGGTGGGGCCAAGGGGGACAGGTGGCGCCTAAGTTAGGTTGCGCCAGGCTGGGGTACGCTAGATCAGGTTGCACCTGACTAGGGTATGCCAGATCAGGTTGCGTCTGACTGGGGTGCGCCAGGTCAGGTTGTGCCATGTCAGGTTACGCCTGACTCAGGTTGGGCCTAACTCAGGTTGCACCTGACTGGGGTACGCCATTCAGGTTGCGCCTGGGCCCAAGGAAGCACAGGGCTAGGTTGCGCCAGAGCCAAAGGACGATAGGCTAGGTTGCGCCAGAGCCAAAGGGCGCTGGGTTAGGTGTGGACACACACAAAAAAGAAGAAGAAACATTATCTTTTCTTATTGGCGCAAGGCACCACAAATCGAGTACGCCTGAGAGATCCTGCACTGAGAATCCTCGAGTACAAAAAGGAATTCTGGAGAATGGGACGATGGAGATCGAGCGGCAGTTGACACTTCAATTTACAAAAGTGAAAAAAACCTAAAAAAATTGCTAACTCACGGCTTACTGGAAAGAAGAGCAGCAATTTGGCTCTTGAAATGCTCTTCGTTCTCTGTTTTTGAAAAGGAATGTGACATCTATTTATAGTCATTTTGCACTGAAACGAGTATTATGTACACACAGGAGGGAAATACACTAATTTTCCTGTGGGCGCATAGTCCTTCTTTGGGCGTATAACGTGTAGGCGCATGAAGACTGCATGATCGTGGGTTGATCATAGGGTTGATGTGGCTGCATGCTCGGTGTACGACTGCTCGTGGAGAATGACGTGGCCGCATGCTTCGGTGCACGACTGGTCATAGATGTTGACCGAGTCGTGGAGCTGTCCTGACTTGGACGCATAGGTTGGAATAGGCTATGCGCCCCCCTCTGGAGGAGCCATATGGGCGCATAGGCTTTGCCGTGGGCGCATAGGGATGGGCGCATAGGCTTTGCTCTGTGAGTGTTTGCCACTCTCTAGCTTGGGCGTATAGAAATCTCTGACTTGGGGGCATAGCTCATTCCTGGCTTGGGCGCATAGATGCTTCTTGACTTGGGCGCATGGATACTTTCTGACTTAAGATGCTGATATTTTCATGCTTCTACAAAACCTCCTTCAAAGTTTTTTTTACTCGAACGAGTTCGAAATACATTGAAAGAAGCATAGGAGACTGTTTGGACGCATAGCAAACTCTATCTTTAGGTGCATAGAATTTTGCCATGCTGTCAAAAAGATGGCTGTTGAGATCTTTCTCGAAAGTCTGAACTGATAGATTCATCGGATCGGAATTTGAAGAGGTCCATCCTTTGTGCGTTGTCCACATCAGCAAGTAGTAGTCACATAATGTACAAAAGACCAAGTCTCCATGTGGGCGCATAGGCTATAGTGGGCGCATAGTCTATAGCCTTGCCTCCATGCCTATAAATAGGCCTTGAGGAGAGAGAAAATTTATTCCTCTCTTTTCCTCAAAAACTTTTAAGAGACCCTTCATCTCCTCTATGCACGAATCATGTCTCCCAATGCAGCCAAGAGATCTGCGAAGGACAAAAAAGCTGTATCAGGAGGTTCTCCTCCTTCGACAGCGTCCTGCTAGTCCAAGATCCTATTCTGGTGAGGCTATGCATCAAAACAAAGTCTCGAGCGTTAATTTGTGACGTTTGGACTTCTCTCTACTTGGGTGCATAACCATTGATATGCGCTCAAAGCAACACACTTATGTGAGCATTTCTTATGCGTACACAGAAGTATGCACCCACACACTGTGTTATATGCCCACACAGAACGCTCTGTGTTCCAGAAGTACTCATATGCGCCCAAAGGCCATGTGGGCGCATAGAAGTCTGGCGTATAGAATGTTTTTCCAAGACAGTCTTTTTTTTGACTTTTTGTCCTATTTTTGCAGTTGACATGGTTGTCCCAGCTCTTGGTGGGATTCTCTTCAGCTCTGCCTGCCATGCTTTGGATTCAAGCCTCGTCACTACCATGATCAGGAACGTCTAGGCTAAGATCAGCCATAACCAGCCTTCGGTACGAATGATCGCTATGCTTGAATAGGACAAGACGTTCCTAAAGCAGATGATGAATAATGAAAAGTTCGTGCTCGGAGGGACGCGGAGTCTTAAGAAGCCGTTCTTTTTGTTTGGCGGTAGCTTGGGGTTTAAGGACGCTGAGACGATACGCCTGAGGGACCCTTTGGTGGTCAGGTTGAACAACCAAAAGATATGGTTGCCAACGATGGATCGCCAATACCTTCTGTCGGCATTCACCGATCTAGCTGTACAGAGGCAGATGAAATAGGACTTAACCCCTGAACTTCATGGGGTCATCTTCGAAAAGATACAGTTTAGCTCAAGTGATCGAAAGAGGGACACTTTTAAGTGTCAAGGGCTCCACATCCTACTCCACAAGGGGGCTGCAACCCGGTGCCATAATAAACGACATCTCGACTAACCTTTATCCTTATGCTGCCGACACATTTTGTAATCTGATGATGTTAAAGAATGTATCGTATCCCATAGGGAAGATGCGGATGGAAGGTTGGAGGTTCCTTGTTTCATTTTGGAGTAACCTTACTGAATGGGTGCTTTCAACCTATGAAGCCACCCTAAAGGCTACCGGCCTTTTTCATGCCATCAGAGCCACTCAATATGGCGTAAAGACGAATTGGCCCCTATTTATTTCTATGACGGAGTTGTACAATCATCATACATGTACCTTCTTCACTCTGGGTGGGGAGATGGGACTAGCTCTCCATGAGATGCAGGAAATATCAAAGCTTCCTTGGGGCACAGAGCCGTACGAAGAATACGTCCCTTGTGATGAGGAAATCCTGGACCTAGAGAGGGAAAACTCTGAGATGACGGATGTGTATAAGGAGTTATTATGTCATTTCCTCATATGTCACAGGATCAATAAGAAAGGAAAGTCTGAGGGGGCCAATCCCCATACGAGATCTTGGACGAGCTATGTCTTCGTTCAAGAAGAAGAAGATCTGGCCTCCTTTTCGATTCGCAAGCCCCTGACGAAGCCCAAGATAGAAGATTTGATGACAGATCATGGGGTAGCAGATACCAAGGACAGTAATGTTTCTGAGGGAAATTTCCCGATTGGCCACTTTTTTTGGCAAGCTGAGTTTAAGTTATCGGAGAAAGCCGTGCTGGCGGCTTTTCTGATGATTGGATTCGTGATTGTATAGTCCCTGGTGGTTCAGTGTCTATTGAAAGGATGAGTCAAAGCATAATACTTTCGGCTATAAAGCTGGCTTTTGGATACCGTCTCGCCCTGCTACCTGCAATGGTCTGTGCCATTCAACGGGGCCTGTAGGATTTTATTGTGAATGCGGTAACCCCTGACGGTAGAGCAGACTTCGTTCGGATAGAACTCTCCTATCATTTCTTAATTGGATGGCTGTTGCTGCACTGTCCCAAGATGAATGCTGGGCCGGTGGCAGACTCTTTGGCATGAGATGCCTTTCTTCGCAGGTTCCGTGATGCGGACTGGGCTGCAACTGGTGTACCCGCTTGCAGAAGGGCCTTAGGCTTTCTTCAGAATTATGAGTTCTTCAGGGTATCCCCTCCGTCCGGTAGTGGCAATACGGAGGATACTTTAGTGGACGGGGGAGCCCATACGACTAGCCTGACTGCTAGGGTGTTTCATTGGCTCCAGCCGATTAGGCTTTCACATCTGGTGCTTAGGAACAGGAATCACACCTACCTGGAGCGTTATTTACCAAGCTGCTTTGCATGGCAATTTGGATACAGTCAGCTTCTTTTAGGAAATTCCAGCCCGCATCTGTAGTCGATAGGGAGCTTAATCGATGGGGCACGTGCTTGGGTTTATTATAATGCCAGATGCACGAGAGCAATTTTTATCCTGCCTGAAGATAAGCTCGAGACCCACCTGCTTTATGCTGTTGCCAAATTTTATACTCAAATCAATACCTATTATCCCCGGTATGATCATGAGCAAAGTTTTATATTGGTGACCAGGTTTGGTTCCACTCCTGCGAAACGAGCCCGAAAGACGCCAAAGGGAAGGAAAAAGGAGAGCGCCGCTCTAGCCGTTAAGTCGGCCGCAACACCACGACAAGGAGCTGCTCTTAGGGAGCCGACAGTACCTCCAAGGGAGGGTACCAAAGATGATTCTGTTCTCCCCGATCCTCCTCAGAAGTAGAAAGCTTCAATGGAACCAGCCCAGGAGCCAACTTTTAAGAGGAAGAAGAAGACCGTTGCCCCAAGGCGAGCCAAGGAAGCGGGTGATGGCTCACCTCCTTTAAGAAAATCTTTTCGGCAGACCGGGGGAGGTGGAACGGCATCGCGGGCCGTTACCATTCGGGAGGTAGATCCCTTCATAGACTCCATAGCCATTTTGGTCAAATCGTTAGAAGCTTTCTCACCATTGCGTTTGTCCTTTGCACAGGACCCCGATGTTGCGGTTGAGGCACGTACCTCCTCGTCTGAGGAAGTGGACATGACAACAGTGTCCCCTCCTCGTCCTCGACTGGCAGACGACGTTCAGCCTTCCCTAGTCAAGGGGACTGAATCAAAGGATGATCCGGGGGAATGCCCGGATTATGGTGGTGACCAGAAAGCTAGTCCCTTCTACGACATCTCTTTGGGGGCTATGTCTGAAATCGGGGCTATAATGAAAGAGTTGGACGAGAATCAAGTCCAATCGGCTCACCCTCCTGCGGGTAAGTTATCTTTGCACCTCTCTTCGGATGAGATTTTTTGACTTTGATTTTGCGTGCTCCTCGTAAGGCTGACTGCCGTTGTGTATTCCCTTGTAGACAAGGAGAAGGAACCACGCACCCAAGACATTAGGGGAGGAAAAGAGGTTGTCCCTGGCTCCTCTGGGGTTGCTGGTACGGAAAAGTTTGTCAGTAAGTCAACATCAGCTGCAGAAGGAGAGGTTGAACAGCCTCCAGAGGTGGTCGTTGCTGAATCTGCTCCCGGTCCATCTGGGGCCGTGGAAGATATACAGTCTGATGCTGTTCGGGGCCTTGACATTGTTCTCCTTGAACAACCTGGGCCTGCCTTTGGCTCCCTGGTAACCAAGGCTGATGACCTAGTCCAAGTTGGCGCTGAACATGTCTAAGGTACGAAATTACAACTCTTTCGCACTCTTTCAGGTTCTTCTTTCCGTTGCTGATATATATATTATTATTTTTGTCGGGTTCAGCTTCTTGTCAAGCATTTTTTCCTAGAGCGGAAGATCCTTATCAAGCTTCCTCCCCGACGACCTCCTCTGAAGATGACGAAATGGCTCAGGAAGTCATAAAGCTTTCTACTCTATCCTGAAAGTGAAGCTTCCTGGAATCTTGAATCAAAACGTCGCCTTTGGCCCTGTAAAGGCTATTGCTGAATGCCAAGTGGCGGTCCTTGAGAGCATTCCTGGCTACGAGGTGCGTGTTAATGCTCTAAGGAAAATTTTGAATAACTTGGAGCACCGCGTGGCCAAACTCATGAAAGCCAAACAACGAAGCCCGTAGTCGCTGTTTTATGAAGAAGATGAGGCTTTAGTTGCAGCTCTCACGGGGGAGGAGGCTACTTTCCATGCCAAGAAGGATGCCCTTGCTCAAGAGATCAGCGAATTGGCTTATCAGTATGAGCAGTTCAACGCCGTGAGTGAGGCTCGTGTTGCTTCGAAGAATAAGCTGGCTGCCCAAATCACTGAGAAATATAATCACATCGCACAGATCTAAAATAAGATTGCCCAACTGAAGGCCAGCTTGAGGATAGTTGTGTCTAAATAAGAGGATTATTCGGTTCAGGCTGCCGTGATTGCCACAACTTTAGACCAATTAAAAGAACAGCTGGTGAAGTTAGAGGGAGAGCACGTGAAACTGATCCCCTTCAAGGATGAGGCTGTTCGACAGAAAGAAGTACGCCGTCGTGCTACTGCCAAGTCCGAGATCGAGATTGTGGCTCTAAGGGATAGCATCAATCGGTTGTGCATCCTTTAGATCTTCTTCTGTAATAGGCTCAACTGAGTCGTAGAGACTCTTGTATCTTTTTTTTTCAATTAGCCATCAAGACTCCTGTATCTTTTTCTTTTCTCTGTCTTTTGATAGACGTTTTTAATAAAGAATCTTTTGGCTTTCATAATTCATGAATAAAGTTTGTGAAATATCAGAACTAGAGGTAATGTGGACGTAGTAAGGATATTTCTGGTGGGTATTTCGCTAGGGAATTGGATGTGGACTCATTACCCATTTTATATTCAAGGTTTTTGAATATAGATAATAAGTTGAAAGAAGCTTCTAATAGAGGTAATATGGACGTAATAGCAGAGAATGTTTTATATCTCTACTAGAGGTAATATGGACGTGGACGGGTATATAATATTTAAGTATGAGTCAGTAAATAATTCAGAGGTAATATGGACGTGATTATCTTTGACAAAGGGATATTTCTGATAGGTATTCCGCTGAAGAATTTGATGTGGACTTATTATATGTATTATGCTCAAGATTCTCGAACATAGATAATAAGTTGAAAGAAATCGCTAATAGAGGTAATGAGGACGTAATAGCAGAGAATATTCTATATCTGACCAGAGGTAATATGGACGTGGAAGGATATATAACATTAGGTAGGAGTGGATAATTCAGAGGTAATATGGATGTGATTATCTTTAACGAGCATTTTTCTCAGAGGTTATATAGATGTGGCAAAACATTTCTTAATTATTCCACTAGAGAAATAATTATCAGAAAATAGTTCAGAGGTAATATGGACGTGACTGTTTTCATAAGACTGAGTTTGGGCAGAGTCCAAAACAAAGATAATTCTACTGAGAAATCTTTTTTAGAGGACCTATTATCCATGGCGTCTCCAAGAATCTTGAAATACGGATAATAGTTAGATGATTTTTCGAATCACATAAACATTGCACTATACATTTACATAATTAAAACAGGGTATATGTGAACGCTATACATGAAGGTTACACATAATATTTCTTCAAGAACTTGCCGTTGATCAGCATCATGAGCAAGTCACCATCAAGCTTGATTAGTCGATACGCACCGTTAGAATACACTGATTCTATAACGAAAGGACCTTTCCATTTAGGCTGGAATTTTTTTTGTCTTGTGCGTCATGACCATAGTTTTCTCACTGCTAAGACTAGATCATGAACATGAAAGATTCATTCCTTCACCTTTTTATTAAAGGCTCTGGAAAGGCGTACTTGGTACTGCTCAATACGTTGTTGAGCTAATAAGCATTTTTTGTCTAGCACTTCCAGCTCTTATAGTCGCAGACGGTAACTTTCTTCGGCAGTCAACTCACTGGCTAAGGCTACTCAAAGAGAGAGAATTTGGATTTCTAGGAAAAGAACTGCTTCACTCCCATAAACCAGAGAGAATGGCGTACTGCTTGTTGGAGTCCGGACCGTTGTACGTGTAAAACCCCTTATAATTTAAAGGAATATTTAAATTATTTTTGGATTTTATTTAATTCTAATTTATTTTTATCTTATTTATATTATATAAAAGGACTATAACCATGGTTGAGTTTGAATATGCAAGACGACTAGAAAGTATGGCATGCCTACGTAGTCGGGTGCTTTAACTAGTATGCTAGCCATGTTAGAAATACCATGGTCATATTGTAATCTCTTGCATGTTAACCATTCAAATTATGGCACAAGTTATATTTTTATTTAATTAATTAGTTAAGAAAGCCTTTATGACTTTTTAGGAGACCCGGTTGCACCAAACCTTTCCAAACCTCTTCAAAGCCAAACCCAACCCTATGTAGGCATGTTGGACATTAATAAATATTAATAATTATATTTATTTGTATTTAATTCAGATTTTGTAGTATAATTACATAGATAGAATTAAATAGTTCTATATTAGGAAACCCCTTTTTAAATCCTCAATCCAATCAACTTGCCAACTCAACAAACAACCAAATCATGCCAAGTGGACCTCCACCATGATAATTTCGGCCAAGCAACCCCCCCATGGCCTAATGCATTAAATTAAATAGGATTTAAATCCTAGATTGCTTAAAATTCATTTAAGGATATGTTTAAATATACCAACTTATCCCAAACCTTAACAAAATCCAAATCTTTCTCTCCCTCACCTTTGGCCGACCAAAACCCCTCTCTCTCCATAATTTCAGCAGCAACAAACTCCCTATAACATCTATACATCATCTCCTCCATTGCACATCTCTCCATCCTTCACAAAAACTTATCTCATCCACCATACATCCCCGAAACCCCTCAAAACAAACCCTAAAAACTCCATCTCCCCCATCCAATCCTCTATAGCCATTATCAACTCTTCCATACTCACCAAAAGAGGATTAGCAAGCGAGGATAGCAGAAAAGATTGGAGCTTTGGTGAAGAGAAGTCATCATCACCCTTTCTAGCGAGGATCTTTGGTAAAAACCCAAATCTTTTCTTCTAAAAACTTTCGCTAAAATTCTATAGGAAAATATGTTATTAATTTTTTAAAAATCATATTTTGATAGATTTTTTTAGGTATAATCATCCATAAAGGTTTCATAAAATATATGCGTAATATTCATGTGTCAGTAGGATCAAATTAACCCCATTGTAAAGGAACTATGAGTTATTGGTGCCTATTTTCAAAACTGAATTTTATGTATGTTCATATACATAAATTAGGATTTTTAATTATTTTTCCACGATTTTAGCAACTCAAATCTGGTCGAAAAAATTATAGGTCAAAACTAGCTAATTTCGGATAACCGGCTGACCTAGAATGTCCCAAACTTGTACTATAACTCAACCCTTGTACCTCTGATATTATTCTATGAAATAAATTATTTTATTGCTTTTTAAAATATATTTTTGGTTATTTTAGCAATTTTGAGTCATTAACTATGTTCCGGACGAGTTTCGACAGACTAGCTAACTTATTAATCAACTAGTCATAAATATCTTTAAAAATATTAATTCTGGAATTTTAGAGATAAATCTGTAGAAAATTAGTTTAAATATTATTTTTATGATTTTATATGATTTTTAAGTATGTTATTGAAGTAGGGACATAACCGACTAAGTAAAAGTTAGAAACCCTAAAACTGTATTTCGATGTCTCGTGGAACCTGTGTGTGATTGTATGGATCTAAATGGTTTCACGAGAGATTAAATATAATTTTAACACATTACTTTGACTAATTAAGTTGTATCGTAAGTTTCATAAGTAGTGACTTAATTTAGTTAATTAATTATCTAGGAACGTCAGATTCCGGAGGTGTGGACGCGGGAACGGCGTTTCATATTTACAGCACGGAATCAGGCAAGACACCATGCCTTTACTGTTTAATTTTTTGCTCAATATCATGCATGCTTTTTTTTTATATTGTTCTTTCAAAATATATATAGATGCAAATTATTATACTTTATGCAATTGGCTTAGAGTTAAGGGACCACCGTATGTTTAGTACATCTCATAAACTGTCACGATGTACCACAGATTATGTGTGAGTTGTGAGTCACAGATAGATACGGACTTGCGTGCTGACTGATCATTGGTGCGTACAGGCCGTGCGTTAGGATATAACTGCTAATAGATTAGTGTAGAAGACTTGGCAGTTATTAAGGATTAAACAGTGTCGTGGAGACGACACATGGATAGTATCATTGGAGGGAGGGGATAGTTATTAGCGCAGGGGCTACATTTTATTTTTACACACATTTTAGGCCGAGGGTGACTCTTATGAGCACTACCTTCTGCCCAGGGCCGATAGTGACTCGGATGAGCGCTACATACTGCCACTCTTTATTTACTCTGCTGAGCCTACAGCCCCTGCATAGAACGTTGTCCTCAAAGTGCATATCACATAGAATAGTTAGGAACCTTTACTCATGCATACTTTTCTGTTGAGCTTTATTATTCAGTTTATTGGCATGATATTATGTGTCTTGTTACGTCCCTCTGAGGACCTGGTTATCTCTCCAGGTGTGTCTTGTGATTTCTGCAGGTGCTCTAGATAAGGCCATGACTTGCGCTCTATTCTTCGAGATGTTGCTTTTTGGATCGTCGTCTCCTTCGCTCGACCAATCATTATCTTGTACAATTTTTCTTTATTTAAATTAGTTGGTAGTGAATTTGTCTCCGTCCAACGATTGTATACATGACAAACTCAAAGTTGCTTTTATATTATTATTTATCTTTGTGGATGAGATTTAGTGTCTTGACTTCCTATATTTTACACCTTATGTATACATACGAGCCGTATATTTACTCGTATGATTACAGCTGGCATGATACGTATCTAGTCTCAAGTATTTGGGACTGGGGCGTTACATGTTTTTGTGGTGGCCCATGTAGGTCGAGTTTGTCACATCGGTTATGTTGCTGTACTGATGTGAACCAGCATATAGGATTAGGATATAGGAATCTTATCCACAAGCTTGACTTCCTCCCTCAATTCCAAATCTCGAACTCTCGTCCGATTATCTTGACTTCCTTCTGCTTGATTCCTTTCACTGCAAATCTTATCTTCTTTCGTGCTGAATAGGGAGGTTAGGAGATAACTCATACGAGTATACATGTTATATTCCTTAATTACTCCATTAGTTGACTTCATAAGTTGAGTAGTATGACTACGACCTACCACACGTATCCTTTTAACCTAGTATTAAAGTGTAACAGAGTGATAATGAATATATGCTATTGTAGGAGAGATGTTTACCTAGAATATAGAGATTTCATAGCCCATACCCATTGGTCAACTAAGGCCTGATACAAGAACCAGTAGGACGACTGTATACGCAAGCACACCGGATAAGACTTAGATCCTTGTGAAATTCGAACTATTTATTATTGCTTTCAACGTATTCTCCCGTACTTATACTTTAAAATACCATGAATAACGACGCTATTTATAGCCTAGTTTTGTAAGCTTATTCTTTGTCGAGCTTGTTCAGGACATATGTATACTGGGGACGCCCACAAGCATATTGTCTAATTAGAATCAATATATTATGGTCTGATCAACCATAGTGCACTTGGTTCGGTCTTCATATGATTATCCCACGTGGATTGAGATATAGAGGTATCTAGGATCTCATCCGCGACTGCATTGACAATTCTTCTTGAATTACACATTCGCTTTCGAATTACGTAATTGTATTCAATGACATCTTTCTTGAACTCTTTATTGCTTTTGTCTTTCACTGATTGGAAAGACGAACGCTCGTATTTGATAGATAAATACAAAGTATCCCCATGGCCATGGTAGTTATATGCACAAGTATAGCAACCATCGGCCAAGCCATATAACTACAACCTTGCCTAAAGTTGCTCGTCCTTTCCTCGACCCTAATAGTAATATCATGACCTTCTAGTCATTTAAGCTTGAAAGATGAGTAAGATCTTACCCTTGGGTAAACCACAAACCTATGAGACTATCTAATCTCTAGGAATCATTTATTGTGAGTATCCAAATATTCATCTTGATTCTTGGCTTAACTAGCAACCCGTATGCCTTAACTCAAACCTTACTTGACTAGGCCCCCACAGTTTAGACAGAGAAGAATAGACCAAAACAAGGACAAGCATTACAAGGACCGTGGTAGACACCCATTCCAAGATTAGAGATTCAGCAGATGTTACTCTAGGTATAAAATTCTATTATCAAAGAAGTGACATAATATTAGAACAACACATTCACCAGCTTAGCCAAAATCTGTAGCATGATGCCCCGTCATTATGTTGTATTAGTAATCAACAAGTGATGCATGAGCACTACATTTAATACCTCTTGAACGCTTGTGACTATAGTCTGGCAGGTTTTACACAAATAGAAATAAATGACATAGTAGTTAGGGATCTTTCCCATGACGTGCTTTAGAGTTCGTTATTCCACCGATAGACTCTCGTATACCACGGACAAGCGGGTCATTCCATCTTATCGACTCAGGTACCACTGTACGCGATCATTTTTATTTATTAGGACTTGGGGTATAATCCTCGAAACTGATTCACAACTACCTTATCATGTTATCGATCACATCGTGACTTATTATTACCAAATGTCAAGGTATGATATCGCGACTCAAATATTCCTAACCTCATTATTCCTAAAACCATATCCTAGTCTCTAGAGTGAATAGATTGTAAGCCATTCTTACTTTTAGGAATTTGGGGATCACCGATTGATTGAGGTAAATTGGTTCTCACTAGGATGATAAATTAGTGACTCGTGAACTCCTACTTTCTTTTTAGATCTTTTGGAGTCCCTTACCGTGACTTTGATATTTAAAGTGTAATACTAGCTGTTACCTTCCAACAAAAATTTATATGCAAAACTTAAACGAGTCCACCTTCAAGTAGACATATCATGTCCCACACAAACACATCTCCTTGGACTCTATTATTATGATACGACTTTCAGGTCAAAAGGGACTAGCGATAACCCTTACCATAACACCGATGTACTTTTAGACTTTAGTTAGAGATCCAACCTTGACTCAAATCTTTTGGCCCAACATATAGTTGTGATCTACTCGAAGCCCTCTACGCACATGCCACTAGTGTGCCACTCAATAGAGGCCTTGTGTGCTACTTAAACACAAAAGTCACGGAAGGCGCATCTCACGACTTACAGAACCTATTCTACCAACCCGACGGAAAATTTGCCTAACCACTTGAATTCGAACCTATTCTACATTACCCTAACCTAATAGGGATGGTTTAAAATTCCATAAATTTTTGTCCAGCCACTATAGATTAAAATCTAAAGTTCATGCAATCAAAGATTAAAGTCCAATTAGGGAACCTATTGAGACTCAGTTAAACCCATCATAGCCCATCGCCATATTGGGACTATAAAACCAAACTTGATGAAATAGGCTCTCACCCATAGTATGTAGGTCCCACCTCTTGGCTCACTAATTCTTCTTCCATAGAATTCGTAACTGCATCTCTTTGTAGCCTATGTTATGCATCTCTCGGTACCAACTTGCTTCCGGATATACTTGACCAAGACCTACTGTCTTGACCAAACATAATTAATATATGGGCCATATATTAAATAAATAATACCTAGACTTCCTATAGAGTGTCACGCTCCAGAACCAGAATACTGGAGAGCGGGGGCAGACACAGCCAGCTACGTATATTGAAATAGAATACATCTCAACTATACGGTCACGGCTGTCTAGATATGAGGGTTTACTACAAGCCAGCAGTCTCTTAAGGTCAAGCCTATTGTCTCAATCTCAAGCAATTAACAGAGTTACAAGATATTAGAGCATCAAATATATATATATAAGGCGTCCCAAATATTACATATTGGATGATCATGAAGCTAGTCGTACAAAATGATAGGACTAGCAAGAGTTCAGTCATACATGATCAACCCTAGGATTTGTTAATCATGTTTACAGCCCGTAGGCAGACAGTAAGTAAATGTGCATCGAGCTAACAGGTGCTCGTCGGCTAAACGCCTCAAAAGAATAAATTTACATATAAGTGGGTGAAACAAAAAGGAAAACCCACTCGTAGCCCGGGTTTCGTCTAGTGTTCACCATTGGGCTGGAAGCTGGGTAGATCCTCGGGAGCTGCTCCGAAATCTGGCCACACAAAACCAGCTGGGTCAAACCCCAGAAAGAGCAAGTGCCACAAAGGAGGCCACAAATAAGAACAAAAGCCAGCATATCAGAACATAAAGAATAAAAGGAAGTACAAGCAGAAAAGTACACAGGGCGATAAACGACTAGGGACGTGGAACCATTCCGGGAGCCAGGTTACAATCCCTAAACCAGACAAGGACCGGGGTTGTAACCCTTCGCCTGAATAGCTCACTGTCTGTACTCATTTATCGTTAAGATAAGTAAAACAAACATGCTCAGGAGATAGCAGGTACTGGAGCTAGACAAGACTTAGACAAGGCTGGACACCATCCATTCACAATCGGCCAAGCAAGTACTACGGCTTACTACTTTAACTAACTAGGGTTATCACAAGCCTTAATTACTAACAAGATGCAAGTGAGAATTCCAGTCCCAAGCCCTGCAGACCATCCAGTTATCCTTCCGTGGGTTGAGAGTTATAGGTGGGTACATTGCCCGGGAGACAAATGTACCCTTAGGTGACTTAGAGGGTGCAACACATGACAGTGTGCTGGAAATGTGCTCTACTCGTCGGCAAGCTACAAGTCCATTAAAGCGCCCAGATAACGAGATTGCCTGTGACTGGGAATTCTCCATGTTCTAGTTTGATCTAATCATTAGCCTAATCCAATTTAGCGCGAGTCCCTGGCCGTGGTACCCAGGAAGTCACGTCCTAGACATGATGCAAGACAAGACAAGTGGTTTGTACAAGCAAGCAAGCAGGAGCACCCACGGTGTCAAGTTGATTATACGAGTCAAGTTACAAGTTACAAGTCAAGTCAGGAGTGCACCGCCACGGGCCACTATCAAGTTATCAAGATAAATCATGTCAGGGTACTTGTTAGGGGTGCGCCACGACGGGCCACTATCATGTCAGATTGGTCATGTCAGGAGTGCACCACTACGGGTCACTGTCGTTTTATGCTAGTTCCTTGTCATACCAGGCCATATACAATAGTCATTCCAAACATGATAAGTAAAATCAAGTTCATGTCAAAAGGCGTAAGGATATAAAATGGGCGTAAAATATCTAATAAAATACTAATATAAATAGGACTATAGAAGGGCCAAGATCAAGAAATAACAAACTCATCATAGACAAGTAGGTTGTGCAGGGTATGTACTGCGCAGGGTGCCAAGTGCGCAGGATGAGCTGCGCAGGGTACCAACTGCGCAGGGTGCCAAGTGAGCAGGGTGAGTTGCACAGGGTACCAACTGCGCAGGGTGCCAAGTGCGCAGGGTGAGTTGCGCGGCAGATGGATTGCGCAGGAAATGGGTTGCACAGACATGAACTGCGCAAGGGATGGCTTGCGCAAGGCTGGCTTGCGCATGGCTGGCTTGCGCCAGCGCAGTCCAGCACAGCGCAAAGCACTGGCCAAGTGATTGCGCAATCGGCCATGCGCTAAAGAGCACAGGCCGGGGTGCGCAATCGGCCATGCGCTAAAAAGCGCAAGGCAGGGGGCTGTTCTTCCTGGCCGAGAGCAAGTCCAAGAACACCAAGAACTTTAATTCTTCATATTTTTGTCAAATCAAAACCAAATCTAGATTTTCAAAGTTCTAACTTGAGTAAAATCAAATTCTCTTCCACATGGAAGCATCAAAACATGCAAAAATCAAAGTTAAATAGATCAAAACCATGTAAATCCGAAAATAGTAAAAACCTAGATCTAGAACAAAGGAAACTCCAAATCATAAAATGTCAAGTTCTAAAGTTGTTCTACATGTCCTAATCTATCAAATGGACAAATAAAATTGGGTGCTTATTTGTTGGCAAGGTGCACTTGCCTATTGGTTGGGGAGTTGTGTGGAAGAAGGAAGAAGAAGTTTGTAAGAAATAAATGAGAGAATAAAGAGGAGAGAGAAAAGTAGGTGGAGTTATAAAGTGGGAGAGTTGTGGTGTGTTGAGGGAGGAGTGTAGGTTAAAGTGTACCAATCATGATGAACCAAACTAAACCAACTTCCACAAAATAAAACCAAGCCATGGTCCAAACCCATTTACGGAAAACCAAAATCCGCAAGTCGAGAAAATAAAATACGTGCCAAAAATCAAATTACGAGTACAAATACGAAATACAGGAAATGAGGGTGACATAGAGCCTGTGACTATGAATGGAAATACCTCATACTTCCATATACCTCCTTGAACTTTGACCTTCTTAGAAGCCCTATTACTGTGCTTTCCCCGATTAACCAACTTCTATAAGTTGGGTAGAACATTGAACTTATTATACTCTACCTCTCAGAATGGGATTACAATCGTGACCGTTCTTCCGTCTGTATGGAATTTATGAAACGATCTTTTATTTTGCATTTTATATCCCTTTGCTCGTGCGTTTAGATAACTATGGTAACATATTGCAACCTAAATTCTTCAAGTTAGTTATAGAATCATTTTTGTTTGAATCAAGAGCAAAATTTCCGAGACAAATAGATCGCAAGCCTCAATAAAAAATATAAGATTTTGGAATTAACAAGTGGTTGGAAATGATTGGTTCCAATTAGACTAATAATTCAATGGTTTATAACGTCGACCCATATTCATATCATGTGATACCCTCGTCAGTGATTTTGATAACTGAAGCACAACGCTAGCTTTTTCATTTCGACAAAGTTCACACTCACGAACTAGACTAGTCATGCTACTCGTATGACATATATGTCCCACGCAAACGAAATTTCCAGTACTCCATTTAAAAATTACACCACGTGTATGACACATTGTTTGCTCAAAATAAACCATAGAGACCTAAATTCGACCTATTCGATTTCACCCATGCAAATATCGACCCATTCCCTTAACTAAACTGAATACTCAAGATCTATATAAGACATACACCTATAACGTATGCCTTCCAACAAGCAAGCGCATGCCTCCTATACAATACCAAACATCAGCCCACACATATTAGTCATTTTGACTTAGAGTTTTCAAAACACTTGCCTAATTATATTCTATAGCCTGGGTTCTTTAATTATCATCGATTCTCATCACTTGGCCATAAATTCTTCTTTCCTAAGTTTTTAAGCTCACTTCTTAGTTTTCCATGTTAGACGTAGAACGAATCCTTCTGAACCGACACACCTTAGTATATTCCAACAATAGGTCGCTACCATCTTGTCAGAAGCATGACCCCTAGAGTGACAATATTTGATTATAGTAACTTTCTTATAGTTGTTATTGACCAAGAATGTTATAGTGTTATCAGGCTCACTTAGAATCCAAGACTGTGGTCAGAAGTGTCCATTATTCTCGTGCCCCTCCCTAGAAATTATCCTCCTCAAGGTCTTGTAATGACGACGATCTTTACAGGTAGCCAACTTCTATAAGTTGGGTAGAGTCTGGAAGAAAGCATAACCCATCTTGTAGAATATGAGGTCAATTGGGATTCCTATGACAACCACCCGTCCATCCTTTCAAAAATTGAGCTAAGATTTGACGTACATACTCTCCCTCCGTATAGAATCTCGCAATTCTTGATATTATAATTATTTTTAATTTCGAGGACAAAATTGTCATAAGTTGGGTAGGATGTAAAACCCCTTATAATTTAAAAGAATATTTAAATTGTTTTTGGATTTTATTTAATTCTAATTTATTTTTATCTTATTTATATTATATAAAAGGACTATAACCATGGTTGAGTTTGAATATGCAAGACGACTAGAAAGTATGGCATGCCTAGCGTAGTCGGGTGCTTTAACTAGTATGCTAGCCATGTTAGGAATGCCATGGTCATATTGTAATCTCTTGCATGTTAACCATTCAAATTATGGCACAAGTTATATTTTTATTTAATTAATTAGTTAAGAAAGCCTTTATGACTTTTTAGGAGACTCGGTTGCACCAAACCTTTCCAAACCTCTTCCAAGCCAAACCCAACCCTATGTAGACATGTTGGACATTAATAAATATTAATAATTACATTTATTTATATTTAATTCAGATTTTGTAGTATAATTACATAGATAGAATTAAATAGTTCTATATTAGGAAACACCCCTTTTTAACTCCTCAATCCAATCGACTTGCCAACTCACCAAACAACCAAATCATGCCAAGTGGACCTCCACCATGATAATTTCGGCCAAGCAACCCCCCATGGCCTAATGCATTAAATTAAATAGAATTTAAATCCTAGATTGCTTAAAATTCATTTAAGGATATGTTTAAATATACCAACTTATTCCAAACCTTAACCAAATCCAAATCTTCCTCTCCCTCACCTTTGGCCGACCAAAACCTCTCTCTCTCCATAATTTCAGCAGCAACAAACTCCCTATAATATCTAAACATCATCTCCTCCATTGCACATCTCTCCATCCTTCACAAAAACTCATCTCATCCACCATACATCCCCGAAACTCCTCAAAACAAACCCTAAAAACTCCATCTCCCCCATCCAATCCTCTATAGCCATTATCAACTCTTCCATACTCACCAAAAGAGGATTAGCAAGTGAGGATAGCGGAAAAGATTGGAGCTTTGGTGAAGAGAAGTCATCATCACCCTTTCTAGCGAGGATCTTTGGTAAAAATCCAAATCTTTTCTTCTAAAAACTTTTGCTAAAATTCTATAGGAAAATATGTTATTAATTTTGTAAAAATTATATTTTGATAGATTTTGTTAGGTATAATCATCCATAAAGGTTTCATGAAATATATGCGTAATATTCATGTGTCAGTAGGATCAAATTAACCCCATTGTAAAGGAACTATGAGTTATTGGTGCCTATTTTTAAAACTGAATTTTATGTATGTTCATATACATAAATTAGAATTTTTAAGTATTTTTCCACGATTTTAGCAACTCAAATCTGGTCGAAAAAATTATAGGTCAAAACTAGCTAATTTCGGGTAACCGGCTGACCTAGAATGTCCCAAACTTGTAGTATAACTCAACCCTTGTACCTCTGATATTATTATATGAAATAAATTATTTTAGTGCTGTTTAAAATATATTTTTGGTTATTTTAGCAATTTTGAGTCATTAACTATGTTCCGGGCGAGTTTCGGCAGACTGGCTGACTTATTAATCAACTAGTCATAAATATCTTTAAAAATATTAATTCTAGAATTTTAGAGATAAATCTGTAGAAAATTAGTTTAAATATTATTTTTATGATTTTTATATGATTTTTAAGTATGTTATTGAAGTAGGGGCATAACCGACTAATTAAAAGTTAGAAACCCTAAAACTGTATTTCGATGTCTCGTAGAACCTGTGTGTGATTGTATGGATCTTAATGGTTCCACGAGAGATTAAATATAATTTTAACACATTACTTTGACTAATTAAGTTGTATCGTAAGTTTCATAAGTAGTGACTTAATTTAGTTAATTAATTATCTAGGAACGTCAGATTCCGGAGGCGTGGACGCGGGAACGGCGTTTCATATTTACAGCACGGAATCAGACAAGACACCTTGCCTTTATTGTTTAATTTCTTGCTCAATATCATGCATGCTTTTTCTTTATGTTGTTCTTTCAAAATATATATAGATGCAAATTATTATACTTTATGCAATTGGCTTAGAGTTAAGGGACCACCATATGTTTAGTGCATCTCATAAACTGTCACGATGTGCCACGGATTGTGTGTGAGTTGTGAGTCGCATATAGATGCGGATTTGCGTGCTGACTGATCATTGGTGCGTACAGGCCGTGCGTTAGGATATAACTTCTAATAGATTAGTGTAGAAGACTTGGCAGCTATTAAGGATTAAACAGTGTCGTGGAGACGACGCATGGATAGTATCATTGGGGGGAGGGGACAGTTATTAGCGTAGGGGCTACATTTTATTTTTACACACATTTTGGGCCGAGGGTGACTCTTATGAGCACTACCTTCTGCCCAGGGCCGATAGTGACTCGGATGAGCGCTACTTACTGCCACTTTTTATTTACTCTGCTGAGCCTACAGTCCCTGCGTAGAACGTTGTCCTCAAAGTGCATATCACATAGAATGGTTAGGAACCTTTACTCATGCATACTTTTCTGTTGAGCTTTATTATTCAGTTTATTGGCATGATATTATGTGTCTTGTTACGTCCCTCTGAGGACCTGGTTATCTCTCCAGGTGTGTCTTGTGATTTCTGCAGATGCTCTAGATAAGGCCATGACTTGCGCTCTATTCTTCGAGATGTTGCTTTTTGGATCGTCATCTCCTTCGCTCGACCAATCATTATCTTGTACAATTTTTCCTTATTTAAATTAGTTGGTAGTGGATTTGTCTCCGCCCAACGATTGTATACAGGACAAACTCAAAGTAGCTTTTATATTATTATTTATCTTTGTGGATGAGATTTAGTGTCTTGACTTTCTACATTTTACACCTTATGTATACATACGAGCCGTATATTTACTCGTATGATTACAGCTGGCATGATACGTATCTAGTCTCAAGTATTTGGGACTAGGGCGTTACAGTACGATAGGCCCAGAGATATTCGTCGAGCTTCTCATTCCAATCGCGCTTGTTTAAAGATACGAACTTCTTGAGAAGTTTGATGATAGTCTTATTGAAGGCTTCTGCTAATCTATTAGCTGCTGGATTGTAGGCGGTAGAGGCTACATTCTGAATTTGATTCTTATCACAGAACCGATAGAATACATGGCTCGCGAATTATGGACCATTATCATGGATGATCCTGCGAGGTAGGCCGAAGTGGTAGATGATGTGATGTTTGACGAAACTGATCATATTTTACGTCTTTAGCCTCCGACCATTTGGAGAAGTAATCGGTTATAGCTAGGATAAACAGATGTCCTCTGAAGGATGGCGGGCTGATTAGGCCGATAACGTCCATACCCCAGGCTTCAAAAGGTCACGATGCCATCGTCGGATGTAGAAACTCCGAAGATTGATGAATAAAATCGGCGTGGAACTGACAAGCCCTACACTTCTTTGCATATTCAATGGCATCTGCTATCATCTTGGTCCAATAATAATCCATTCATCGGAGGCGATCTTGCAATTTGGGGCCTGGTTGGTGTGCACCACAAATTCTGTCGTGAGCCTCACGTAGTGCATGTTTGGCTTCTATGTCTGATAAACATCATAATAGCAGCCCAACGTACGAACGTCGGTACAACATTTTGGTAGCTATATTATTGTAAAACCTGAGGGATTACCGTTGGATAGACAATGCTTCCTTTGGGTCCTCAGGGAGGATTCCATAGACGGCGTAGTCTATGAAAGAAAATCTCCAGTCTTTGATGTCGATGTTCATTTTTATTATATAACTGTGATGAATATGCAAGGCATCTTTCGCACGAAATAACTCTCGACCAGACACTATGATCGAATCCTGAGTGTTGACAGAAACGTCAAGGAAGCAGCCAGACCGGCTAAAGCATCGGCTTCTATATTATGTAATCGAGGCACGTGCTCAATAAAGAAACCGGCGAAGGTAGAAGCCAACTCGATCGTCGCTTTGTGATATGGGATGAGATCTTCGTGACGAACTTCATAATCCCCTCGGACTTGACTAACTATTAGCTTAGAATCGTCGTAAGCTTCTATATAGTCCACTCCCAATTGTTGAAGGCCGATCAGTAGGGCGTTATATTCAGCCACGTTGTTGGTGCAAGGTTCCACGAGAGAATACGCACGGTGTATAACCTGATGCTCGGGTGACACAAGCACGATGCCTACTCCGGCCATGATATTTCCTTTAGGTCTTGTTCTTGACGCACCGTTAAAGAACATTCGCCAAATAGGGATTTCCTCAGTTGCGGTGTTAGACTCAACCACTTCATCCGGGATTTCATCATAGAGTTTGAAAGATTCTGGCACCAGATGAGCTGCTAAGAAATCAGCTAATGCTTGGCCTTTTACTGCCTTCTGAGGGACGAACAACATATCGTATGGAGTCAACAATATTGCCTATGTAGCTAAACGGGAATTAAGAGAACCCAGTTTAGTCATGAGTATTCTGAGAGGATTGACTCTAGATATGATGTGGACAGTTTGCCCAGACACATAGTGACGTGTCTTCTGGATAGAAAATACCAGTACGAGACATTCATTTTCCACAGGTGTGTATCTGTGCTCGACACCAACCATCGTACGGCTGAGGTAGAAGATTGCCTGTTCATGACCGCCTTCATTCTTCTGAGCTAATAGGGCGCCAAGGGAATGATCTATAGCACGAACATATAACAAGAAAGGCTTTCCAACTTTCAGAGCCACCAATACTGGGGGGCTTGTGAGATACTTTTTTATGTCGTCAAATGCACATTGACATTGTTCAGTCCAGACGAAAGATACTCCTTTCTTCATGAGTTGAGTAAACGGTTGACACTTTCCAGAAAGATTTAAAATGAATTGTCTGATGTAGGCTAACCTTCCTTAAAATTTGCGTAGCTTTTTAAGATTTCTTGGAGGACGCATATCGAGGATGGCTTTCACTTTCTCCGGGTAAAGATGTATATCCTTTGAAGTGATAACAAAACCAAGGAACTTGCCGCTGGAGACTCCCAGAAAAGACTTGGTTGGATTTATCTTGAGTTGGTGTGTACGCATTAGTTCGAACACCGTTCTCAAATCTTGGAGGTGGTTGTCCTTGAGATGACTTTTAACAACGATATCATCTACGTCGCATTCTACTATTTTGGGCAAATGATCGTGAAAAATTGTGTGCATAGCTCGTTGGTATATCGCTCCTACAATTTTCAATCCGAAGGGCATCACCCTATAGCAGTATACCCCCAACGATGTTCGAAAAGATATGTGTTTCTCATCATCGGGGAACATCTTGTTCTGGTTGTAGCGTGGGAACCCATCCATGAAGGACATCCGCTCGAAGCCACAAATATTGTCGATCTTTACGTCGGTGATCGGTAGAGGGAACTCATCTTTTGGGCATGCAGAGTTCAAGTTACGGTAATCGATACAGACTCGAAACAATGTTAGCGACCCAGTCAGGGTGTTGTTCTTCGCAAATAAACTCACTCAAAATAAGCTTCTTGACTTCACTCTCGATGGCTTCCATAATATCTGCTCGGAACCGTCGTTGCTGTTGCTTCACTGGCTTAGCTTTAGACGAGATATTTAGGTGGCGCATAGCAACTTTAGGGTCCAAGCCTGACATGTCTCCATAGCTCCATAGAAAGACGTCAATATATTCTCTTATAAGCTGTATAAGAGATATAAGCTGTATAAGAGATTTTTGTTCTTCACCAGACAAACTTTTGCTGATAAAGATTGGTTTAAGAGATAATTCATCTCCTAAATTAACTTGGACGACTTCGTCTTCAGTAGGTGGTTCATATTGTTCGAAACGTAACTCCCACCTGATGTCCATCTTTTGAGCCCATTATTCAAACTCGATTGATTGGACATCTTCTACAATTTGGTCAACTAACACCATATTGACGGACAAAGTTTCTTTGAACATGTCTCCAATGCTGGAGTCTGAATCCCAGAGACAAAAATTAGAAGAATGAAAACAATGGTCCACTTCGACGTCTGATCCTTCAGGAGTTGTTGGAGGAGTAACGTAACCCAAACCAACACCGTTTTGTTGATAATAGTTCTCGGGTTTGCCGGAAGGAGCAAAGTGATGTATTGGCAATCGTCGCCCTTTACCGTAGTTTAGTCCCTGGTCGCTTTTTATATCATATCCCATGTTCTGGATGATATTCTTGGCCTGCCAACTATATCGGTAAAGTTATATTTTTTCCAGAATTATTGTCAGCTTCAGTATTGCGATTAAGAGTAGTAAAGTCCAAAACGAACTTTCTTTCGCCAATTATTCGACCGAAGATGATCAATTCTTCACCTTTCTTTCTAGCTGGAATGATGAATTAGTGGATATCTTCTGGCCAGACTTTTTCCCGTAGACGAGGCGTCGTGACCGACATACAGAGATGTGATCCTATGTCTTGCTCTAGGACGTACAACGTATCTATGTACTGGTTTACAGATTGGTAGACATCAGAGTAATTCAAAGATAAACCTTTACTTAGAAAATATGCAAGTTCTTCTTCAGGGATAACATCATCTACTCAAGGTATATTATTTTGAGTATTTATATACTCATTGAGGGGATCATTGTCTGGAACAGGAGTCACAGACTTGATTAAGTTTACCACGTAGGGTAACTCATCAGGATTGGTAGAACGAACTTCAGCAGGTCCTACCCGAGTCATTTTGTGGAGAGTGATGGTCAATGGTTTGACAATATCAGGATTTTTTGACCCCAATTTTGAGAGGCTTTGGAGTACTTTTTGGAGTAGTACGTCCTTTGACTCAGATAACCAAGGGACCATCACTGGCGGATGAATTAACTTCAGCTTCATCGTCAGCTTCGTTGCCGTCATTCTTGGGAGGCTGAGATTGATAAAGTACCGAATCTCCATAGTAAGCTTCAATACCCTTGAAAGGATCGACATCGACAAACTCCGTCTTCACGATGCCATCACCATTGACGTACTTGAAGTACTGGTGAAAGGTAGAAGGAACGATCATGTTCTCGTGTATCCACAGATGTCCCAACAAGACATTGTAGGACACATTGGCATCGATTACATAGCAAGGAACCTCTGTTCGGAGATCACCAATCTGGCACTTGAGACGGATCTTGCCCATCAGATGACTTCTTCCAGCATTGAAAGCCATGATAGTTGTATTGGTTACAGACAGCTTACGCAGAGGGATCCCTAGAATTTGGAGTAAATTTCTAGGATGATGCTGAGGGAGGAACCTAGATCGATATGCATCGATCCACCATAATTGTCCCGATATATCCTGTATAGTACAGAGGTCTATCATGACGCTTGTTTTTAGTAGTATGTCCTCTTGTAAAAAGGTGATGTTGGGCACCACTTTCAAAGTGCTATGTGTCACGCCCCGCTCCTAAAACATATAGGATTAGGACATAACCTGGCCAGCTGATACGACCTAGAGTGAGCTGCCCAATTTAATGGACTCACTTAGACGTACTACGCTGTAAAAATAACTATACTACACAGGCAAGTGGTAACATCTAGATCTCATCCACAGGAACAAGGAAAGTAATGCTGAAATGTAAAACTGGAAATAACATGGAGTCTGAAATAAATACAACTGAATAGTCTGGTGGGTACAAGCCCATGGAGTACAACACTGAATGAAAATACTGAAAGCAGAAAGATAACTAGTCATGAGCATCGACTAACTAGATAATGATGCTCATAATCTAAACAGCACCATACCCTGAGTCAAGGAAACTCATCAGGAAGAACCTCGTCGCCTACTGCAGCAAGTCCTATCTCAAGTCCCAGTTCGCACCCAGTCAACTGCAAGTGCTCGTCTAAATCTGGAAAGCAACCAGGTCCTCAGGGGACATAGCAAGATACAGAGGAAGCATGCCATAAAGTAATACTGAATAACTGTAAAGGTTGAACTAACCAGCTAAGTGAATGCACTTTGAAGACAACCCTAGTACGTATGGGTAGGTTACAAGGCTTTGGCGTCGAAGCACGGGCCAACGTCGGATCACGAGCCGAGGTCCCACTCATCCGGGCAACACTGAGTGACTTGGCCCTTTTCTAGGTATTTTGGTTGTCCCATACGCCTACTAATTGTCTTCCCCTACCCCTCGAAAATGTCCAAGTCGTATCCACCACTTGAACATTCCGACTCTCAATAAAATGACACAATAACTAGACACAACCTAACCATTCTATGTACCAGAGCATGAGCCCTTGCACTGGTAGCTAGCCAGATGCGCAAGCCCGTGCCATGGTACTAACTCACTCAGTGTCGTGTCGTAACACATGTCAGGGTCATGGGAATCATGATTATGATTCCATAACTTAAGGAAGGTCACCTAGGACTAAGTCAAGTATATTAAACTCGAAGACAATGCCGTCATCGACTGTATCCGAGGCATCACTCGGACACACAACTACGTCCACTCTACCAAGTGCACAATACGAATGAATGAGTAAAATCAGTAATACAAGGCAAGGTATACTTGCATGAAACTCTGGGAGGCGCAAGCGAAGATCCAGGCTCCTCAATCAAGTTTGTATCGTCTGGTGTACCTACAAATACAACAACCCACGATTTACGATAAGTTAAACCAACATTCATGATACATTTCCATTCACACAAAGTTGTGCATACGTATATCGTATACACGTATATACACATACGCAAATATATATATTAATATATATATATATATATATATATATATATATATATATATATAATATATCCTTGTATACAATTCCGTGGTACATTTTTAAAGTATATATACAAAATGTTATATATAAAAATTTACATACGGAATTGATAACAAGGATATATATATATTACTATAAGATTATCTATATATATATATTATATATATATATATATATTATATCTATATATATATATATATATATATAATATATATATATATATATATATCTATATATATATATAT
>JANAVB010002600.1:4124604-4249436 GCA_029216955.1 Iris pallida
GCAAATTATGGACCATTATCATGGATGATCCTGCGAGGTAGGCCGAAACGGTAGATGACGTGATGTTTAACGAAACTGATCACATTCGACATCTTTACTTCGATGAGCGGTATAGCCTCCGCCCATTTGGGAAGTAATCGGTTATAGCTAGATAAACCGATATCCTCGGAGGATGGCGGGCTGATTGGACCGATGACGTCCATACCCAGGCTTCAAAAGGCCAATATGTTATCGTCGGGTGTAGAAACTCTGAAGGTTGATGAATGAAATCGACGTGGAACTGACAAGCCCTATACTTCTTTGTATATTCAACAACATCTGCTATCATCGTGGGCTAATAATAACCTATTCGTCGGAGGCGATCTTGTAATTTGGGGCCTGATTGGTGTGCACCACAAATTTTGCCGTGAGCCTCACATAGTGCATGTTTGGCTTCTGTGTCTGATAAACATCGTAACAGTAGCCCATCGTAAGAATGTCGGTACACATTTTGTTAGCTGTATCATAGTAAAACCTAGAGGGATCGTGTTAGATAGACACTTCTTGCTTTGGGTCCTCATGGGGATTCCATAGATGGCGTAGTCTATGAAAGGAAATCTCCAGTCTTTGACGTCGACGTTCGTTTCTGTTGTGTAACTGTGATGAATATGCAAGGCATCTTTCGCACAGAATAACTCTCGACCAGACACTGTGATCGAATGCTGAGTGTGACAGGAACGGTCAAGAAAGCAGCCAGACCGACAAAAGCATCTGCTTCTATATTCTGTAATCGAGGCACGTGCTCAATGAAGAATCCGGCTAAGGTAGAAGTCAACTCGATCGTCGCTTTGTGATATGGGATAAGATCTTCGTGACGAACTTCATAATCCCCTCGGACCTGACTAACTATTATCTTAGAATCGTCGTAAGCTTTAGATAGTCCACTCCCAGTTGTTTTGCCAATTGAAGGCCGATCAGTAGGGCGTTATATTCAGCCACGTTGTTGGTGCAAGGTTCCATGAGAGAATACGTACGGTGTATAACCAGATGGTCGGGTGACACAAGCACGATGCCTACTCCGGCCACGATATTTTCTTTAGGTATTATTCTTGACGCACCGTCAAAGAACATTCGTCAAATGGGGATTTTCTGAGTTGCGGTGTTAGATTCAACCACTTCATCCGGGATTTCATCGTAGAGTTTGGAAGATTCTGGCACCGGATGAGCTGCTAAGAAATTAGCTAATGCCTTGCCTTTTACTGCCTTCTGAGGGACGAACAACATATCGTATGGAGTCAACAACATTGACCATGTAGCTAAACGGGAATTAAGAGAACCCGGTTTAGTCATGAGTATTCTGAGAGGATTGACTCTAGATATGATGTGGATAGCCTGTCCAGACACATAGTGATGTGTCTTCTGGATAGAAAATACCAGTGCGAGACATTCCTTTTCCACATGTGTGTATCTATGCTCGGTACCAACCATCGTGCGGCTGAGGTAGTAGACTGCATGTTCATGATCGCCATCATTCTTCTGAGCTAATAGGGCGCCAAGGGAATGATCCATAGGCGGACATATAACAAGAAAGGCTTTCCAACTATCGGAGCCACCAATACTGGGGGGCTTGTGAGATACTTCTTGATGTCGTCAAATGCGCGTTGACATTGTTCAGTCCAGACGAAAGATACTCCTTTCTTCATGAGTTGAGTAAACGGTTGACACATTCCAGAAAGATTTGAAATGAATCGTCTGATGTAGGCTAACCTTCCTTGAAGTCTGTGCAGCTCTTTGAGATTTCTTGGAGGACGCATATCGAGGATAGCTTTCACTTTCTCCGGGTCAAGATGTATACCCTTTGAAGTGATAACAAAACCAAGGAACTTGCCGCTAGAGACTCCCAGAAAAGACTTGGTTGGATTCATCTTGAGTTGGTGTATACGCATTAGTTTGAACACCGTTCTCAAATCTTGGAGGTAGTTGCCCTTGAGACGACTTATAACAGCGATATCATCTACGTAGCATTCCACTGTTTTGCGCAAATGATCGCTAAATATTGTGTTCATAGCTCGTTGGTATGTCGCCCCTGCATTTTTTAATTCGAAGGGCATCACCATATAGCAGTATACCCCCAACGGTGTTCGAAAAGATGTGTGTCTCTCATCATCGGAGAACATCTTAATTTGGTTGTAGCCTGAGAACCCATCCATGAAGGACATCCGCTCGAAGCCACAAGTATTGTCGATCATTTCGTCGGTGATCGGTAGAGGAAACTCATCTTTTGGGCATGTAGAGTTCAAGTCACGGTAATCGATACAGACTCGAACTTTACCGTTCTTTTTCTTAACCGGAACAATGTTAGCGACCCTGTCAAGGTGTTGTTCTTCACGAATGAACCCACTCGAAATATGCTTCTTTACTTCACTCTCGATGGCTTCTATGATATCTGGTCGGAACCGCCGTTGCTGCTGCTTCACTGGCTTAGCTTTAGACGAGATATTTAGGCGGTGCATAGCAACTTTAGGGTCCAAGCCTGGCATGTCTTCATAGCTTCATGCAAAGACGTCAATATATTCTCTTATAAAAGGTATAAGAGATTGTCGTTCTTCACCAGACAGACTTTTGCTGATAAAGATTGGTTTAAGAGATAATTCATCTCCTAAATAAAATTGGACGACTTCGTCTTCAGTAGCTGGTTCACATTGTTCAAAACGTAACTCCCACCTGATGTCCATCTTTTGCGCCCATTGTTCGAGCTCGATTGATTGGACATCTTCTGCAATTTAGTCAACTGACAACATGTTGACGGACAAAGTTGCTTTGAACATGTCTCCAATGCTGGAGTCTGAATCCCAGAGGTAGGAATCAGAAGAATGAGAACAACGGTCCACTTCGTGCAGAGCACCACAAATCCCCAGCATAGTCGCCATTTTTGTGGACACACAAAAAAGAAAAAAATACTGTCTTTTCTTTGGCGCAAGGCACCACAAATCTTGTACGCCTGGGAGATCCTGCACTGAGAATCCCCGAGTACAAAAAAGAATTCTGGGGAATGGGACGATGAAGATCGAGCGGCAGTTGCTCCTTTACTCCGTTGACACTCCGATTTACAAAAGTAGGAGAAAACATAAGAAAATTGCTAACTCTCGGCTCACTGGCAAGAAGAGCAGCAATTTGGCTCTTGAAATGCTCTCTGTTCTCTATTTTTGAATAGGCATGTGACCTCTATTTATAGTCGTTTTGCACTGAAACGACTATTATGCGCACGCAGGGGGAAATACACTGATTTTCCTGTGGGCGCATAAGGTGTAGGCGCATGAAGACTGCATGATCGTGGGTCGTGCGGTTGACGTGGCCGCATGCTTCGGTGCACGACTGCTCGTGGAGACTGACGTGGCCGCATGCTTCGGTGCACGACTGGTCGTGGATGTTGACCGAGTCGTGGAGCTGTCCTGACATGGACGCATAGGTTGGAATAGGGCTTTGCGTCCCCCCTCTGAAGGAGCCATGTGGGCGCATAGGCTTTGCTGTGGGCGCATAGGGATGGGCATATAGGCTTTGCTCTGTGAGTGTCTGTCACTCTCTAGCTTGGGCGCATAGTTCATTCCTGGCTTGAGCGCATAGATGCTTCTTGACTTGGGCGCATGGATACTTCCTGACTTGAGATGCTAAAAATTTATGCCTCTACACTAGGTTGCGCCAGACTGAGCTGCGTGAGGTCGGGTTGCACCAGAGCATGTTTTTTTTTTTCCAAACAGCAAAGAAGAACCTATGGAACCCGAAAACTTCAAATTGCCATAACTTGCTCAAAACAAATCTGAATTGAGACTTCCAAGGGTCTAAACTGCATAGAACTAGATTTCCTACATCCTGGGATGACTAGTTTTAGGAAATACCAAGCTTTAATAGATCAAAACCAAGAAAAATAAAAAAAAGATCAAAACTTAGATCTACAAAAATCTATCCATCAAAACCGAAAATGCCAAGTTCTAAAGAGACTTAGAATCAAGTGGAGAAAAGAATGAAAAAATAAAATGGAAGATCCATCATGAAGCAAGATTACACTTGCCTAGGATTTTGTAGGTGGGAGGAGTAATGGAGAAGAATAAGTAAATGAAAGAGTTATAGAGGAGAGAGAGAGTGGAGTTAGCTTATATACCAAGCCTCTCCATCTCAACCCAAACTAAACCAAGCCAAGCCAAGCTAAGCTAAACCAAAATAAACTAAGCCAAGATTAAAACCAAGACTAGGCTAAGCAAGACAAGTCAAAGTACGGGTCACCTGACAATTGTCAGAAATTCGTACACGTATACTGAAAATACTTATAACAGGAAACGGGAGTGACAATGATGAAGTGAGGTTCCAGTTGATGTTGCTGGTGATGATGAAGTGGGAACTGATGATGACGACATGGTGTGAAGATTACGAATAGAGAGTCACTGACGAGTTTTTGAAGTAAAGTTTGAAGATTTTGGAGGAAAAAACCTAAATTCGAAAGTGAGCAGCGTATGGCAGAAGAGGAAGAATCGAAAAAAAAAAAAATTGTAAGAGCAGGTTTCGTGCGTGTTTTCAATAAATTAGAAGGGCAAAAAGGTCATTCCGCACCCTTTTATATATTTTTCGCTAATTCTGGGCACGCGATAAAATATTATTTTGCGGTAGATTTTTCATAAAACTTTTGTAATTTTTGAACATTTAATAAAATTTTCCATTTTAGAATGTGAAAATAATTATCTCAGAAAATGAACGTTCATAGCTGTATGTGTACCCATGGTCTATATTATTATAGATTTATTCCCTCCCCGCTCTAAGCCTCTAACCTGTGCTAGTTTCTATATTGAATGGGTTCTAAAATATCCCTTTATTTATTTATTTAAAATAGTTGGGACATTTAGTTAAGGTATATGCTTTTTTTCTGTATTTTATTTTATTTTATTTTTCAAGAGTTTTTTTTCCTTTTTCTAGTTTTGTTTTCCTTCTTTTGATTTTTTTTTGTTTCCTTGTCTTTTTTCTTTTTTCTAGAATTTTTTGGTATTTTTCCAGTTTTTAAATATTTTTTCTTTTTTTAGAATGTTTTTTTTGTTTTTTCATTTTTTATCTTTTTAGGAATAATTCTTGATTTTTGTTTTCTTCAGTTTTTTCATCTTCTTATTTTTTGTAAGAATTGTTTTGTTTTTCATTGTTTTTTTCAGTTTCTTATCTTTTTCATTTCTTATAATATTTTATGTTTTTCATTTTCTTACAATGCTTTTTGTTCCTTTTTTCAATTTTTTAATCTTTTCTATTTTTTGAGAATATTTTTTTTTGAGTATTTCATTTTTGAAAACTAATAATCATTTTTTCACTTTTATTTATTATTTTATGCTTTGTTATTTTGTCCCTGGATATTTATATTTCGTATACCAAATGTCCCATTATAAATTACGCTTTCACTTAATCTTAAATAAAATATACTTTTGAAAATAAATCGGCCTTGTTTGGTTTGAGGAAAGGAAATGAAATCAATTATTTGCTCAATTCTTTCGTTTTGGAAAATTGCAATTTCCATCTAATTTTTTCGATGTTTGAAAAAGCCAAAAAATTGGGTGAAAAAGTGAATCATTGAAGTGGGATTAATCTTTGGAGTGGGTGGGGGAACCATTTTTGTTCCTATTTTTCTTTCCTTTGAAAATTATTGTTCTTTCTTTCTCGTTTTCTTTGTCATCTAAATACAGAAAATGAATAACTTTTATTTCCTAAGACTTTGATTCAGCGAACCAAACGTGACAGAGTTAGCAAGAAATATTATTGTTTTAAAGGAAACTAACTAAAGTATCAATTATGGCATTAGCAAAGTTTAAATTTAGATGGCCACACACCAATAGTTAAATGATTGGATATCTTTAAATGGAAACAATACATACAACATTTGTTGCATCATTTATACACTTTTCAATGTTCGGTATGATGTAAATAGTAAAATTAGTACAACAAATATTGCATTATTTTCTCCAACTACCACAACATTAGCCAAAATGGTCACATCATCGATTATAATATATATTACACCATTTACATCGTACCGTTCTCTTTATTCTATATCATAAAGACAACCAAACAATTTTTTTTTGAGCTTTGCTATGCCTACAACCAATGTTACAACCCCCTTACAACTTTGACACGTGTCGGACTTCGATTGGATGAGGGGGAGAAGTGGTGGGACAGGGTGGAGCCCATGTAGCGGGGGGGGTGAGAGTGGTGATAGGACCCGGTGGGACCCATGTGTAAGGGGTAGGAGAGAGTGGTTGTAAGAAGGTTGTAAAAATTTGGTAGTAAACTTAGCATTTTCCTTTTTTTTTTTTTTACCACAACAAAAGTTTCAAACATTCATGCCAATTATCTTTCCAAGTAATGGATTTGTAAATCCAGCAACTTCTTTTGCATGCAACAAACATTGGATTTGCAAGCCAACAAATACTACAAGCAATATATGGTGACTGTTATTTCCATTTACTTGAAACCAAACAGCCCATTAGCTGTGATACATCATTTCTTCAAGCAGAAAAACTAAAAGGATATAGAATGTCTCCATGCTTTATTCTTGTTAAGCCCACCAGTACTTTTAAAGAGCATAGAATTTTTAATTGAATGTGCATACTTTGGGAGTATAGAATCTTTTAACACCAATACCAAAACAAATATAAAGCAATTATCTCAGGAATGATAATATGATAATTAACAAGTGAAACAAAAAGGGGATCATAGCAATTTAATGGGGAAAAAAACATCATCACGAGTAACTTAAATTACGAATCAGAGCCTATAAACTTAAATAATAAGTATATTGTTTCATAATATCCAGAGAATCAACTAGCCTAATTAGATTTTTAATGCGTTCCCACCCTAACTAAGTAATCCAATGACTAAATATATTTACACAAAATTCAACTAGGAAACCATATAAACAAGCAAGGATAACCAGAGAATTAATAGATTAATCAGCAGACAGCCTCTTTCCCTTCCGTCTTGAGTAACATCTTTCAACTGAATCCTCCACTACTGGTTTCTTTCCCTTCCCTCTTGAAGAAGAATCTCTTTCCACTGGATCCTGGACAACTGATTGTTCCTGTATTATCAAGCCGCGATTTCGTGTCAGCTTTCTGATAGGCGTCGTAGGTTGTGGATCAGCAGCAGCTTGAGGTTCTGCATGCACTCCTTCTGCTTGTGAAATGCCGTCAGATGTAAAAGGGCTGGTCCGATGAGGCATAAGCTCTTCACCTGGCTCAACTGTATCTACCATTAACTGCACAACATCGTTTTGGCCCAAGTTAACATCCAGACAATTCAATTCCACATAGTTCTTTAAATATGCGCGATTCCTCAAATATAAAAGATAGATATCCTGTTAAGGAGAATGAGTTCACCAATACCATCGTCCAAAGCAAATTCTTTTTAAGCTTCTTATGTCGAATCGTTTTGTCATTGCCCAGATAAATGATCAATTGATAAGGAGAACAAGTCTACGAGGTTGTACAGAGGCACCAGTCTCGTGTCAAAATGCAGATAAAAGGCACCTACGTGCAAATGAGAGGGGCTTGTCAAAAGCCCAAGTAACTAAAAGAAAAGTACTGTGATCAAACTTATCGATCACACAATGATCATTCATGCAAACATGGATCAATATTCTAACGAATGAAGGACTGGCTTCTGCTCCTCGTGGTCCATAAGTGATTAACAATCTGTTCAATTACTTTTGACAGGTAAACCAAATCACACATGATGGTTCAAAAAGTGGCAATTCAATTTATTATAGAGATAAAAGGTCGAAGGCCAAAATAAGTATAAGCAATGCAGCGAAATTTATAGTGTACCTTCCAATCCTTAAAATCGAATCTGAAAACATAATGGTTGTATGACACATCCCCTGATGCCACTGCAGCTGCAGCAGGAGCATTCCGTGGAGCTAACAAACAGAGATTTAAGATTATCAATATAACAGAATCTTAAGACAAAAAGAAAGGCCAGACTTCATGATTAGAAACTTACAAACAAGATGATGGCCAGAGTCATTGACAGTAATTTCAGCCCTCCCATCTTTCACCAGAAATGATAGAGCAAAAATGTTTTCCACAGTCTGTGCAAAAGAGACTCCGTTCAACACCAAGTTCTCAAGTCTTACACGTCTCTTCCTTCTCAAAATATCAAACATGGTTGACATGTTCTTATCAGTATCAGTTTTTGCCTCTGGCTCAGCATCGAGCTGCACAAAAAAAAAAAAGGAATTTACTTTGACATATATAATAAGTGCAAGTCCGCGTCCGCAGGACATGTGGAACATAAATATGATGGACTATAGACAAAATAAGGTAATACTGAAACATGATTAGACAGATCGTAAGTTATTAGACATGATTAAAGAAAGAAAACTATGCCATGTTCACTTCTAAATTCTAACTTCAAGGATGAAAAATAAAATAATGGTGTATCAATATAAAGTGGATTAAAACTAAAAGGCTTATTTGCACTTAAATACCCTCAACTTTGACGTATGTTCACTTTGCTACTCTGGCCTATACTTTTATTCCTTTAAACTAATGTTTTATCACTTAAATACCCTGAACTCTATGAAATATTAACAATAAGAAAGTAAAATGACGTTTATACCCCCCCTACCATAAAGAAGATGGTCATGGACAGGGCTTCTCAGCACCACGAGATGGGGGAGGGGGCAGTCAGTGGAGGCACCTGTTGGAATAGGAGAGAAAGGAGATGTTGGTTGTGGATTCTGGTTTAGGGATGATGATGGTGGTGGTGGTGGGTTAAGGTTTATGGGCGAGGAGAAGATGGTGATGGTGAGTTAGAGTTTAGTAGGAGGAGAATATGGTGGTGGGATAGGATTTGGGGACAAGGAAGGAGGAAAGAGGAAGAAGATGGTGGTGTTAAGTTAGGGTTTAGGAATGGAAGGGGGAAGAAGATGGCGGATTAGGATTAGCGATTAAAGGTATTATAATCATAGATTTGTCCATCTCGGTAACAAATTGATAATAACCAAGGAATTCAAGAACTCATGTGAACAAAGAAAAGGTCAGATAGCAAAGTGAACATAAGGCAAAGTTAAGGACATCTAAATGCAAATAAGCCAAACTAAAAACAAACAGAGGATCAGAATAAGCATACATATTCCACACAAAAAATATCCAGATCACAGACTAAATATCATCATTCAGATTATCAGAGAACGCTCACATAGTCCCAAGATAACTCAACTAGTGCCTATTCACTGACATAAGCTCGTGGGCATGGTTGCAAGTTTCCAACAGTAGGTAGCTGTATATAACCAGGATGCAACATGCATGACTTCAAACTTGATATATGATGAACTTGGAAGACTCTGGACAATAATAATTTTGGAACATGCATAAATCAATAATTGCCACAAAATCCCAAATCATTTATTGTAAAAGATGAAACATGATAACCACAAACCATAATAAACCATGAAAACAAGCAACATCCCAGAAACATTCTGATAGTAGAAATATAAATTAGCGTTTGACAATATTCCACTTGTTTAAAGTACATAAGACATTTTCTAACTTATTAGGACATGTAAGCACCAGATAACAAAAATAATAGACAGCAAGCACATTATACATGTGTATTAGGAGTATCCAATTCAAGTGCTTCTCCTTCATTTAAACATGCTTCTTTCTTAACAACATATATACCACAAATTAAAACCCATTCACGAACAAAACTGAAATTGGTTAATAGTGGTTTATATGGTCCAGTCGACTTCATTTAAATTCCACAAAGAAAGTACTCACCACTAGAAAGAGCACAACAAGGCGATGACTAGATAAAATCATAATACTTATTTCTTAAGCCCAAAAAACTTAGAAGTAACGAGGTTCAAGTACATCAGTGAGAAACACATAGAGAAGTGCAAAATAACAGCAAAACATGACTTCTTTCCACCACCTTAAATGACATCATCTTAGATAAGCTGAAATGATAACAGGGTAGACCAATTCCAAGTTACCATTCATAATATTCATTCAATGAGTATGATCTGTATTTACTCACACGTGTTTATGTTTAGACAAACAACTATTCGTCGGTTGCAAGACACAGATCCTATCATAAAGCAAACTTATTGGAAGTTTTTAAAACTTACTGCATAGTAATACATAAAGCTCCTAACTCATTCAGAAGATCTAGACTAACCTCTTCAGGACGGCTGCTTTCTGTTGGTCTTGTTCGTTTCCTGTGAACCACTGGCTTCCGTTGCTTCACTTCAGTACTCATAGGACCAATCCTGAAATCACAAATGATATTGAAAGGTGAATGAACAAGAAAACAGTTCCTACAACTAAGAAAAACAGAGGGAGCAAAGGTAACAATTAAATTTTCCAATTGCTCAACGGAAGGATTTGGAAGTTTCTTACATTGTGCAACATCCAGGAACCTTCCCAAGAACATGAGATACAGCAAGGCCAACCTCTGACCAGGATATCAGGCTGTGACCATTATCATCGTTTGTTGTTTCATCTCCGTGCCCAAAGCTCCTTAGCAACGCAGTTACAAAATCCGATGGTGTCGTTCCATCATTGCTTTGAGACTTAACTGATGTTACCAATGTGCTGGTGATGTCGAGTAGGGCCTCTGCATCAGCCACCTGCTCCCTAGGCTTTTGAACTATGAAACAAAGAGGAACTACAATATTACTAAATCCCACACCAAATAGTTTCTCAATAGCATCCTTGAATTCTCTCTAAGTTCTATAAAAATTCCTAAATCGATTGTCTTTTACAAATAAGTTTCTCAAAAGCTTCTTATTCGGATCTTAATCACTTAAATAGATTTTACATTAATATGAATAACTGGTAATTAAGGGGTACAATTGAATTCATAAAACCGGGATAAGAACATAAAAACACAATTGAACAAAGCATTAATACTCTTTCAAACTTTAAGAAGAGTTCAATGCAATATCTTTCTTCAATAGTAGTAGGAGCTGAGATTAATACCCTCCCTTCATACTATATCTTCTTAAGGGTTCCTCCTATTACTATTCTCCCACTTCTTCTTTTTTCTCTTATAGCTTTTCTCTAGCCTTCCTCTAATTGGTAAGCCCTAAAATATCAATGGCTAGAAGATATTGATCTTGGAATTTTCATAGACCAACTTTTCCAACTTTTGTATCACACAAAAGATCTCACTTTATTGAAGCAAGTTCTTCACTTTGATAGTAAAATATCAGATATTTATCTGAATCACTTTTCCTTGTCCACCTCATTTGAATCA
This sequence comes from Iris pallida, assembly GCA_029216955.1. NCBI lineage: Eukaryota > Viridiplantae > Streptophyta > Magnoliopsida > Asparagales > Iridaceae > Iris > Iris pallida. Next base: position 4,135,870 of record JANAVB010002600.1, read on the forward strand.
TAATTAGACAATGAAACAAAAAAAGGACAGTTCTAAATTTGCCCATCCATTAAGAATCAAATAGTGAACCTATTCTAATGCCATTGGTTAAATTTTGAAGGCTAAGTATGACATCACAAAACCCTTCATTTACCCCGTCCTAATTGCTCGCGTTACTACTAAAATCCTTTTATCAAAGAACTAACTTATGTTGCATGGACAGTGACTTCCCAAAAAAACTAGGATATGAAAATACGACACATTACTATTCGCGAGATGTGTCAATCCATACCATCCAAACTACACACGTGAAAGTAAATTTCCAAGACCACCATTATTCATGAGTATCTCTTTTTATTATTCATGAAAAAAATCTCTGACTTACGTATTTCTAAGTCCCGTCAAACCAACATGTTTGATGAACATGTACGCAAGGATACTATTCGTCAATGGATCAACAATCATATCACTAGTAGGAATCGATAGTCACCTTTACTTCTTCCTTCTCCACAGTATCACGAATGAAATGATATTGAATTTTAATATGCCTTCCTTTCGAACTATTTGTACCATTGTTGATCAAGCTAATGGTTGCTTGATTGTTACAGTAAATCTTAATTGGCCCAGCCACCAACTGGGATCCAAGTCCTCTAGTAGGACTGTTTGATCCAGACTCTGTAAGTAGCTTTCATACTACATGCTATATACTCAGCTTCTATACACCCTAGTTTCTTGCTACCCCAAAAAACAACTGCACCACAGAGATTAACAAAATGTCTCAAAGTGGACTTCCTGACATCTTTATCTCCTCCAAAGTCGGCATCAGAGTAACCAAGAACCTCAAGCGACTTTGCTCGATGAACCAAGTTGTGGTGCAATATACCTACCCTTCAGATACTTCATAATGCTCTTACAGTTTTCCAATGTGTTGGACCAGGATTACTTTGGTATGTACTAACTAGACTCACTGGATATGCCGAATCTGGTCTAGTACACAACATTGCATACACTTAGCTTCCAACAACTTGAGCATATGGGGCACTAAGTGGTTTCTGTCTCTCTTCGGGACATTGTTCCTTACACAACCGCTTCCCATACCTAATAGTGTAGGTGCAATATTGCAGCTCAGCATCCCAAAATTTCTAAGTACTGAATGCAAATTTTGGCCGGACCGCACGAATTAATGAAAATATTCACTTGAAAAAAACACTTACTTTGTCAGAAAGGGAAAACTAATTAAGGAGTGATCAAATTGAAATTTTCAACTAAGAAGTGATCAAATTACAATTTCCAATGTAACCATTACATTAGGTTCTCCAAAACATGCCAAAAACAGTGATGTGTCATATTCGTGTCTATGCAACATACTCTACTATTATTCGAATACCACCGAGTAACTGCACAAGTTTCCTTCATAGTAATCAACTATTAAAAGCAAATTAAAAGCAGTGCAGAAATCGAGAACCGACCTAATTGATGCAAGTTCTCCACCTCGTTAATGATGGAACTGAACCTTTCCGAATCGACTTTACTAATATCATCCCTCTCATCTGCACCAAAAAAAGAACTACTTCAATCCTTCAATCAAGAAACAAATCAATCAAAGAACGGAAAAATTGAGAATCGAGATCGTGCCGACAATCAGGTTCTTGACGGCCAAGTACCGAGACCGGAGCACTCTTCTCTTCGTCGCTTCCTGGCGCCCCCCGCCATTGCTGCTCTCCGCTTCCTCTCCGGCACCACCGCTTCCCGCCGTTCTCCGGCCCACAAACTCGGATTTCACTGACCGGACCATCGATTGGATGAGTTGTGCAGCGATCAAATCCTGGAATTGACTCGAGAGAAGGGTTTTTTTGTTTTGAAGGTTGAGATTAGGGTTTCAAACCCTAACCCTAACTCCAATTCCTTGTAAGGAAAGATTGGGATTTGGAGGAAGTTTCGTATTTCCCGCGTACTGTTGGCAGAGTAGTTTAGGAATTTTACTCGAAATTATTGGGAAAATAAAATATGCATCTTTATAATCTATGATTCAGTTGCTGCTTGTAGTTTTGAGAGGACAAAAGATTGTTTTTTCATATACGTCCACTGAAACCTGACTTATTTTCCAATAAACCCACCAATTTCTTAATGGTCACGACCATTCGCACCCCATGAGCTGCTTAGTACACCCAAAAAAAAAAAAAAAAAATCTATCCTACCCTACCCCCTCTCCCTCCCGACCCCTCCTCCCGACCCTCCTCCTCCCCCCGCCGACCCTCCTCCTCCTCCTCCACCCGACCCCCCGCTCCCCTCCCGATCCCTCCTCGAGGAGGAGGAGGAGGAGGGGTCGGGAGGGGAGCGGGGGGGTCAGGAGGAGGAGGAGGGTCGGCGGGAGGAGGAGGAGGGTTGGGAGGAGGGGTCGGGAGGGGAGGGGTAGGATAGGAATTTTTTTTTTTTTTTAAATTTGTGGTATGCTAAGCAGCTCATGGGGTGCGGATAGCCACGTCCTTTCTTAATTTCTTGAAAAAAAAAAAATAAGGGTCAGATTGGATTGAGGGTTAAGAGAGTTAAGTGAGGGAAAAATAAACCATGCTTGTTTGAGGATGGGGGTTTAGGAGGGAGGGTTAAGTGGGAGTTTATTTCACCATCTTTTGTCCATTTTTTAACCCTCCAAATCGGAGTGTTAACGAGGGGATTGAAGGGTTTTGTTTAAAGAAAATTTATAAATATCTCTTATTTGTTCTATAAAATATCATGATTTTTTCTCTTTTTTTTTTTCTTATTTTCAACATGTTGCTCCGTACCTTCCTAATTTGTGAAGATATTTTGACAAGTTCTAAATAAAATTTCAATCAAGTTTAATTTTATGACATATATAATAAGATTATTTTGGTAACTATCATATTTTTATTAATCCCCTTTCACTCAAAATCTCCAATACAAACAAGAGTTATTAAACAACCCCCCTTGTTCAAAAAATACCACTAGAGTAATCGCTAAGTGATTTTAAAAAGAGTGATTTTGCGAAATTGTTCCGCAAAATCAGGATCTTGGGAAAGAAAAATCACTCTTGTTAAACGGTACCTAAGGAAAACACATAAGAAGGGAGTAAACAAAATAAAAATGGGGGTGCATTTAATAACACCGGTTATTAATTACTAGTGCCTCTCGCACTCACTCTTTTTAAAATTTCGTATCATTTACTATTTAATATAAAAATTTATTTACCTAATATGATTTTTTTTTGTATGTCTTGTTTGGTCCTTGAAAAGGAAAGAAAAGGAAATCAATTCTTTGTTATTTTCTTTTCTATGAAAAATTACAATTTATATCAATTTTTTCTTCTCGGTATTTGGAAAGGCCAAAAAAATTGGTAAGAAAAATGAATTTAGAAAAGTAAATGGGTAGAAAATTCTTTCCTATTTTCCTTTTATTTGGGAATCATTTTCATTTACTCCTACTTTACTTTAGTATAACACATGAGAGGAATGATTTTTCTTTCCCAAGATCCTGATTTTGCGAACCAAACTTAGCGAAATATACTTGTTCAAAAAATACCACTAGAGTAATGCTACTTGTATCTCCAAATTGTTCCGCCAAACTATCTCTCCTTATGTGGCGGTTGACGTGATATGCTAAATAAAATTATGTTTCATATGACATGGAAAATTTTAACCCAAAAATTAATTACTTAATTTTTTCATGTTAATGTTAATGTTAATATTAATATTAATGTTAACGTTAATGTTAATATTCATTTTTAATATTAATATTAAGGTTAATGTTAATGTTAACATTAATGTTATTGTTATTGTTAATATTAATTTTAATGTTAATATTAATGTTAATATTAATTTTAATTTTAGTGTTAGTTTTAATTTTAATAATAAAAGTTGTCATGTCAGCTGCCACATTAACATGTCACGTCAGCTGCCACGTAAGGAAGGATGATTTGGCGGGACAAATTGCATTATTCATTTTTTAATCATGACACTTCTTGTTTTGTCATGAATACTCAACTAGTTTCATATGTTCATTATCATGTTATCTTTTGTCACTAAAACTAGCTTTGGTTTGTTAAATAGACTATAAATCATGGTCGATATAGAGACTTTTGAGGTCCGGTACGGTTATAAATTTTGGGTTTTTATAATTTTTTTCATTCTTAACAGTAGAAATATTAAATTAAATAATATTATTAATTTTTAAATGAAAGTTTTGGCCCTATGTTTTTGGATCATAAATGTTCGAATATTTCGTTATACTTTTTTATTAGTATCATTGAGATGATCATCATTTTAGTGCCCCGCACCGCTTAGTTCAACATGATGAATCAAATGACCGCAACGACGTTCGGACTTGACTATGCAGCGGCTTGCCTGTAGTCCCGTCCTGTCGAGGCAACTCTTCGTTCATGTGGGTGGCTTTGTCACATCCCTATTTTTTCAAAATAGGTATATGACTGTATTTGGTATTTTGGTTATTTTTAAATTTCATATTTGTTTAAATTTTATTTATTTTTCTGGATTTGGGTTGACCTTGGTTGTCTAGACCTGACATTTGGTTATTAGTGCTGCTATTGAATTGCTATTAGTATTATTTTATTATTGTTATTGGAGTTAGTGTTGTTAGCTTCATTGTTAGGATTAATCCTATTCATATTCCTATTATTGTTATTATCATTATTATTATTTATTTATTTATTAAAATTCCTAACAAGTACCCCCAAAAACCTAAACCTAACCCTAAGCTCTCTCTCTTCACTCTCAGCCCCCCTTCCTCACTCTTCTCTCTCTTCCCCGCTCACTCATCTTTCTCTCCCCCGCTCACTCTCTCTTCCTCACTCCCTCCCCTCCCTGAAAAATAGCCCCTCCCCTGAGCTCCCTCTCCCCCCACTCCCTCCATCTCCCTGTCTCTCTCTCGAGCTCTCCCTACTCTCCCGCTCGACCTCTGGCGATCGCCACCGCCATGGCCGCCCCTTTACCACCGTGACCCCTATCTCCACTGTCGCTACTTTCATCTGCCGCCACAGTCGCCACCACCTTCTCCACTGTCGCCACCTCCATCTGCTACCACGGCCGCCTCTACCTTCTTCTCTAGCCGTCGCGAGCCCCCTACCGTCGCCATCGTCTCTATCTCTGACGACGACGAGTCTCATCCGACTTCCCCCTCTCCCTTTCTCCTTCATCCTCCTGCCGGCGGGCCGACCTGGCCGAGCCTCCCTGTGCACGCCAATAGCTCCTCCGACCCTCATTTTCTCTTCTTTCGGAGGCCAGTGCCACCATTGTGCCTCCGTCGCAAGTAGTCTCGAACAGTGCACCCTCGAGCTCCACGCCATCCTCGGGCCGCATGTAGTCTCGAACAGTGCGCTGCCTCGTGTAGTGTACTGCCTCGAGCAGCGCACCCTCGATCCGTGTGTCCCCTCATTCTTCGTGCTTCTTGGGATGTGTGCACCTCGATTTGTGTATCATCTCATTTTTTGTGCTACCTCGATCTACGTGCTGTCTTGGGCAGTATGATGCCTCGAGCCCTGCGTTGCCTCGTGCATCGTGCCATCTCGATGTGCACACCGCCTCAATTTTTGTCTCCCGACCATTATGCCTAGCTCGATTTGCTTGCACACACCCACTTGTGCGTGCTACCTTAAACGTCGTGCCGTATCGATTTGCGTTCTCACACCCACTTGTGCATGTTACCTTGAACTCTCTGCTGCATCGATTTACGTGCGTACACCGATTTGTGTGTCGTATTGATTTGCATGCCATATTATATTTTGTACCACCTCGATTACGTGCACACCTTAATTTGCATGCCACATTAATTCATGCGCCATCCTGATATTTATGTTTCTTCGATCTGTGTTTACGTCTTGATTTACGTGCACATTCTATTTCCTATTTGTATTGGTATTCGTGTCATCTCGAATCTCATGCGCATCTCGATTTACCTATACGTCTCGGTTTGCGTGTCCGTATCGTTCTACATGCCTCAGTTTTCGTGTCGGATTTCCTGCATTGCTTGCGAAATCCATGCGGTATAGCCTTATACCATTTCCTGAGATTATGTTATTATTTTATTATTTAATTCTAATAATTGTTTATTGTGTGTTCTGAGGACCCCGATGGACGTACTACCTTGGATCCAGGACGTCGAAGACTTGCTTACCTAGCCGAGCCCTTTAGGCAAGTATCCCTTGCTCATCGATGGCTCTTGCCCTCCCGCTAGATTTTATTGCATTTAATTAATTATAAATGTAAAACTGTGAGTAGCGTAGCATAGTAGTAGAACTGCTATGATGATAAGTTAGGATAACTTAGTTCAATACAGGGTCAAGCCGTATCGGACAACTGGGATGGGTCATACACACCTCCAAAGACACGAGCACGACTCACATATATGGATTGTCCTCATATGCCCCGTGTCCGACTCGTGGTCGGATAACGGCTTTGGCTAACTATTCCAGTGACTGTGGTTGTGTTTTGGTTAGAAATGTGGACCTATGTTGTAATGTGCCCTGCGTGGCGATTCTTGTTATATGTGTTGGCTTGGCGTCCAGTATGCATCGTAGTGCTGCTGGAGGCCGAAACTTAGTATTTTCGGCTATGGTTTGGTGCCCAGTACGCATCGTAGCGCTGCTGGAGGCTGAGACTTAGTGTTCTCAGTTTGCGATTCTACGACGGATTGTGCTTAGTGGTTATAGCCCCACCTCGCAGGGAGCTCCGGTTCAAGAAATATAGAGGAGACTGCCGAATTTTCCAGAATTCTCAGTCAAAATTTTGGTTCGAAGATTCGGGCAGAACCGTTCCTTTGGTTTGCTGAACTACACTCGTGTAGATTTATTTTGATATAATATACCTGATCCCAGTACCTACTAGGTAGACTCATGACTAGATTAGTCGCCTAGCTGCTTGACCCGTCTTGTCCATCGGATAGCGTAAGGAGCGTAGTTCTACTCGGGAGACGGTATGCGACCCCGGTCCTTATTTGGTTTAAGGGTCGTGAATCTGCTCTAGAGTGGTTCATCCAATCCTTGCCATTTTCTGGCGACATTAATGTAGAAGCCTAAAAAAGTATAATTATCATCATATGCTACTCATAAATGGTGCCAGGGCACAAATCATCAAATGGCGCTGGTCATCAGATAGCGCAGGTCATCAGATAGCGCATGGCATCAGTTAGCGCTGGACCTAAGTGGCGCTGGCTGACACATGGCAAGCTTCCTCGAAAAGCTGAAACAGTTGTCATAATTACTGACAACGCGTCAGTATAGAAAAATTTGTTCGAATCCCGAACGCACGATGCTCGAGAAAATTGTGTAAGATTTGTCATAATTACTGATAGCTGCCTCGCGCCATTCAATAGTTGGCGCCATCTGATCAAATCATTCAGAAGTAGTTAGATGACGTGGCGCACATGCCACTAATCTCGAAAAACATGCACACGAAACTCCCCATGACCAAACGCATCTCTCATAGAATGACACGTGTCATATGCAGTTAAGTTAATCATTCGTGCAACTGGGTGAATGGCGCGCCAAATGCAGTGTGCGCCAATCAAGATAACTACTTAACAGTTATATCTAAACTCTATAAATAGAGTTTATAATCACTTCAAATGCATCACTAATGATCATAATCTTCTGAGCACTTGCTGCAGCACTCTCCAAAGGCTTTCTTCTTCGACATCGTATCGTCCAAGGGATAAAGTGATCGTCTTTTGATCAGATTCCTACAATTGTACTTCTCCAAAAATCAAATTGTACTATTGTACTCTTCTTAGTTTGTAATCGAACTTTTTGTTTTTGTAAACAAAATGACGACTCTGCTGGGGACGATTTTCTCCTCCGACAAGAAAGTGACAACTCAATGCGATATTGTGTCGGTCGGCACGACACATAAGACTTTGGTCGTGAAAGTCCACCAAACTGCCTACGAAGTCATGATTGGCGCGGGGGTGCCAAGCGTACCACCTCTGTTGCTGCTAAGAACAAGATGTGCGCCATCTGGACTCCAAAGTCCTCCAGTGCACCAATCATGACTTTTGCGCCAAACATGGAGAAAAGCTCTGTGACTATTTCTTCTTCCTCACCAATTCTAAAATTGGCAGAGGGTGCGCCAATCACTGCCCTGGCGCCAATCAAGGGACAACGCCACTTGGATACTCCTTTTTTCTTCCCAGTTATAAACTTGGTGGAGAGTGCGCCAACTACTGCCTCTGCGCAGAACAAAGTAAAACGCCTTATGGCCAATCCTCACTCATCCCCAGTTCTAAACTTGGTGGAGAAGTTACATATCACTGCCCCTACACAGAATAAAGAAAAGCGTCCTATGGCCTCTCCTTATCCTTCCCCAGTCCTGGACTCGGTGGAAACACATCTGATTGTGCCTCTATGCCAATCAATGCGAAAATGCTTTTGAGTAGAAACTCTGTTTCTTTTGGCAGAATCAATCAAATCGATGCCAAGAAATTAGACTACTTGATGTTAGTTTCCTACTGCTCATCTATGCTTCGCCAAATGCACTGGAACAAGTTGTACAGAACAACATGGCCTCCTGTCCACTCCACATGGCCAGCACAACCAAGCCAGAGCCAAGATCTTCCTACCCTGTGCATATTAAGGACAAGGCAGGGCAAACTGATGGTATCTCAGTTAAACAACCAGGTGGCGCATGACTCTGATATGCGCACTTGCCTTAATCGGCATAGAACAACATCAAGTCCACATTAAGCACAATCTGTACCACTTACTAAATTGTGCACACAGAGAGTTTCTCAAATCAAGAATTCTCTCACCTATGCCAGTGAACTCAGTACTTCTCTGTATACACAGGGAACAAGGCATCTCAAGAACTGGAACCATGTTCCTAACTTATCAAGGAATATGTGCTTCCGACTTCTCATTATCCTGTCACTGTAACTGATCTCCGCGAACTTCTTGTACAAAAATGGAAGATCGTAGGACCATCTCATCCACCTGTAACTCCACATCAGGAACACCACTGTAATCATCACCATAAAGTAGTGATCAAATGTTGCCGTCAATCAGCTAAACGATCTGTCTTCGACCGTTTGAACTACACTTGGACTCCTGAACTCATTATGGTGGACGAAGATGAATTGCTATATGCTTCGATCAACATGACATCTCGAAGTACTGGGGGTAGAAAACGTCCAAGACGTAATGCATATCGCAATCCCATTCAACAATACCTTGATCATATCCATGACTCCGGTGAAGGGGTCTACCGAAATACAAGATCAATAGGCCGAGACCTACTCGGTCAAAGAAATCTTCCTTCTCCTAGTCTTGGAGATATCATCAGTCAATGAAATCCTCTTAATTTCGACCAAGACTCAATCGGTCAAAGGAATCTTCCTTTCGACCAAGACTCAATCGGTCAAAGGAATCTTCCTTCTGACCAAGAAATAATCGGTCAAAGGAATCCTTCTTTCGACCAAGAAACAATAGGTCAAAGGAATCTTCCTTTCGACCCAGAAACAATCGGTCAAAGGAATCTTCTTGATTCTGACCGAGATTTCCTCGGTCAATGAAATCTTTCCACTCCTTATTCTGGGGGTAGTTCCCTACATGACTTGATGCCGATAGTGAGAGCTCTGAGAGGACTATCTTTTTCACTAGTTCATCATCGATAGCCAGAGAAGTGATTGCTTATGTCACTAATGAAGAACAAGATGAATCCAACTCCGGCAGTCAGGAGCAGAGGATTGCTACAATAGGGGCAAACTTGAAAACTATGGCTGAAATGGTTGCAAGTATGCATGCTATGATCATAGAACAACACACTGTTCAATCGGTTGCGAATCCAATTCCAATCCAGGAACACATAGCAGCATCTGTCCCTGTCAATACTGGTCTGGGGGTGCAATCTCCTCATAATGCTACTATGCCAGCTCAGGCTACTCCAAGTCAGTATGTTGTTGGGGGTGGTCTAAATCATGCGGTTCCGCCTCCTAACACATCAAATCAGTCTACTGCTCCCTAAGTTTCAGGAGATCCCCTTGAAGTAGTGAAGCTTCTGCGCATCCAGTTCGAAGCCTTCAAGCAGAAGGATGGACTACAAAAGTTGGAAATCAAACAACCTTACCCTATAGAGTGGAAAGAAGTCCCATATCTACCTAAGTACAAGCCAACAACCATCATGCTGTTTGACGGCAGCTCATCCCCGAGTCAGTATTGTAGAAGCATAAATAAATTTTATAGACAAAGTCAAAGAAGTTGAGAGCTTTACGCAAGTCAAACTGAGTCAGATTCAAACTTTACACAAGTCAAACTGAGTCAGATTCAAACTTTATGCAAGTCAAACTGAGTCAGATTCAAACTTTACGCAGAGATCAAACAGAGTAAACTCTACGCGAACTACTTTACGCGAGAGCCATCCTCAAACCTTTACGCGGGAGACAGGCTGTCCACATCGTATTTAATACGCGTGATACTGTTCTGACAGAATAATTTTCTGACAGCAAATTGCACTGAAGTCGAGAAGACTTTTACACCAAATCCAACACTTGTCGTTTAGTGTGCAGATGGGCTACTTTACGCTCAAGAGACTGCTTCTTTTATGCATGAAAGCTATTCGAGTTTTTACGCTCAAGGCTTTCGTGTGCGTAGAGTTTATTTGAGCTAATTATACGCTCAAGGCTACTTTTCAGCCACTTTACGCAGAAAGTCTATTTTGGGTTATTTTATGCCCAGTCTGCTACTTTACGCAGGAAGTCTATTTTGGGTTATTTTTATGCCCAATCTTTCCTGGCTATGTGAGAACGTGGTCTGCATACGTAGCTTTCATGCCATACTTATCGAGGAACGTGTGTACGTGCTCTCCCTATTTTGTTGAAGTTGTGGGACACGTGTCACCATGCGTAGAGATCAAAACTCTACATGGGACACGTGTCATCACGCGTAAAGGTTAATTTTCAATTGTGGGTGGTAGTTACTTGCGTAGAGACCCAATTTTGTTGCTTTTTACGCACAGAGGGTCTAGTCTATAAATAGACTTATTTTTAACACAAGAAAACATCAAGAGAGGTATACAGAAGAGGAGATTCTGAGAAAAATCATACTTTCATAGTGATATTCCCAGAAGCATTTCTTTAACTTTTTCTCAAGAACAGGGTGAAGCAAAGCAGGAAAGCATTCGACTGTGTCATCAGTGCCGTTGTGTCGATACCTTTCTGGTGACTTAGTTCTTCCGATTGTTCATCTTCTTCAAGCAGTTTTCTTCATTATCATCGTGTGGTCCAAGGAACAAAGTGATCGCTCTCAGATCAGACTTCCATAGCAATACTTTCCAGAAACAACTTGTACTTTTGTACTTTTTCTCGTTTTCTTTCAAAAGCCAATTTTAGGCATTTTGTTATGTGAAACAAAATGACGACTTTGCTGGGGATGACTTTCTCCTATGACGAGAAAGCAATTGCTCAATATAATGATGTGTCAGTCGGATCGACAAAAAAGACTCTGGTTGTTCAATTCGACCAGACTGCTTACGAAGAAATGCTCCGAACTGGGGGTAGTACTCGCTGCTCCAATGTTCAAAAATCGCGGAAGGTGCGAAAGTTTGGATTCCTAAGTCCAAAGCATCCTCTGATCTCCCTGTTGTCTCTGAAGGCAAGGGAATTCTTTCCACTCCTGTTGTGGAGGCTCCCGTCTGTGACGAGGCTGTCTCTACTTCAGTGTTGCGCCCCGGGCGTAAAAATCAGTCTCACGTCTGTGACGTGGTAGACACCCAAGTCTTATGCTCTGCGCGTAAAAATCAGTCTCCCGTCTGTGACGTGGTAGACACTCAAGTCTTGCGCTCTACGCGTAAGGGTAAATCTCCCGTCTTGACGTGGCAGATGTTCCTGTTTTGCGCTCTACGCGTAAAGGTAAATCTCCTGTCAGTGACATGGTAGATAAAGTTCACAATGATGCCTTTGCATCTAAAGTGAATTTACCTACATGTATGCAGCATAAAAACAAGAATTCTATTGTTGGTAAAACTTCAGTTTTTCACCAACAACCTTCTTACACTGCTTTACGCAAAGTACCAAACCTTCAGATTATGCGTAATGCTGATGGAGTTCTTTGTGCACAAAAATCTCAAGATTTACGCACGTAACTCCAGGCACGTAAAAATATACAGTTTGGTTCTGCTAATGCAGCCAGCAATCTTCTTTATACGCAAGGGACTAAACGTTTTTCTGTCCCAAATATAATAAAGAAGACGACTCCTTCCACTCCTTCTGATTTACGCGAGTTACTTGTACAAAAGTGTAAAAATAGAAAATCTCCTGTGACACTCCCTCAAGAAAATCATCATTGTGAGTGTCACCAGATTGTAATCAAATGTTGTTGTTCGGCTTCTAAACGGTCAGTTTTTGATCGGTTAAGCTACAATGTGCCTCAGCAACCAATTGATGATCAAGAACATGAGTTATCCTATGCTTCAGTTAATATGGCATCTCATATCAATAGAGGACGACGTCCAAGATGCAATTCGTCCCGGACTCCAAGCCAGCAACAGTTCAACCGACTTCTTGACACTTTTGAAGGGGTATATCAGCATACTCGATCAAGAAGCCAAAGACCGTTGCAATCTTCAGATTTAGAAGCTGGGGATACCTAGTCTTTGGAGTCAAAAACTGATAGCATTGATTCATATCTCTATACCAATCCCTCTGTATGTTCAAGGAAGGTTGAATCTATGCTATCGGAGATGAACCGAAGACGTCAACTTCTAATACAGAACAACGTCTCTCAGCAGTGAAACAATCACTGAAGGACATGCTTGCTATGATGCAAAATATGCATCAAATAATAATGACTCAGCAAACTGTTCAGCCGGCAGTGGTAACACCGGTGCAGGTAACAGCGCAAACTCAAGATAGTCAAGGGGTTGATACACCTTTGAATAATCTTAGTCAAGAGCCTGCTATCAATTAAAACTCCGCAGCTCTAGATCCTCTCATTCTAGAAGATGTACCACCTCCGGTGGGGGTTACGGTACATCCATCCACTATCCAATCAAACCAAACTAGTGAAGCTATTCAAGCAGTACGTGAGCTAAAAGCACAGTTTGAGGTTCTTAAGCACAAAAATCAACTCCAGAGGTTAGGGATCAAACAACCTTATCCTCCTCACTGAAATAATGTACCCTTTCCTCCAAAATTCAAGCCACAGTCTATGGTGTTATTTGATGGAAAGGCTTCTCCAAGTCAATATATCAATTATTTTGATATTATGACTATACATTTGCAAAAGAATGATACTTTTCTCACTCGAGTTTTCATTGGGTGTTTGACGGGTTCAGCATACGACTGGTATCGCAGTCTACCCGACAATTGCATATCATCTTTTGACGAGTTTAAAGCAATATTTCTCTCCCGTTTCTATGAAGGAGGCATGGACATGAATATGTCCTCTTTAATAGAGATTAAACAGAAAGAGAAAGAGGATACTCGGATGTTTATTGAACGTTTCTGACAGGCTACTTTGAAGATGTCTCTTGGTATGCCAAATTCAGCATTGATTGATACATGCAAAATGAATCTATGAACAACCATTGCTGTCTTTATAGGCTCTTAATTCACAGATTGGGCCTCGTTCATTATAGCAGCAGTTTCAGCCGAGACCAATGGTAGATTGGCTCGTGAACATGGGATGATCTTCGCCTCAGAAGATAAAGAAAAGAAAGCCTCTTCAGGTAACAATTCCGGCAATCGCAATGGGAAAGGGAAGGAAACCCTAGTGGTTAATCTTTTAAAACCCAAAATGATGCCAAATAATCCAGAGTCTTCCAAACCAAAAGAAGAGTACTCTTTTGATGACAGTGATATCCCAGGGATATTCCAATGTCTGGTCAAGAGTGGTAAACTCCAGATTCCAGAGCCAAAATGACCTAATGAGGTGAATCTAACTGACAATCCCAAGTATTGTATCTACCATAGATACACAAATCATTCCACCAAGGCTTGCTATATTTTAAAGAAGAAAATCCAAGAGTTGATAAATGCTAATGCCATCGCTTTAACTAATGATGAGCATACAGTTACAACTAATATGATTTCTCTTCAATTTGGAGGTTTTCCTCCATAGCAAATTCCAGATGGGATTGTCCTAATTCCAAAGGCAATAATAAAGATTGTGAATCTCCCGCCAGCTAGAGAGCAAAGTGAAGGACTATTGCCTCTCACATTAAAAAATGGTAAAATCATTGGGTACACCCTGACTTAGCACCTGAAATGGAAAATGAAAGTAAAACTTCAAAATCCAAGAAAGGTCGAGAAGTCAAAACCTGCAATATGATTTCTCATATTGTTACTCTGGATCATGATGATTTGGATCATCTTTGGGACGACATTCCTTTGGAGGATAGACTAAGGGGTCTGAATATATGTCCTCCAAGTTTGGCTCCTCCTACCAAACTCAAACTTACTCATCGGCAATGGTTAGTAATGAATAGTGTCCCTTTATACAGGGCACAACAAGTCTTTGCTGCTTATGAGAAAGCTCATGTAGGAATTTTTCCTCTTGTCCTGAATACCCCGACTCCTGTGGCTACAGAGGTTTTTGTTCCTTCTTCCTCTGTTGAACCATCTATTGAAAGTCCGCTACCCACTCACATATACAGTCATCAATCAGTCCATCTCATAAAAAAGACGGACTATGACTTTCAAAAGGCAGAAGGCTTGAACTATGATAAAGGAATGCGACTTTCTTTACAAATTCAAGGTAAAAAATCCACTATTGGATTGGGATTTGAGGTCCCTCATAAAAATCCTCGCAAGAAGAAGACTAAGGGAAAGAAGATTAAAACCTGTAATATGGTACTTTATTCTCCTGAGTTTGAAGAAGAAACCTTTGCTGGTACGAGATTTGGTAAAGAATACCACAAAGATTATGAGGGAACTTCCAAAGAAGCAGAGGACGTTGCTGAAACACTACCAGCTCAACCATCTCCTGTTTCTGCTGAGGCAAAACCTTCTAAACCATCTTTGGTTGAGAAAGGGAAACAGAAAGTAGTACGCTTTGACGTCCCATTGAAGTCTGCTTCAAATCAAGGGGTGGTGATGAAACCCTACAAGTTTGATATTCTAGCCCAGTTAGCTAATACTCCGGCTAGACTTTCTATCTTTGAGTTGCTTCGTCTTTCTAAAGAAAGTCGAAAAACTTTGAGCGAAGCTTTGCTACAAGCGGATTCATGCTTAGCTCAACTCAAGAGTCCTGACAATATACCAGTCTCGTGTCCCCAATATCATAGTATGATGGAATCAATTCCTAACATTACCTTAACACAAGAAGATATGCTGTTGAAGTATAATAGACACGACATGCCTCTGTGTTATACAAGGTATATTGACTCAACTGAAATTGACAGGATTTATATTGATCCTGGGTCTTCTATTAGCATTATTCTTTAGAGTATGCTATGACCCTTGAGGATTCCTACTAGTGATTTGACTTACACTAGTACAACAATAGTTGGTTTTAACTCTAGAAAGAGTAAACCATTGGGGAAGATTCGTCTGAAGATTCAAATAGGTGATCTTCGAACTATGGCGACCTTTTATGTTATCAACTCAGACGTATCTTACAACATCCTCCTTGGAAGACCGTGGATACATGAGCATAACATTGTGCCTTCAACTCTCCACCAATACTTCAAGTATGTAGATTCTTAAGGGATTATGAAGACTGAATTCGCAGATATCAATCCTTTTAAGGGTGTTGAAGCCTATTTTTCTGATTCAATACTCTACAAATAGGAGCATGTGAAAGAAATATCTGATATGGCCGAAGATCGATCACCTGCAGAAGAACAATCTGTCGTAGAAGATCCTCCAGAAGATCAACCTTTGAAGATTAAAGTCAAAGGTCGAATCCAACTCCAACCTGTCAATGACGAACCTTTGATGATTAAGGTTAAAGGAAGAACTCGAGCTTCGTCTGAGGAATCTGTGAGAATTCCAGTCAAGAGCCAAGTTCAACCTCTCATGATCAAAGTCAAGGGATGTACTTCTCGTACAAATGATCCAGAACCACTGATTATCAACCTTGGCAAGTCTACGCTGAAGACGGATGACGGTTCGTTAATGATCAATCTAAAGCATAGTAGTAAGTTTGTAAATGATGTAAATATTGATCATTCTGTACTTTCTCATATTAATGAAGATTTTCTTTTGGAGTATATGGCTATCAAATTTATTAAAAGAATGACTTTATCTGCTGATAATCAAAGTCATCAACATAAAATGACATAAATACATAGGAAACCTTATATATTAATCATAAGGAAAATTCTTTTCCTCCTCATGTCGATGTTGGACCCTATGCTTAAAGGTTCCTAACATCTTCTCCTTATCTTCTACCTGTAGCCTCATCATCACAAGCTTGTGTAACTTATAGACGTCACAAAAAAAAATCTTATTTTGTGATCCCGTCTGATAAAAAAACAAGCATCAAATTGTGTTTGGCTTGGCTAAAAATATCTCTGTTACTCAGACAGATGATCTCATAGAGAAAGATAAAGGAAAAATCCGAATTAACAAATATAGTCAACAATCTCTTAAGATTATCCAGAATATGGGATATGATTTGAAAACTATGCTCGGTCTCAATCAAGGCAAATGTAGACGGTTACCATTATGTGGTGATCCGTTTTACCAAAAAACTCGTTATGGGTTGGGATACGATCCATCCCACATGTTTAATGAAGATATACAAGAAGAATTTTCTTCCAGTTCTTCATAATCCTCAGATTCTGAAGAAATCCAGTTCATTGAATCTGATCCATCCCACATGTTTAATAAAGATATACAAGAAGAATTTTCTTCCAGTTCTTCACAATCCTTAGATTCTGAAGAAATCCAGTTCATTGAATCTGATACATCCCACATGTACAAAGAAGATATGGAAGAAGAATTTTTTTCCAGTTTTTTACAATCCTCAGATTCTGGAGAAAACTAGTATGTTGAATCTGAGTGCGTCTTTTCAGTCAATATGGTTCAAACTGATGGTGAATCTGAGCTATTTGAAAATGACCCTTGGGCACAACAAATGGACACTCAATGGGAGCTTCATTTTGAACAACGACAGCCACCTACAGAAGATGAAATTGTCCAGATTGACGTTGGCGGAACTACGTCCAAACCGATATTCATTGGTAAAAACCTTTCTGAAGATAAAAAGAAAGAGTTGATAAAGCTGATTAAAGAATATATTGATATCTTTGCATGGAGTTATGAGGATATGCCGGGTCTAGATCCTAAAGTAGCTACTCATAAACTCAATATTCTTCCTAATGCCAAGCTTGTAAAAAAACAGCAGCGACATTTTCGACTAGATATGATGGATGCAATTGAAGCAGAAGTCAAAAAGCTGATCACATGTGGCTTTGTTCGTGAAGAACAACACCCAGACTGGGTTGCCAACATTGTTTCTGTTATGAAGAAGAATGGAAAAGTCCGAGTTTGCATAGATTTTTGAGATCTTAATGCAGCTTGTCCAAAAGACGAATTTTCACTTCCGATTACCGATGTCATGATAGACAATACATGTGGTTTTGAACGCATATCTTTTATGGACGGATTTTCATGATACAATTAAATTAAGATGCATCCAAGAGATAAAAAGCATACCACTTTCCGTACACCCCTTGGAGTTTACTGCTATACGGTTATGCCGTTTAGTCTGAAAAATATCGGTGCTACGTATCAACGGGCCATGAGCAATATCTTTCAAGAACATCTACGAAAAACAGTTGAATGTTATGTGGATGATATTGCTGTCAAAAGTCGATTAAAAGATGATCACATTCAAGACTTGAAGACAGTATTTGAGCTGATGCGTCAACATCAACTGAAGATGGATCCCACTAAGTCTTTCTTAGGGGTTTCTAGTGGCAAGTTTTTGGGATTTGTCATTACTTCTCAAGGTATCCATGTTGATCATGATAAAATTAAAATAATTCTTGAAATGCGTCCTCCATGCAATATAAAAGAACTACGTGGCTTCCAAGGTCGTATTGCTTATATCAGAAGATTTATATCCAATCTTTCTGGGAGATGTCAACCTTTCTCTCGTCTATTAAAGAAAGGTGTATCATTTGTTTGGGATAAAGCATGTCAAAAAGCCTTCAATGACATCAAGTAATACCTTACAAATCTACCTGTTTTAGTTCCACCAGTGGTGGGAAGACCATTTTTGCTCTATGTTCGGGCATTGGATCATTCACTTGGTGCTCTTCTTACACAAAAAAGTGATAAGGGTCATGAACAGGCAATTTATTATCTTAGCCGAATGATGGTTGGTGCTGAACACATGTATACTCATGTGGAGAAAGAATGTCTGGCCTTGGTTTTTGCTGTTCAAAAGATACGACATTACGTGTCAGGACAAACTATTCATGTCATATCCAGAATAAATCCTATTCGGGTATTGATGAGAAAGTCGAGTATTCTTAACTCCAGGTTAGCCACCTGGGCAATATTTCTTACTCCTTATGATATGGTCTATGTACCTCAAAAATCAGTGAAGGGTCAAGCATTAGCTGATTTATTAGCAGCTCACCCTATACCTGAAACATTTAAGCTATATGAGGAC
Source organism: Iris pallida (assembly GCA_029216955.1). NCBI lineage: Eukaryota > Viridiplantae > Streptophyta > Magnoliopsida > Asparagales > Iridaceae > Iris > Iris pallida. Next base: position 4,154,429 of record JANAVB010002600.1, read on the forward strand.
ATTCCAGATGAAGTCGTGGATTACAATATGACTTTGAGGGATGACATTTGACAACTATATTTTGATAGAGCATCGCGGGTTGGACCTAATGGCAATATTGTCTCCGGAGTAGGCATCGTCTTGGTCTCTCCTGATAAAATGGTCATATACCGTGCTTATTCTCTTAATAAACCATGTTCCAATAATGTGGCATAATATAATGCTCTGCTAGTTGGTCTTCAAGTAGCAAAACAATTGGATATTGAGTTCCTGGAAGCTTATGGAGACTCTCAACTGATTGTTAATCAGGTCAGAGGGACATATGAAGTTAGAAATCCTGACCTCATTCCCTATCATCAAGTGGTAATCGAATTGGTCCTTTCATTCAAAGGATTCTTCATTGAATTCGTACTACGTTCTCAAAATTTGGAAGCTGATGCTCTTGCTAGTTTAGCTGCAGACTTAGCTGTTCCAATCAGAAGACAAAATACCATTACTTTGTTGGATCGAGACTTATTCTGTGTCAAGAATAATTTGCATATCGAACAAAGTTATACTACAGAATCAAATTCTCAGCAAAGGGATTGGAGAAGTCCATTTATTGATTATGCGGTTCATGAGATTTTACCTGAAGATCCAAAAGAAGCTACATCAATCAAGAGACGATCATTTCGATTCTACTACGATTCTTTTTTGCATATGTTATATCGTCGTTCTTATGATGGACTTTTGCTGCGTTGTCTCTCTGAGAGTGAAGCTAAGCAAACACTCCGTGAAGCTCATGATGGTGTCTGCGGTGCTCATCAACTGGGTCCAAAATTACAGGATCGTATTCGAAGAATAGGGTATTATTGGCCTTCCATGATAGTAGATGCTATGGATTATGCTAGACGGTGTAAAGCATGTCAGATTCATGCCGATTTTATTCATTAACCATCTGAATTCTTACATCCTACGACAGCTTCTTGGCCTTTCGAAGCTTGGGGCATGGATATTATTGGTCCGATTAATCCTCCTTCTATTAAAGGACATCGATTTATCCTGGCCATAATGGATTATTTCTCTAAATGGGCGGAAGCGGTTCCCCTTGTTGAAGTGAAAACATCTAATGTGGTTAGCTTCATTAAACACCATGTCATTTATCATTTTGGGATTCCCAGAAGGACAATCTATGACAATGGACCCCAATTTGCCAGTTAGACATTTTATCAATTTTGCGATAAGAATCGAATCCAGAACATAGCTTCTACGGCTTACAATCCAGCTACTAATGGTTTGGCCGAAGCTTTCAACAAGACAATTATTAAACTTCTCAAAAAGTTTGTCTCTTCTAATAAACGTGATTGGAATGAGAAACTTGGAGAATGTTTATGGGCTTACCGAACGACAGTCCGAACTCCTACTGGTTTTACACCATTCTCACTAGTTTACGGATGTGAGGCTGTTCTTCCACTGAAAATACAGATTCCATCTCTTAGAATAGCCATTGCTAATGAGCTAACTACAGAGAATAATGATCGGTTGAGACTTCAAGAACTTGAAGGTCTAGACGAGAAGCGTCTTCAAGCACAACAGCACATCGAGTTATATCAAGCCCGCATATCTCGAGCTTTCAATCGTAAAGTTAAAGAGAGGGTATTCAAATTCGGTGAGCTAGTTCTAGCTGTCCGAAGACCGATGGTGATGACTCATAAGAGTAAAGGGAAATTCCAAGCAAAATGGGAAGGCCCTTATGTAGTCGAGACAGTATTCTCCAATGGTGCCTATAGGTTGTCTAAACCTAATGGAGATTTGCTCATGATGCCAATTAATGACAAATTCTTGAAGAAATATTATGTCTAAATTTCTTCTTTATTCCCCAGCTACCAAGGTTTGGTTAAGCTGATTATTTATTCTCCTAAAAGAGAATTTTGATCTTTTGTCTTACTAGCTGATTTTAGAAAGAAGAAGATTTATTATTTATCATGTCCTCGTGACCTCTGAATAAATATTAAGTCTACTTTTTTCTTATCTATCATGTCCATATGGCCTCTGAATAGATATTAATATATTTTTCTTTGTGTTGTTACGATCTGTCACGTTCATATTACCTCTGATAGTATTGTACACTCTAAAAAGAAAACAAGATTCATTATCTATCATGTCCACATTACCTCTAGATAGATATAATTTATTGAGTTTATAAGACTTGTCATGTCCATATTATCTCTGATAAGTGTTTTCTATCTCATACCTATTGTTAAATTCAAAATAAATGATAAGGTCACAAAACAATGATTTCATTCATTTCTGGAAATATTACAGAATGGAAAAGACAGAAGAATACAAAATTCTTTATTGATGATATAAAAAGAAGAATACAAAAATTCTTTATTTTCCTAAGGTGGAGCAGATACATCTTCAAGTAGTTTCTGCAGCTATGCCAAGCGCCTTTCACGAGAACTCAATACATTTGTAGTTGCCATGGTACGACGAGGTTCTGGAGTACAAAGATGAGAGAGTTCGGCAAAAGTAGCTATCATTTTATCCTTGGCGTCATCAACGATTTTAATGGTAGCTTCAGCACCAAAGACTTTCTCCTCCAATATTGAGCTCTGCGTCAGATGCTGGTCTCGAGCTGTAATTATCTGTTCTTTTACTGCTTTCAAGTGAGCCACCTCCGTCTCAACTTCACGAATTCTATCATCTTGCTGATGAATTCTCATGTTTGAAGTCTCATAGGCTTTTTTATGCATCTCCAGCTGGGGTTTGGTTTCATTCAATAAAGCTTTCTCCCTGGCAACTTTGTTGCTGTAGTCCTGGAGAGATTCATTGAAAATAGTCTCTCGAGCGATGTATTCAGCTGATAAAGCATCATACTCGGTTTGGATAAGACTTTCAAGAGTTTCACTTGACAGCCTTAGATATTCTCTTATAGGCTGTTCAAGTCCTTCCACTACCTTCTCCAAAGCTGTGGCTCTTTCAGTGTCATTGAACATGGCAACATTCCTGATCGTGAGAGCAATTGCAGCCTTCAAACTTTCATAATTTAGGCCCTTCTTCAGGACCATCTTGATTAAAGCTGCCAAGGTTTTGTAGAAAGTTTCAGTATGGATCTCAACTAAGAGATTTATTTCGGCATTAGAGCTCGACGTGGCAGCAAGGTCTACCAAATCCCTCTTCTGAAGACTGGGAGTAGATGTTGTTGTTGCCTTGGTAGCAGGCTGAGATGAAGTCAAAGTTGTCGTGGCTACCAAGGCTAATTGATTCCCAGAAGCTCCAGAGACAATATCTTCAGCATCTGTATGAATTATTCCTCCAGCCGTTTCTGGAGCTGAAACTACTTGGGTTTCGGTGGCGGTTATTGTTGTGGGAGGAATGGTGATCGTTGTAACCGATTCAGGTTCAGATACTATCTTCTCAAGAACTTGTGCCGGATCAGTAATAATAACTGAAGATGCTATTACTACGTCTCCGACTTCAGTTGATGGGTTGACAATATCTTCATCACCTTCGTTGGTTGCAGTCTCTTCAACTCCTGGGAGGATTTTAGTTGCAGTTGGTTCTTCTGCAACTATTTCTTCATCTGCAGTTGGCTCTTCTACAGTTAATTCTTCTTCTCTGTCTTCAGCAAGAGAAGGCAATTCTTGCTGGGCCTCTACTTCAGGCTCTTGTTGTACCTCTATGGATGGAGAGTCTTCTTTAGAAGCAGAATCTTCTTTTGAAGAAGAACTCTCTTCTTCAAACTCTATGTTTTCTTCTTGAAGAGGAAGGGGAGCCACAGGCTTTACTACAGTGATGACACCTACAAAGATTAAACAAAAATAAGTTAAATTATACAAAATCATAATACATAATTTTGTATAGATTTTGTAATTTATATTTACCTGGAATAGGTGCATGACGTGCCAAGATCGAGTCATAATCCTGATCCCAGTCATCATCATCGAAGTCAAGAGCCGGTTCATCCGAGGGGATGGGCTTCGGATCATTAGCACAAGTCGTGGTAGTGTCCTTAATAGCTTGCACCTTCCGTGGAGAAGTCAGATGTGCAGAGGTACTGAGACGTCCAGGAGATATGAGCCCCATAATTTCTGTTGCTGCTGCTAATTGCGATGCTGAAGACCCTTCTCCAGAATGAGCTAAAGAAGATACAATGTTCTGAGGCTCCTCAAGTGGAATCTCTCTGTCCGGAGTAGTAGCCCTCTGCCTGGAAGGCCCTTTAACAGTGACATTTTTCTTTTTCTCTTCAGGAGCAACCGCTATGTCGGATTTACGCTTCTTAGAGGTAGAGATTTTGATGGGTCCTGCTGGTCTCTCTCCAACTCCCGAAGGAATCACTTCCAGATATTCATCTGGAACAGCAACATCATCAGGTACGTCTGAAGGTACCATGACTGGTTCTTCGATATTTCCTTCCTTGACTCCTCGAAGACTCCCCTTCATATTGTAGTTAGTTGCGAAGGAGCGGATGGATGCATAGAAGCGAGCATATGAATGCAGCATTCGTAGCTCAGTGGTACTGGTGGCAGTTGGCACACAGAATTTAGTACCGGTACATCCAGCACTGAAATACCTCCATACCCTTGCACCATCAACTAACTTCCCATAATGGTTGAAGGAGGTGGAGGGATTACCAACGTGAAGTTGGTTATACCCGAATTAACGAGCGAACCGACTGGGTAGGTAAGGTTCGAAGGCGCAGTCCTCATCAGTTCTATACATCAGATGTGATGGTCTGATGCATATTAGCCAATTAAAGACAGGTCCAGGGAGCCCCATCCTCTCTTCACCTACATCTTCAAATTGTACACCGAAGCAGTCAGTTGGAACTGACAGTCGTGTGCAGAAGAAGTTTCACCCATCAGAGTAGTTTAATGCTGCTCGGGTATCTACTACTGAAGTTGCAACCCATGAGGCTTTATAGAACTTCTGGAGGAACACCTCCGCTTGATCTTCAGGGCCTGGTGGCAATAAGCTGCAGTTATGATGCAGCAACCAGCCCATTAGATAGGTGTAGGGCATCTCCACCCGGGGGAAGTCTTTAAGGTAAGGAGCATTATTAATTAACTCCTCACCAAATGTTCGCAGACCGGCATTTATCCTACATACCATTGCTGGTAATAGGCTAAGTCTGTCTTTAAACACCAAACGTACTGCTGGCCATAGTATATTTCGGTGAATTCTGTAGATTGTACCTGTCCCTGGTACGACCCATCTCCGCAGCCACATGGAAAGAAAGTCCGCCAGCAAGGCTTCCTTTGAGATCTTCCGACTGCCATGCTTCAGATAGCTCAAAGTTTCAGTCCCCGCAGGGATGTCTCCAGTCTTAGTGGTCAGATACCGGTCCGAAGACTTATGTGTGATCATCAAACCATGGATCAAATCTGAAGGAATTATTGAACAAGGGTTGATGGTTTGAGCCTTGTTATCTTAGAATCTCCCCTTGTCGGTCTTGGATATCCTATTCTCGTGGTAGAATAAATAGGTTGTCAATTTATTGGTATATGCCAAATACGACCCACTTTCATACATAGTGGTGCAAATCAGGTAATGGCACATCAATTCTTGGTAGACCTCAACTAACTGAGGATTTTTCTCCCTGATCTCTGCTAGTTCTCGGTTGGAGGGAACGTACTCTTCATATGGAGCTCCCCCAGTGGCAGCTTAGAGATGAATTGCATCTCATGTAGTACAAAACCTATTTCTCCTATTGGGGTTACAAAAGTCCCTGTTGAGCTGATGTACAACTCCATCAAAGCTAAGAACATGTTGTTATTTATTGGTATGCACTGACTGGTAGAGGCTACTACTTCAAACAGCCCAATAGCTCACAGCTCTGTTGCAAAGTGATTCATAACCCAAGCACTGAGTTGAATCCAGTTCTTATTATGCGGGGTCATCCACCCTGGAAGCCTAGGGTTAATCGGAGGATATAGTACTGAGGCGTTCATAAGCCTATTTATGAACATAGGTATATGCACTGGTTGAATCAGAACTGAATCGTCGCTTGGTGTAAATCCAGGCAGTAAATCGAAGAAAGGGACAACACCACCACTGGAAGTACTGGTATAATAGCCTATTTGGTGGGACTCATCTCTTTTGAATATGATTTTTCTTTGTCTACCATGACTGTTGGGAGTCAGGTTCCAGATCATATGTCTTGTTTGGGTAGCATGAACGAATAAAGACAGAGGATAATCCCTTGACATTGAAGGGAGGTACATCGCTCTCTCCCCAAATCTAAATACCCAGGATTCATTCTTGGGATTTGTCTGAGATTTGAAGTCGATGGCATCTCCAAACATAAAGGCAAGCTTCAAGAATTGTTGGCCATCCAACGATGTTAGCAGCTCTCCATTTATCAAAGTCAACAACATCCTATCTCCCTGAGAAGCTATCAGTTATTGTCTCTCCTCAGGATATTGTTTGTCTGATTGTGGGAACTCAACATGAGATAGATTTTCCAAGTAGTTGGAACCCAAGATGCCAGTTGGAGAACCAAAAATCTCAGATAGAGGATGAATCTGCAAGTCCACTGCAAAAAAAAAGATCAAACAAAAATCAAGTTAATAGAATTCAGAATTAATCTTTATACGCAAATCCTTTTATGCAAGTAAATGTTTGTGAGTAAAGGTTTTTCATTCTGTATTTCAGAAAATATTGGCAAAATCCTAAGATTGGCCCTTCTCTACGCAAGAGTTATTTTACGCAAGGGAAGATTTGTGCGTAAAAGTTTTACGCGTATTTTTCTCTGTTCAAAAGAGTAAAAGTTATACGCATGAAAACATATAGTCTTTTACGCTGGCACAGATGAAATTTGCGTATTAACATTTTATGCTGGCACGTATTAATGTGAGCATATTTTATTGTTGTTAATATTTTACGCTGGCATGTATAGATGTGAGCGTATTTTGTATTTTACGCTAGCACGTATAGACGTGGGCGTATTCTGTTGTTCAGATTTTTACGCTAACACGTATAGACGTGGGCGTATTCTGTTCTTTACGCTGACACGTATAGACGTGGGAGTATTCTATTGTTTAGATTTTTACGCTAACACGTATAGACGTGGGTGTATTCTGTTCATTACGCTGGCACGTATAAACGTGGGCGTATTTGTTGATTTTTATTCTACGCTGACACATATAAACATGGGCGTGAAGTTTAGGGTTCGTATTCTTCTTCTTCTCCGATGAACCCAGGGCCAAATTAGATAGAATTCTACCTATCATGGTCGGAGCCACAGCGGGGTTGGTCCTTCGAGTTGTTTCCGACGATGCGACGACGGCATCCGTACGCTCACTCCTCGACGAAGCAGCGGCGAGCGTCTTGCCCTTGGCGCCGGCGGTGGTCTTGCTCTTGGGGGCTATTTGAACTAAGGTTTCGAAGAAGAAAAGAGTATTCGAAGATCAAGAATCGCGAGAATGAGTAAAGTTCTTTCTCTAACAGTTGAACTCTATTTATAGAGAATTTTAAAATCGGTTCAAATTCCTAAAATTTACACTGACTGTTGGGTATCCCAAATTTTATGCGGACAGTTGGGTGTCCCGAATTTTATGCGGACTGTTGGATATCCCAGATTTTACGCTTCTGTTCAAAGTATTTCAAATCTTAGAAAAAATTTGAAAACTTTGAAGGGGGTCTTGTAGAAGCATAAATAAATTTCATAGACCAAGTCAAAGAAGTTGAGAGCTTTACGCAAGTCAAACTGAGTCAGATTCAAACTTTACGCAAGTCAAACTGAGTCAGATTCAAACTTTATGCAAGTCAAACTGAGTCAGATTCAAACTTTACGCAGAGATCAAACAGAGTAAACTCTACTCAAGAGCCATCCTCAAACCTTTACGCGGGAGACAGGCTGTCCACATCGCATTTAATGCACGTGATATTGTTCTGACAGAATGATTTTCTGACAGCAAATTGCACAGAAGCCGAGAAGATTTTTTTACACCAAATCCAATACTTGTCGTTTAGTGTGCAGATGGGCTACTTTACGCTCAAGAGACTGCTTCTTTTACGCATGAAAGCTATTCGTGTTTTTACGCTCAAGGCTTTCGTGTGCGTAGAGTTTATTTGAGCTAATTATACGCTCAAGGCTACTTTTCAGCCACTTTACGCAGAAAGTCTATTTTGGGTTATTTTACGCCCAGTCTGCTACTTTATGCAGGAAGTCTATTTTGGATTATTTTTACGCCCAATCTTTTCTGGCTATGTGAGAACGTGGTCTGCATACGTGGCTTTCATGCCACACTTATCGAGGAACGTGTGTACGTGCTCTCCCTATTTTGTTGAAGTTGTGGGACACGTGTCTCCATGCGTAGAGATCAAAACTCTGCAAGGGACACGTGTCATCACGCGTAAAGGTTGATTTTCAATCGTGGGTGGTAGTTACTTGCGTAGAGACCTAATTTTGTTGCTTTTTACGCACAGAGGGTCTAGTCTATAAATGGACTTATTTTTAACACAAGAAAACATCAAGAGAGATATACAGAAGAGGAGATTCTGAGAAAACTCATACTTTCAGAGTGATATTCCCAGAAGCATTTCTTCAACTTTTTCTCAAGAACAGGGTGAAGCAAAGCAGGAAAGCATTCGACTGTGCCATCAGTGTCGTTGTGTCGATACCTTTCTGGTGACTTAGTTCTTCCGATTGTTCATCTTCTTCAAGCAGTTTTCTTCATCATCATCGTGTGGTCCAAGGAACAAATTGATCGCTCTCAGATCAGACTTCCATAGCAATACTTCCCAGAAACAACTTGTACTTTTGTACTTTTTCTCGTTTTCTTCCAAAAGTCAATTTTAGGCATTTTGTTAAGTGAAACAAGTATCTCAACCATTTCAAGGTAATGACTGATCAGCTCCAACCGAACGATGCTCTATTCACTAGAGTATTTGTTGGGTGCTTGGCAGGTACGGCCTATGATTAGTATCGTAGCTTGCCAGATGGCTGTATAACATCTTTTGCAGGATTCAAGCAAATATTCCTGGAACGATTCTATGAGGGAACAAATGACATGACTATATTGACCCTCATCAAAATCAAACAACGGCCTAATGACACTGCTGGATGTTTCATCGAGCGCTTCTATCGTGAGGCACTCAAAATGCCTCTGGATACTCTAGATGCATTGACTATAGATACATGCTAATCAAACTTGTTACCTATAGTCAGCATGTGGACTGACAAGTTCAAACTTGTTACCTATAGATAAATGCCTCTGGGTACTCCTTCATAGTAAGTGCCAGGGCAGCCGAAGACAGTGCTGACAAGTTCAAACAACTAGGCATCTAGATGCCTAATCTTGACAAAGACGAACATTCTGCAACCAACAGTGGTGGTCGTCAGAACAACCGCAAAGTCAAAGAAGCTTTAGCCATCAACGTGAAAGACAAAGAAGCTTTGGCCGTCAATGTGGGTCAGTCAACACCTACCACGATGGCACCCCCACAGAGAGCACCGCGTCCTAAAAAGGAATATTCTTTTGACAATGACGACATCATGAGCATATTTGATTGTCTGATCAAGAGCAACAAACTTCAACTGTCCGAAGCAAAACGACCAGATGAAGTATGTAAGATTGACAATCCCAAATACTGCATGTATCACAGGTTCTTGGGACATCCAACCAGGGTATGTTAGGTACTCAAAGGGAAGATCCAGGAACTGATCAACGCCAAGCCAATTACTCTTCAGCAAGATGAGAAGACCGTGACTGCCAATGTCATCTCTCTATTATTTGGCGACTTTTCTGCTCAACTTGTGCAGGATGGAGTCGCCCCATTGCAAAAGCTACTTTGGAGATCGTTAACCTTCTACCATCACGAAGTGACGGTCTTGTACTCCTATCAACCGACAAAAGGGAGATCGTATGGATTCATCCCGATTTAGTGGCTGACTTTGAATTAAAGACACCTGCTTCCTCTACATAGTCAAGAAAGGCAACCAAGTACAAGTCATGTCATATGACATCACTGCGTGGTCATCTCCCACCTTTGGTTGCTATCTTCATCCCAGCAACGGCTTCATTTCCTTCTGCCAAAATGGTAGTACCGAAGCCATAAATCAATTTTCGGCCAGCATTTCATCTATACAGTTAACAGTCCTGTGAACTAATGACAAAGATGGGATATGATCTACAGAAAGCCCCTGGCTTGAATGACGAGAAATGGTCTCCTATACCTCTTTCCCTACGTCTTCAACACAATTAGTCCCATATTGGTCTGGGATTCTGGACAGATCCTTCATCTCTCCAAAAGAAGTCTTCTAGAAGCAAGACTCGGATGAGGAACTGTAACATGGTTTCCTTCGCACTAGTTCCAGAAGAAGAAGCCATGACTGGTACTCGATCTGGGAAGCTCTATCTCAGAGACTATCCAGAAGGACAAGAGAATACAGTCACTCCTCCTCCAGTCTCTGATGCCCCTCCAGCATCTTCTTTTGCCATCAATGTTCCTTCATCGTCATCGCCTCAAGCGAAACCAGTTCCTCCCAAACCAACAACGACCGACAAAGGCAAATAGCCAGTTCGCTTTGATGAAATATTGAAGAAAATTCTACCTCTTAGACTTGAAAAGTCGTATAAATTTGACATATTGGCTCAACTAGACAATACTTTGGCAAGGTTATTGATTTTTGAACTCCTGTATCTCTCGAGTGAAACTAGGGAGACGTTAAGTGAAGCTTTGATGCAAGCGAACACTTGTCTGGCCTATCTTAAGAGATCGGACGAAGAACTAGTGGCATGTTCCCATTGTCATAGTATGATGGAGCTGATCCCCAATATCACCTTCACTCAAGATGATATGCTTTTGGAGGACAATCGACATGACCGACCTCTCTACTATACATGATATGTCGATACCATGAAGATCGATCACATTTTAGTTGACCCAGGATCTGCACTCAGTATTATGCCAAAGACTTTATTGGATGCGCTGAAGATCCCAGTTCATAATCTCTCTACAACAATCATGACTATTCTGGGGTTCAATTCCGGAAGAAGCGAACCTTTGGGAAAGATTCGCCTGAAAGTCCAAATAGGCAATCTTCGTACGATGGTCGCCTTCTATGTGATTGACAATCACGTCTTCTACAACGTCTTGTTGGAAAGACCATGGTTGCATGAACATAACATCGTGCCATCTACTCTCCATCAATGCTTCAAGTATGTCAATGACAACGAAGAAGTCTGGAAGGAAGTGGCTGATCTTAATCCCTTTCGAGGCATCGAAACATATTTTACTGACTCCAAAATGTACAAAGAGGAGTTCATGAAAGTCGTATTGGCCATGGACACTGAAGAAGACCGAAAAGAATGTCCGGATGACGTTCTGGTGATTTCGATCAAAGGATGTACTTCTTGTCCTTCATCTTCTCAAACGTTGACCATCAACCTCTTTCCTTCTATCAAGCATCCTCCTGCTGAAAAGATGGAGCATAGGGAGCTCACATCTTCTGAGCCCCTTGTTATCGACTTTCGTCGTAACAAGCCTTCTCCTCCTCTTGTTATCAATCTTAGTAAGCCACAGGCTAAGGTCAAAAGCACTGTTGTAGATGATGATATAATTATCAATAAAGTAGCATCTCCTTTGTAATATATTAATGTCAATTATTACACTCGATGTTATCTAGAAATCCTGGATAACTTTGAACCCCTTACCTTAGGAGCAGTTCAACCCCTTTAAGATGAAGTATCACTTGAATCAGTACAAGATTTATTCTTTCTGGTTCCATTCTACAAGAAGGACGAACATCCTATTCTCTTCAGCAAAGGATTGAATCAAAAGGTTACATCCGATAGCGATGCTGAAAATGATGATAATGGACGACTTCAACTATGTTGTTACAGTCAATAATCCAAGAACATCATCCAAAAGATGGGCTACAACTTCAAATCTGGCCTCAACAGTGGTAGGGGAAGGTGAACTCCTATTTGTATACCTGCTCCAAAAGGGAAGCCACTACAATATTATAACAAAATAAAGCATGGGTTAGGCTACACTTCGCCGATCGTGACCCCAGAGGCCTCTGAGTCTGACAAAGAAAAGCGATCTAACTCTTTTGACTCTGCCCCATGGGATTCGGACACCAGCATAGGGCAAGTCCATCGAGTGACCCTATCTTCCAATATGGTGGTCGTTGAGTTCTCAGAAGATGACGACGACTTCGCTGAAGTCCCTGAATATGATCTTTGGGCACAAAGAATGAATACCCAATAGGAACTTCGCTTCGAGCAACGTGAACCACCTACTGAAGATCAATTAGTCCAGGTCGATGTCAGAGATAAAACTTCTCCAAGGCCAATCTTCTTCAGCAAAAATCTTTCTGAAGTAGATAAACAAGAACTAATCCAGCTCATTCGGGAATACAATGACGTATTCGCCTGGAGCTATGAAGATATGCCAGGATTATATCCTCAGATCGCTACCCACAAGCTCAACATTCTGCCAAATGCTAGGCCAGTCAAATAAAAATAGCGTCGATTTTGACCTGATATGATAGACGCTATAGAAGCTGAAGTCAAGAAGCTTATCGCTTGCAGCTTTGTCAGAGAAGAGCAACATCCAGACTGGGTGGCTAACGTTGTCCCAGTTATGAAGAAAATAGGGAAGATCCGAGTCTGCATCGAATTTAGAGACCTTAATAAAGCTTGTCTTAATGAGTTCCCTCTTTCAGTCACTGATGTCATGATCGACAACACTTGCGGGTTCGAGCAGATGTCTTTTATGGACAGGTTTTTCGGATATAATCAAATCAGGATGAACCCTGAGGATGAAAAACATATATCTTGCCGTACTCCTCTGGGAGTCTACTGTTACACAGTCATGCCATTTGGTCTCAAGAACGCTGGTGCAACTTATCAGCGAGCCATGAGCACTATCTTCCGCAAACATTTACGGAAGACAGTTGAATGCTATATTGACGATATTGCTATCAAAAGTCGTCTAAAGGAAGATCACATCCAAGACTTAAGAACTATATTCAATCTAATGCGCCAGCATCAACTTAAGATGAATCCTACCAAGTCATTCCTGGGAGTCTCTAGTGGCAAATTCCTTGGATTCGTTATTACCTCTAAGGGTATACACGTTGACCCCGAGAAAGTCAAAGCCATTCAAGAAATGCGTCCTCCACGCAACCTAAAAGAGCTACAAGGATTCCAAGGACAGCTTGCACACATCAGAAGATTTATCTCAAATCTCTCTGGATGCTGCAAACCGTTCACTCAATTAATGAAAAAAGGTATGTCTTTTGTTTGGACCGAAGAATGCCAGCAAGCATTTCAAGACGTAAAGTGGTACTTGATGAACCCTCCAGTCTTGGTACTTCCAGTCACAGGAATACACTTCCTGATGTATGTTCGAGCAATGGATCATTCTCTGGGTGCCCTACTAGCCCAAAATAATAAGGAAGATCATGAGCAAGCCATCTATTATCTTAGTGTACGATGATCCATATTGAACATCGATATAGCCCAGTAGAAAAAGAATGTTTAGTCCTGATGTTTGCTGTCCAAAAAATACGACATTATATCACGGCCAGACCATTCATGTCATCTCTAGAATCAATCCTCTCCGAGTCTTGATGAAGAAACCCAGTACACTCAATTCCAGACTCGCTACATGGGCTATATTGCTAACACTGTATGATATGGTCTATGTCCCATAAAAGTCTGTTAAGGGTCAAGCCCTAGCTAACTTCCTAGTTGCTCACCCAATTCCTGAGACTTCTAAACTCTATGATGAAATTCCTGATAAAACTCTAGAATCTAACATGACTTCAGAAGGAATCCCTGTTTGGCATCTATTCTTCGATGGTGCATCCAGAATTGGACCCAAAGGCACTATCGTCGTTGGAGTTGGAATCGTTCTGGTATCGCCAGAAGGACTGGCCATTCAAAGAGCCTATTCCCTAGATGATCCATGTTCTAACAATGTCACTGAATATAACGCTTTACTCATAGGTCTTCAATTAGCTAAACAGTTGGATATCGAATACCTGGAAGTATATGGAGACTCTAAACTAATTGTCAATCAGGTTAGAGGCACGTACGAAGTTCGGCATCAAGCTCTCGTTCCATACCATGAAGCAGTAGTCAAACTGGCTACATCATTCAAAGGCTTCTTTATTGAACATGTACGCCGAGCTTGCAATACAGAAGCTGATCCACTTGCTAATCTAGCAGCAGTATTAGCAATCCTTATGAAAAGACAATAGATAATCGTCATCACTAACAGAGAATTATTCTGAATCGAGAATAATTTGCATCTGGAATACAGTAATTCAGTCGATATTTATACTACTATCGAAGACTGGAGAGCTCCTTTTATTGACTTTGCGGTACATGATATCTTACCTGAAGATCCCAAAGAAGCCATAACAATCCGTCGGCGATCACTTAGATTCTACTACAATCATACCTCTAAAACATTATACATGCGATCATTTGATGGTATGCTCTTACGCTGTCGTACGGAAGATGTAGCAAAACAGATACTAAGTGAAGCCCACAACGGTATCTGTGGTGCACATCAGCCTGGTCCTAAGCTATAGGATCGGATCCGACGTATGGGATATTATTGGCCAACCATGGTGTCAGATGCTATTGAATATTCAAAAAAATATCGGGCATGCCAAATCCATGCAGATTTCATTCATCAACCATCAGAATTCCTGCATCCGAGTACAGCATCATGGCCCTTTGAAGCTTGGAGCATGGATGTCATTGGTCCTATTAATCCGCCTTTATTCTGAGACATCAATTTATCCTAGCTATAACCGATTACTTCTCAAAGTGGGCCAAAGCTATACCCTTGGCTGAAGCCAAGACAAGCAGTGTCATCAATTTTATTAAACATCATGTGATCTATAGATTCGGCGTTCCTTAGTGAATCATCCATGACAATGGACCTCAATTCATTAGTCAGAAGTTCACTCGATTCTGTAATGATAATCAGATCAACAATGTTGCTTCTACAACCTATAATCCCGTCGCTAATGGTTTAGCTGAAGTGTTCAACAAAACAATCATCAAGCTTCTCAAGAAGTTCGTTTCCACCAACAAACGTAACCAGAGCAAAAAACTTGGAGAATGTCTATGGGCCTACCGTAATACCGTACACACTCTGACTAGTTGTACACCTTTCTCTTTGGTGTACGGATGCGAAACTGTCATGCCATTGGAGATTCAAATCCCTTCCCTAAGGATTGCCATTGCCAACAATCTCACAACAGAAAATAATGATTGTCTTCGACTTCAGGAGCTTGAAGCACTTGATGAGAAACGGCTACTAGCTCAACAACACATCGGGCTATATCAAGCCAGTATCTCAAAGGCCTTCAACTATAAAGTCAAAGTACGAGCATTTTAAAAAGATGAGCTAGTCCTTACCGTCAGACGTCCTATAACTATGACACACATGAGTAAGGGCAAGTTCGAACCAAAGTGGGAAGGTCCCTATATTATAAGCAAAGTTTTCTCTAATGGAGCTTATCAACTGTCAGGGATGGATGGCCGAATTGCTATGATGCCTATCAACGACAAATTCCTAAAGAAGTACCATATTTGAAAGTGTGTACTGTATTTTCTGACAAATATTGTACATACTTCAAGTCTTTGAATTACTTACTCATTTGTAAAATCCCCAGCGGAGTCCATCCTGATCTTATGATACATCTTTATTGATCCACAATATCTACTATATCATTACAACCATCATCTTTTGAAACCCGACTGCTTTAAGAGATATCCTATCTTTGAGTCCCAATTGGCCTAAAGATAATCAATAGATATACGAATTCATGTCCACATTACCTCTGAATTCTATTATCTACATTAACGACTCGTCACATCCATATTAATGTAGAGCATAAAAAATCTCAGCTGACAATATTTCTCCACCACAGCGCAAATAATACAAATGTGTAGACAGAGTGTTAAAAAAGACAAAACAGAAGATATGGAGGAAAGTTCTTTTATTATCACATCTACAAAGGTCTACTACAGATTCATCAAGGCTACATATAAAGGACCGACCCTATTCTTCTACAAAGGATCGATTACAGATTTAGCAAAGCCTAGAGGAGTCTACAAGGGGTTTAGTTTCATCAAAGTGCAGTCCCCTTTCTTCTTGGTACACATACTGGAAGATTGATCTCCATTGAAGCATATTCTGACTTTCTTATGGGCACAACACTCCAAAAGCGCATCAGCTACTTAGCTGAAGCGAGCAACTTCCTGAAGCAACAATTGTCCCGGGTTTCCAGAAGGCGCAGAAGGTCTTAAAGCCGCCAATGAGCAGGGCAGAGCACAACCTGTGGCTATTTGGGTTGGCCATCCGCCCACAAGCTAGGTCGTCAGGACCTCCAAGACCTCCAAGGTGTCGCCCTGGTTCGAACTCCTCATGAGAAGTGTTCTAGCACGTTCTGAGGCTCATCAACAGTTTTTCTACGAAGGCATAGCCCCTTTGAACGAAGGAATCCTCAACCTAAATCTGACTTAGGCAAGGCCAACCGCCGCTCGAAGCTAAGTCTGGATCCAACATGGTGTTGAAGGACAAGAAAAAGAGGAAGACGTGACTCTTCGAAAGAAACTGTCACGACCCGCACCCTTGAGTTAGGGCACGAGAACGTAACGACGTCCAGCCTACGCCGCAGTGTCGGCGGTAGAACGCTGTCCTAGGTCTCATGCATCTAACATATAAGCTAAGCAGTTTATACTCCCCGAATGGAGGTGACATAGCAGATACAAGTTCAATCACATCTACGGTGGAGTATGATAAGGATAGATAAAACATGAAATCCAAAATAAATACAGGAGATAGAAGTCTAAGTGTCTAAGATACATGAACCCAGAAGTACATCTCAAAACTCAAATAAAGATACAATAATCTCCAAAGTAAATACAACTCCAGACAAAAATGAAATAACTACCTAAACAAACCCTACTGTGTCTCCTCTAGGCTAGCAGGCACCTCCAGGCTATCTGTAAAATTTATCAACAGGTCCAGTCAGAACTGGAGCGAGCACAGTACATCTCAACATATCATAGCAGGTTAGAAAACATATAACATGCAGTAAAGTAAGATACAGGTACTGAGGAAAAAACAGTATGTAAACAGGAGAGCTGTAATAGAAATATCTACTATACATAAAGAGCTAGCATGTGACTAGTGAGTCAGAGTAAAACATGAACATGTAAATGGCCTGGGATGATTCAATGAAGACACTACGGAATGATTCAATGAAGATACTACTGGTGTATTATTCACATGTCCACTTCTACTCCCCCGTACCCCCAATCAATACACAAGGATCCAGCCAGGTTATGTTATATGATTCCATGCAAGGCCCGCGAAGGGTGATACATGGATGTCCCATAAATGGGGAGTCTGGGGGTTACCCAACTGTGTAAGATTCAAGAGACTCTGTGATCATGAGAGTACATGTCACAAGTAATCAAGTGAACCAAGAAGCATAGTGATACGCCATGTAAGTGAAACGCACAGAACACGTAGTACCCGATGCTCCATAAGGATAATATCTCAAGAAAGGATCCATATAGTATTAATCCGTGTGACCGTCGTGACAGTACAAGTAAAGTAATCTACTACAGGAAATAATTCTAAGCAGGATATGAAATGATCAGAGAATGTACTCGCCTCGATAACCTGAACAGCTGATAAGTATAGGAGGTCCCACTGAAGCCACAGAGTCCTATTTAAAGCAACACAGGTTACAAGGTGTTCAAGTTAAAATAAATGAATCCCTACAGGCAATCTATATGATTCTAGGTTCTTCTAAGTCAAAACAACTCTAGGTCGACTCCGGTCAATAATCTAGTCAAACTAGGTCAAGTGTTGACTTACAGTTGACTTTGGGTCAACTGGTCAACTCTGGTCAACAGGGTAAATCTAATCTAATTATTAAAGTGTACTTCGTTATTTGTACGTCGAAACTTACGGCACGCAAATCGAGATAAGAAGATTATCGGTAAGGTTGATAATCTTATTATAGTGATCCACGTATCCTACTTGTCAATTTCAGCGATATGAGATCACTGGAATTGACTGATCTTAGTTTCGTTGTACTAATCCCGAAATACGAGCATTATATGAATTAATTATTAATTAATTATAAAAAGGTTAAACTCAGAAAAATTATCAACAAACATTGTCGGACGATGAAATGAACATCGCCAACGTGTCCAGAATGCTCAAATTAGCTAGGATAGCCTACCCAACGGTCCAATTTGGACACAAGGGCAAAAAGGTAATTTCGGGTCAAAACGGTGTCCGTGTCGGAGCCGTTTTACACCGAAAAATGTGCAAGAAAACAAGTCTACAAAATATAACAAATCATATGTCCACGAAACCAGAATGTCGATACGAACCCAACGGTATCTCCAGAATTGGATTCCGTTGACCCGATCTCATTTGGCCCGTTGACCAGAACTTGGAATTCCGGTTTACACGGAAATGCGTGCCGGAGCCAAAGTTCTCAAAACTCAGCAAACTACCTGTCAACGAGTCCAGAATGATGATACAAACTCAACGGTATCTCCGGAATTGGATTCCGATGAGCCGATCTCAAAATGACCCGTTGACCCGGATATTGGTATCCGACTTGCACCGAAATGCGTGCCAGACCCAATGTCCACCAAAATCTAGCAAATTATATGTCAACGAGTCCAGAATGACGATACGAACTCAACGGTATATCCGGAATTGGATTCCGATGAGCCGGCGTCAAAAAGTTCCGTTGACCCAGAAAGTGGGACCCGTTTTGCACCGAAAAACGTGTCCGGGCCCACGTTCTCCAAATCTAACAAAGTTTATATGAAAATATGCCAGAACGACGCCACAAGTCTAATGGTGGTGTCAGAAATGAAATCTGGAGTCCCGTGTTCAAAAATGGAATTTTACAAGTTAGAAATTACGAATTCGGACGACCAACTTTGGCGTCGAATTCAACCAATCAAACAAGCTCACAATGAAACGAAACTGGAGGGGTAGTAAGAGTGTTATACCAGCTTCGCACCGGAACTGGTAGCACGCCAAACGGAGCTGCGGTGGAGGAGATACAAGCTGACGAAGTTGGCCCCGCGAAACTGTCCAAATTTAATACAATTTAAACGGTCAACTTGGTGGCCGGTTTTCATGTATCAAACGAAAAAATTAACGGACAAAAATTGACCGGGATGAAGGTGGATATACCGAGATTGCGACGGAGCAAAGAAATTGCCGATCCAACGGTCGGATCGTCAGAAAAATGCGCGCGAAGTTGCTGCAACGGAGCACCAAAATGAACATGATTTCGCGCGCGTCACGAAGGGACGTCGTTCAAAACGCACGAATCGCCTCGACGGCGCGTCCCGGAGGACGGTGGCCGTCAGGGAACCATGCCAGGAGTTCGTCGGAGCCAGAGGGGTGCCCACGACGGCCCACGCGGCGGCGTGGCAGCGCACGGCGGCGGCCCACGCGCGCTCGCGTGCGCGCGCCTGTACGCGTGGTGCAGCTTCTGCTGCTGCTGGCCGCGAACTGCTGTGCACTGCAGCGAGGCGCGCTGCGCGGTGCACCTGGCCCGGCGGAGGCGCGGCCTGACGGAGGGCGGTTGCGCCGCGGCCACGACGGGGGTGGATGAGTGGAACGAAGGTGGTGGTGGTGGTTGCATGGGAAGGTGGTTGTGGTCGGTGTGGGGAGGAGATAAGGAGATGGAGTAGGAGATGAGAGGAGTGGTCGGGCTGCTATGGGGGAGGCTGACGGCCAGGCCAGGGGGTGGCCGGAGGTCGGGCCAGAGAGTCGGCCATGGGGAGAGGGAAGGAGGTCGGGTGTTGCTATGCATGGATGTTTTTGTTGCTGTTGGTTGGTTTTTTTTTTTTTGAAACAAAGGAAGAGAGAGAGAAGAGATAAGGTGTGGATAAGTAATAAATGTGAGGGAAGAAGAGAGAGAGTGAAAAGTTGCTTTCCCCCTAGAAATTAGGGCCGGCCAACCAATGTTGGCTGCTAGGAAAAATGGATGGGAAAATCAATGGTTGTGCTTAATTGAAGGGAATCAAAGGGCTAGTATTGATTTAGCAAAAATAGATCATTCCAAAGGAGATTAATTCAATAGAATTTCTATTAAATATAGGAAAAATGGATAAATAAATATCTGATATTTTTAGGCAACAAAATATTAGAGTGTCATGATGGAGAAAATCATGGAGCTGGACTGGACTCGGTGGAGCCGAATTGGGTCAAAAATTGGACATTATGCAAAAATAGAATTAAAATTTGGTGTTGATGATCATGGAGAAATAAGTAGCACATGGAGATTCCAATAAATGGGACACAAGTGGCGGACGGATAATAGGCTCAAAGTGGGCCATGTCCATAGTTGGGGCTGACAGGTTTTGGTCGACAGGGGACCCATAAATCAAGTTGGAAAATGAATGTGACGCCGTGGCGTGAAATAAAATCGGGTCACGTGTCGGGAAAGTTGTGCGAATCAAATGGAGCTCAAAATGACTTGTCTGAGTGGGACACAAAGGTCATGGGTGACGAGCGTCTCGAGTAGATCATCAATGAGGAGTTGGTTTCAAGGAAATGACTGGTCTGGCGCTCCCAATTTAAAAGTCATGGTAACGCGCTGAAAACGATCAAGGAAAAGAGTGGGAAAATAAATAATAATCAAATGGTCTAAATTAACCCAAAGTTCAGCAAAGCAGAAAGAGCACAAGGGAACAAGTTTGGGTGGGACACCATATACCGTCATGAAGGTAATTATGTCCACTCCAAAACCCGTGAAGAAGATTTCCAGAATTGAACATCCCTGATACTCCAAATATCAATGGCACGGCAAAATACACTTAAGGAAAAATAACAGAATTAATTATTTATCGAAACCAATAAATCAGAAAATAAAATAAAATAAAAAAATCAACCCGAAATTCAGGGTGCTAACATCCTACCCACCTTATAAAAATTTCGTCCTCGAAATTAAAGCGTCCATACTCCCTCTAGGTCAAACCCCCATAATAAAAGTCCCAAATTAAAACAAAGCATACCATCAAAAGAACGACATACAGGGTCATGGCATACGGTGACAATGAAGTCTCATCTAGGTATACTAGTCATGCTAACCGGAAGGGTCATAGGGTATCAAACACACAAGCAGTCTAGGGTGCTGAACGAAAAAGTTACAGAAATAACAAATCATCAAACTGTAAGGCGGTCTACCATCCTATATGAAACTGGTACTCATCAAAAAAAATAAAATAAAGGTAACTACCAATTATCTGAAAATACTATTCCAGGAAAATCAAATCATTAGTTAAGGAATGAAAGTCAATTGCGTTGAAATTCAATTACAATATATATAAAAATTTTAGTCTCGATATGATCTAAGTTGATCAAATTGGGAAAATCAAAATTTAGACAATGTGGAGGACAGGTTCAACAAAGTCTGAGAACGAGCATACAAGGATAGAGATTCGGGTCACAATCAAAATTAAGTACAACCAAGATATAATTATGATAAGAAAAGATAATCGAAGTCGATTTGGTCGTGATTAAGGAAACTAGGATTCAATGATATTGAAAACACTTTAGGGAAAAACAAGGGAAGATTTCATAAGGAGTCAAGTTAATCATCACTCTCTAATACCATCAAGTCTGTCATTTGCTAAATCATATATTATTTTTTTTCACAAGTCCCAATATGAAATCAATCTCTATATAACTATCATCGAAATTTTATAACCTTTAGTCATCTAACCTTTACCATGATCTCCATAGACAAATTTTCTACTTCTAAAAATATTTTTTTCCCCGAACATACCCCTCTTATTTAGGAGTCAACACTTATTCGTTTAACCAAAATTCTAAATTCCTTCACCTCGTTTTAATTTAGATCCGAAACCTCTAAATTCAGTTTATAAAATCCTTGTACTTGTTTAAGTCAAGTCTCGCATTTACTAAACTCCAATACCACTATGTCACACAAAATTTTATTCTTGTTTATAAATCAACCTTCATAATTTCCTCAACGTTCACCTTCAATTATTTTCCTTTTGAATTCTACAATTTCTCCAATCATCTAAAACAATTCCTATAGCTTAAAATCCTTGTTTTCTCTGTCTCTAGTCACCCTCTTACAATATCTGGTTCAACTTCGCATAATCATAGAAAACAATCAAATTCTCATTTTCATCTCTAAATTTCACATAGCCTTGTAATAGTTCCCAAGAATCAATAACCAAGATTTCTAGTTCTCAAAACTAGGTTGACCTCTGATATCCTCATTAGTTTTGAAATACATCCATGAATTACTCATAACCAAATTTTCTGCAATTGTTTCTAAATTGATAACATTTATCACTCAATTCCATTCTAAACCTTTACCACATTTCTATCTCAAAATTTTTTTTGACATTCAACATTTTGATTCCTACAAAATTATCATATATTAACCAATCACATCATTTTCGTACTAGATGATTTACGTCACTTCCTCAACATTTCTCAAGCAAAATGGTATGAAGGTTCAAGAGTTTTCAAGGTATAGCTGACAGAATTATATACGAGGCAGGGAATTGATGTAATCAGGATAGTTGTATAAGACAAGGAATGATGGTACTAAAATATTGGCAGGAAAAGAAATGGTAATAAAATATGTTCTGCTTATCCGTTTTAAAAAAGGAACCCATTTTGAAACCAGAACTATAATAACAAATCCAAAATAAGGTCTAACAGAAATTATTGATTCATTTTATTAAAAAGAAATTCATAGAAGAAGTTACACAAAGGTTTATGAAAATAGCTAAAGTTACTCTTAAGTTAAATAATGAGAAGCAAGCAAAACAAAACAATTAATAATTTTTTTTTTGAAGGACTGAAGCAAGGTAGAGAAAACATGTTCAAAACATTTAAGGTACAAACTGATGATTATATGCGTCTATCCAAAATAATGGTACCCTAATCCTCGTCATACTAGTAAGCAAGGCTACGATAATCACAGAGTCCTCGACTTAGGCACATACGTCTAGAATCGTGGTATTTAACATTTTCGCGGTGCCGCTAGCTTGGCTGCGAAAACCTTAAATTCCCACACCCAAAAAATATACCCAAGTCAACTATATGTCCTCACCATGCTGACTAATGTGACCGTAGAAGATTAGATTTCCAAAACTTAGATGACCTAGCCCATATAATTTCATCTTGCCAAAAATTAAATTAATCAATAATGAATACTCAAAAATCAAATCAAATTTATTAACGAACATCAAAAATTCAAAAATGAACAAAATCCATCAAAATACAAACTTGAATGCAACAGCTATCATCAAAATTCAAAATTCGACAATCATTTATCAAAATTAATAAATACAAACTCAAATTCAACAATAATCCATTAAAATCAAATTTAACAACAAAAGGTAAAAATGAATCAAATCAAGGGAAAAAGAGGGTTTTCAAATCGAAGTTAAATAAGATTCTCCAGGGTCGTCCCAGGAATCTCTCAAGGGTTCCTAACTGTGATTGAGTATCTTCAAAAATATATCCTATTCCTAGTGCAGGCTGTAGTGGTACTCAAGTTCGATTACCACTACACTTTAGTCTCGACCTGCATGGGCCACCACTAAAAACGTGTCACGACCCGCACCCTAGAGTTAGGGCACGAGAACGTAACGACGCCCAGCCTACGCCGCAGTGTCGGCGGTAGAACGCTGTCCTAGGTCTCATGCATCTAACATATAAGCTAAGCAGTTTATACTCCCCGAATGGGAGTGACATAGCAGATACAAGTTCAATCACATCTACGGTGGAGTATGATAAGGATAGATAAAACATGAAATCCAAAATAAATACAGGAGATAGAAGTCTAAGTGTCTAAGATACATGAACCCAGAAGTACATCTCAAAACTCAAATAAAGATACAGTAATCCCCAAAGTAAATACAACTCCAGACAAAAATGAAATAACTACCTAAACAAACCCTACTGTGTCTCCTCTAGGCTAGCAGGCACCTCCAGGCTATCTGTAAAATTTATCAACAGGTCCAGTCAGGACTGGAGCGAGCACAGTACATCTCAACATATCATAGCAGGTTAGAAAACATATAACATGCAGTAAAGTAAGATACAGGTACTGAGGAAAAAACAGTATGTAAACAGGAGAGCTGTAATAGAAATATCTACTATACATAAAGAGCTAGCATGTGACTAGTGAGTCAGAGTAAAATATGAACATGTAAATGGCCTGGGATGATTCAATGAAGACACTACGGAATGATTCAATGAAGATACTACTGGTGTATTATTCACATGTCCACTTCTACTCCCCCGTACCCCTAATCAATACACAAGGATCCAGCCAGGTTATGTTATATGATTCCATGCAAGGCCCGCGAAGGGTGATACATGGATGTCCCATAAATGGGGAGTCTGGGGGTTACCCAACTGTGTAAGATTCAAGAGACTCTGTGATCATGAGAGTACATGTCACAAGTAATCAAGTGAACCAAGAAGCATAGTGATACGCCATGTAAGTGAAACGCACAGAACACGTAGTACCCGATGCTCCATAAGGATAACATCTCAAGAAAGGATCCATATAGTACCAATCCGTGTGACCGTCATGACAGTACAAGTAAAGTAATCTACTGTAGGAAATAATTCTAAGCAGGATATGAAATGATCAGAGAATGTACTCGCCTCGATAACCTGAACAGCTGATAAGTATAGGTCCCACTGAAGCCACAGAGTCCTATTTAAAGCAACACAGGTTACAAGGTGTTCAAGTTAAAATAAATGAATCCCTACATGCAATCTATATGATTCTAGGTTCTTCTAAGTCAAAACAACTCTAGGTCGACTCCGGTCAATAATCTAGTCAAACTAGGTCAAGTGTTGACTTACAGTTGACTTTGGGTCAACTGGTCAACTCTGGTCAACAGGGTAAATCTAATCTAATTATTAAAGTGTACTTCGTTATTTGTACGTCGAAACTTACGGCACGCAAATCGAGATAAGAAGATTATCGGTAAGGTTGATAATCTTATTATAGTGATCCACGTAGCCTACTTGTCAATTTCAGCGATATGAGATCACTGGAATTGACTGATCTTAGTTTCGTTGTACTAATCCCGAAATACGAGCATTATATGAATTAATTATTAATTAATTATAAAAAGGTTAAACTCAGAGAAATTATCAACAAACATTGTCGGACGATGAAATGAACATCGCCAACGTGTCCAGAATGCTCAAATTAGCTAGGATAGCCTACCCAACGGTCCAATTTGGACACAAGGGCAAAAAGGTAATTTCGGGTCAAAACGGTGTCCGTGTCGGAGCCGTTTTACACCGAAAAACGTGCAAGAAAACAAGTCTACAAAATATAACAAATCATATGTCCACGAAACCAGAATATCGATACGAACCCAACGGTATCTCCAGAATTGGATTCCGTTGACCCGATCTCATTTGGCCCGTTGACTAGAACTTGGAATTCCGATTTGCACGGAAATGCGTGCCGGAGCCAAAGTTCTCAAAACTCAGCAAACTACCTGTCAACGAGTCCAGAATGATGATACGAACTCAACGGTATCTCCGGAATTGGATTCCGATGAGCCGATCTCAAAATGACCCGTTTACCCGGATATTGGTATCCGACTTGCACCGAAATGCGTGCCAGACCCAATGTCCACCAAAACCTAGCAAATTATATGTCAACGAGTCCAGAATGACGATACGAACTCAACGGTATATTCGGAATTGGATTCCGATGAGCCGGCGTCAAAAAGTCCCGTTGACCTAGAAAGTGGGACCCGTTTTGCACCGAAAAACGTGCCCGGGCCCACGTTCTCCAAATCTAACAAATTTTATATGAAAACATGCCAGAACGACGCCACAAGTCTAATGGTGGTGTCATAAATGAAATCTGGAGTCCCGTGTTCAAAAATAGAATTTTACAAGTTGGAAATTACGAATTCGGACGACCAACTTTGGCGTCGAATTCAACCAATCAAACAAGCTCACAATGAAACGAAACTGGAGGGGTAGTAAGAGGGTTATACCAGCTTCACACCGGAACTGGTAGCACGCCAAACGGAGCTGCGGTGGAGGAGATACAAGCTGACGAAGTTGGCCCCGCGAAACTGTCCAAATTTAATACAATTTAAACGGTCAACTTGGTGGCCGGTTTTCATGTATCAAACGATAAAATTAACGGACAAAAATTGACAGGGATGAAGGTGGATATACTGAGATTGCGACGGAGCAAAGAAATTGCCGATCCAACGGTCGGATTGCCAGAAAAATGCGTGCAAAGTTGCTACGACGGAGCGCCAAAGTGAACGTGATTTCGCGCGCGTCACGACGGGACGTCGTTCAAAACGCACGAATCGCCTCGACGGCGCATCCCGGAGGACGGTGGCCGTCAGGAAACCATGCCAGGAGTTCGTCGGAGCCAGAGGGGTGCCCACGATGGCCCACGCGGCGGCGTGGCGGCGCACGACGGTGGCCCACGCGCGCTCGCGTGCGCGCGCCTGCACGCGTGGTGCAGCTTCTGCTGCTGCTGGCCGCGAACTGCTGTGCACTGCAGCGAGGCGTGCTACGCGGTGCACCTGGCCCGGCGGAGGCGCGGCCTGACGGAGGGCGGTTGCGCCGCGGCCATGACGGGGGTGGATGAGTGGAACGAAGGTGGTGGTGGTGGTTGCATGGGAAGGTGGTTGTGGTCGGTGTGGGGAGGAGATGAGGAGATGGAGGAGGAGATGAGAGGAGTGGATGGGCTGCTGTGGGAGAGGCCGACGGCCAGGCCAAGGGGTGGTCGGAGGTCGGGCCAGGGAGTCGGCCATGGGGAGAGGGAATGAGGTCGGGTGTTGCTATGCATGGATGTTTTTGTTGCTGTTGGTTGGTTTTTTTTTTTTTTTGAAACAAAGGAAGAGAGAGTGAAAAGTTGCTTTCCCCCTAGAAATTAGGGCCGGCCAACCAATGTTGGCTGCTAGGAAAAATGGATGGGGAAATCAATGGTTGTGCTTAATTGAAGGGAATCAAAGGGCTAGTATTGATTTAGCAAAAAATAGATCATTCCAAAGGAGATTAATTCAATAGAATTTCTATTAAATATAGGAAAAATGGATAAATGAATATCTGATATTTTTAGGCAACAAAATATTAGAGTGTCATGATGGAGAAAATCATAGAGCTGGACTGGACTCGGTGGAGCCGGATTGGGTCAAAAATTGGACATTATGCAAAAATAGAATTAAAATTAGGTGTTGATGATCATGGAGAAATAAGTAGCACATGGAGATTCCAATAAATGGGACACAAGTGGAGGACGGATAGTAGGCTCAAAGTGGGCCATGTCCATAGTTGGGGCTGACAGGTTTTGGTCGACAGGGGACCCATAAATCAAGTTGGAAAATGAATGTGACGCCGTGGCGTGAAATAAAATCGGGTCACGTGTCGGGAAAGTTGTGCGAATCAAATAGAGCTCAAAATGACTTGTCTGAGTGGGACACAAAGGTCATGGGTGACGAACGTCTCGAGTAGATCATCAATGAGGAGTTGGTTTCAAGGAAATGACTGGTCTGGCGCTCCCAATTTAAAAGTCATGGTAACGCGCTGAAAATGATCAAGGAAAAGAGTGGGAAAATAAATAATAATCAAATGGTCTAAATTGACCCAAAGTTCAGCGAAGCAGAAAGAGCACAAGGGAACAAGTTTGGGTGGGACACCATATACCGTCATGAAGGTAATCATGTCCACTCCAAAACCCGTGAAGAAGATTTCCAGAATTGAACATCCCTGATACTCCAAATATCAATGGCACGGAAAAATACACTTAACGAAAAATAACAGAATTAATTATTTATCGAAACCAATAAATCAGAAAATAAAATAAAATAAAAAAATTAACCCGAAATTCAGGATGCTAACAGAAACTCCCCCTTTATATAGGGTGGGAGTGGCCCAAAATGCAGGCCACATGGCCGACGGTCAAAGTTTCCACATTAATGGGATGAACCTAGGACTTAGCACAATGAACCTCATTAAATAAAGTTCATTCGACTAAGTCCTAGACTATCCCAGGGCCCCTTGAAATTCCCTAAGTAATGGTGGCAATTAATAGGGAGTCGTTCATTAAGGAGCGGTCATTGAGTGCTCTTTAAAAAGAAGACTTCAAAGCCAATGCCTTAAATCCAGAGACGCAGCTACATTCCTGTGCCAACCTCAGGCGCAGACTGGTTATGTTTTCACACCACCTCAACTCCAACGGCACAGCACTCTGCTCCGACCCAGAACCTCAACTACCTTTCGTCAGAGACTTGGGAGATACTATTGCATCCAACACAAGTCCGCCTGCTGCTCCAAAAGTACAGTAATCTCGTCAACCTGAAGCACAAGCCTACTCGTCGTCCTAAAGCACAGTGACTGTCGCTTGAAACACATCCTTCTCGTCGCTCCTACGCACTGAGGCTCCATCCTCTTCGAAGAATAGTCCATCCGTCGCCTGAAAGTACAGAGGCTCCGTTGTCTCCAGAAGAACAGTCTACTCGTTGCCCCAGAAGTACAGCAGGACTCAGACCTCGCCAGAGGCACAGGAAGCATGGTCCCACCCAGTCGGTTTGCTTAAACCGACTCTTTCAAAGATAAGATTGGGGTTAATCATGATTGATATCTTATCAAAATTGATTTAAATCTTAGACGAGGATCAATCAGAATCCAAATCTGAGATGAAATCCCAAGATTTACTCGGCTGCATCCGAACAAGCAAATCAGCACACGCCACGTGTCTCCTCCTTCTGTTATTTTGATAACCATCAGAGATCTCGATTGAGGGGAATCTCAATGTCCGCCATGTATTAGCGCCGCAGAAGCCCGTACCGTGCAATGATGGCAGATTCTTTCATATCTCAAAAATCCTAATGCACATCGCATATGTGATCTCTTCCCCTATAAATAGAAGGAGTTTTCCTCAACAAAGGATAGACCACCAAATATCAAATCTCCAGCTCCAGGCATACTCTTGATCAACAACCCTAGAGTTCCATCAAAGGCATCAGAAAGTCAGAGTAAGTTCAACCCGTCGTCAGATCATCAACGGAGTAAAAGAGCCGCTGCAGTGCTCGATCTCCACCGTCACACTTTCCTAGAAACTCTTCCCCTTGTACTTAGAATATCCTATTTAGAACTTCCTTCTCTGTATACAGGTTTTCCCCTTGTACTTAGAATATCCTGTTTAGGACTTCCTTCTCTGTACATAGGTCTTTTTACGTTCAATAAGCAAAACGTTCGTTCAACCTTTTGTGATGTCGAACAAAATGGCGACTCTGCTAGGGAATACCTTTTCCTTCAACGAGAAGGCGGTTACGCAATCTAACGACGACTTGCTTGGATCTTTCCAGAAGATGCTAGTTGTATGCTTCGACCAACAAGCTTTTGAAGATCTCCTTTCTGATGAGAAGTCAAATCCTTCGAAGCGGTTTGTAAGACCGAAGAAGACTCGATGTGTCTGGAGGCCCAAGGCGGCTGCGATGAGCAGCACGATGGAAGGAATTGAAATCCAGAACCCCCTCAACGTCGAAGCCCCGGAGAAGATTTTGGCTGCTACAGCCATATCTCCTCGCTCGATTCCCACCTTCGGAAAGTATGGCAAGGAAGATGGGGTCTCTATGGCAGGCCTGACAAAGGCACAACGCCGAAGGAGGCACGCGCCGGTTCAACCCCTCACGACGGGAGCATTGCCGGTAAGAAGATCCGTCTTTGACAGAATCGCCTTCCTATCAGGCGAGCCTTCATTGGATTCTGAATACTATGCACCCGCTGGGGGTAGTAGAAAGAAATCCAAGGCAGCACGTGCCTCGTGCAACAAACGTACCACGCCTATGACTGACCAAAGGCTCGCGTTGACAGTCATACGCGCTGTCGATGGAAAGTTATACAAGACTGGTCCCCGTGCTTCGATGCCTCGACCATTTGAACCTCTTTGTCACTTGAGCACTCCTGTGCGTGATGCAAGCCAGGAGGTACATCTCGTAGAGAAAGACTCATACGAGTTGCATTTCTGCAAGCATGATAGGAGTCTGCCTCGCCAGACCCTCTCTGATCGTACCCACGTGCAGCTTCCTTGTGTGTACAGTGGGGGTACCACGACGGAAGACCTGGTGTTGTGCCAAGCAGAAGAATTGGCAGTACGGGACATGCCTAAATCAAGGCATCCTTGTACCCAGATTACCATCAACTGCTATTATCAATAGGCGGTTGTACTACCACCGAGGAGGTGCCCCATCTTTCAAAGACTTCAACCTATGTCGACTGCATGTCAGAGACTCAACAGGGGGTCAGCAAGCAAAAGAGAAGATGAACTCTGTGTTTTCACATGCAACACGATGCAGGGTTCTAAAACTCTTAAGAAGTCATCCAAGAATCCTTTCGTATCGGCCACCAAGCCCAAGAAGCGGCCCGAGAGTAGCAAGACAAAGGTACCCAGCACAAGTGCGTTCCAAGGCACACATTCCAAATCTCTGTTGGGTGCCACGTCAGATGCTGGGGGTAGCTAACCTCCCACTATGCATGACAATGCTGCATTCCAATCTGAGGAGGAGCCATACGATACAGATGCCTCCACAGGCGCAGCTAGCCACCAGACTGGGGGTAGCAACCGCAATAAGTCTGAGGAGGACCGCAACCTCCCAGTCTATCCTCAGGACGACGAGGCTCGTACATCTGAGCCAGAGAGCGAACGATCTACTGTCCCTTCCACCCATCCACACACAAGGTCCGTATTTATGGCCGAGGGTGATGAGGCGGATAATAACGAAGTGCCTGACCAGCTGAAATGCATCGAAGCTCTCGAGACGAGCCTAGATATGTTAAATGACACAATAAAGACTCTGTCTTTTCTCATGCTGGAGATCAAGAGGAATTTGGTACCCACTGCCTCCACACCTGCTCCTGGTCCAGCAGCCAATGATGGATCCAGCAAACTGCACGTCGTCCATCAGGTGGGACCATCGTCGTCTACTCCATCGACTACAGGCCCGATAATGTCAACCGAGATACAGTAGGCCATCACAAAACTGTATGCTCGCTATGATGCCAAAGAGAAGCAAGCAGCACTCTAGAAGATGGGGATTCGGTAGCCATATCCTGCCGAGTGGGACAACGTAGTTTATCCTCCCAAGTACAATCCGCAGACACTCACGCCCTACGAGGGAAAAGAGTCTCCCCGATGATACTTGAGGTACTTTTCCACAGTGACAGGGCACTTGCCGAAGTACGACGCCCTCCTTACCAACATCTTCATAGGAGCTCTACAGGGGGTTACTTATGAATAGTTCTGCAGCCTTCTCGATGACTGTATTTCATCGTTCGAGGACCTGGAGAATCTATTCGTAGATCGATTATATAAAGGAGGGATGGACATGACAATGTCAATTCTCATAGAGGTCGTCCAGAGAGAGAAGGAGCCTGTCCGCGCATACATTGAGCGCTTCCGTCAAACAGCCTTAAGACTACCGCCTGATATGCCTGAGCCTATGCTTATGGACTCATGCCGCAGGAACATGATGCCTGCGATACAATTGTGGCACAGTGCTCCTTGCACAGAGTGGACACCTTTCATTACAGAGACGGATGTGGCACAAAAAAAAGCCCAGGACGCACAGCTCCTGGGACTGAACTTTCCTTCTCTCGAAGACAAGGGGAGACGTTCGTCTAGCAATAACCCCAAGGACGGAAAAGGCAAGTAGGCCATGACCATCAAAATCTCCAAAGGTTCGGTAACCATGAACTCCAAGTCTACAGAAACACATAAGCCGAGGAAGACTTACTCCTTCAATGACGAGGATACGCTGGAACTCTTCAATATGCTGACAAAAAGTGAAAAGCTGTCTCTCCCAACACCAAGGTACCCCAACGAAGTGGAGAAGGTGGACAACCCTAAATACTACCATTATCATCAGTATGTCCACCATTCGATATGAGATTGCTATGTGTTGAAAGGATAGATTCAGTGCCTCATCGATGCCAAAGTCATATCACTTGACTATGAAGAAAAGACTGTCACAGCCAATATGGTTACTCTCCAGTTTGGAAGTTTTCCATCCACGAAGGCATAGGACGGGGTCGTCTCTATCCCGAGGGCAACAATGGAAGTAGTCAATCTTCCACCAGTGCGTGACAACGCTCAAGGGCTCATCCCATTCTCCACACCACGAGGCGAGGTCATGTGGGTCCATCCTGGCCTTACTCCCGTCATGATGATGCCCACAATCCCTTCTATCAAAGAAAATAAGGTCGGTACATGTCGCATGGTCTCGACTTCGACCGATGACACCTTGGTGACCACTCGTTCGGCGCAGTGACAAGAGAAGAACCAGGCTCGAGAGGAGGCATCACCTCCACCAACTACAACCCCTGTTCCTGATGTATTAGAGGCTGGACCGTCTCAGACTCCTGTCGCAGATAGACAGAAGCAAAAGGAGGTTCGCTTTGACAAGCCTCTCATAAAAGACTCGACAGTAGGGCCTATCAAACCCTGCAACTTCGATATACTGGCACAGCTAGCCAACACCCAGGCTAGATTATCACTTTTCGAGATCCTCCGTCTCTCCAAAGAGACCCGGGATGCGCTCAGCGAAGCCATACAGAACGACGAGGTGCGACCACCAAAGAAAGACCCTGCGGCCTGCCCACATTGTCACAGTATGGTCGAAGTGATCCCAATATCACCTTTACCCAACAAGACATGCTACTAAAGAACAACCGACATAATAGGCCTCTGTACTATACAGGATATGTCGGTGCCATTAAAGTCGATCGCATCTACATCGACCCGGGCTTCTCTCTCAGCATCATCCCAAGGAGTCTGCTCCAAACTCTAGGAATTTCGATGCATCAGTTGACTGTATCAAACACAATAATTAGCAGCTTCAACGCAGGAAAGAGCGAGCCTCTGGGCAAAATTCGCTTGAAGTGCCAAATCGACGATCTCCACACCGAAGAGACTTGCTATGTCATCGACGCTGACATAAATTACATGCTGTTGGGACGACCATGGATCCATGAGTACATGATCATTCCTTCCACCCTCTATCAGTACAAGAAGTATAGGGCCAACGACGGGATTATCAAGACCGAGTTCGCTGACATCGACCCATTTCGGAAACTTGAAGCCTACTGTACGGACGCTGATCTATACAAATCAGTCCCTTGGGACGATGGGGGCAATGATGCTGATGACGAGGCGAAGACGGCCTCAGAAAGTGCAGCAGTTATCGAAGAACCTCTAAAGGTTCGACTGAAGGGAAGACCCCCCCAAGGTGTCTGTGCCTCTCGTCGTCAAGCTCCGAGGCAGAGCACCACCTTTTCCCTCAGTAACGTCAGATGATGGCCAGGAGCCTATACGAATAAGGCTACCTCGGAGGTCCCTAAGGCCGACCATGAAGGCACAGGAGCCTCCGACCGCGACCCCTTTGGTGATCAAACTAAAAGGGAAGTGTCCTCCTCCTTCGACAGCCCTAGTCCTCACCGATGAGGAGCTAGGAGACTACATTTGTGCCAACATGGAAGTACACTCTTTTGATGATGTAATCCTCCAGGATAAAATATCTCATTTTATTAATATAAAGTTGTCTTCGAGTGCATATTGGAACACTAGATATTTCCTAGACAACTCTCTATGTAAGCTGCAAATGCAAGTGACAACCGCCAACCATGCGAGCTAAGTTGTCCCCTTCCGGGGGCCTACTTCTTCGTTCCAGCAAGGAAGAAAAAAGAGGAACCCATCATCTTTGGTCGAGTGGAGCATCCTCAGCGACTAGCTCTCAAAAATCCAGAATCCGACAGCGGCAAGATGCAGCTCTACCGCTACACTACTCAGGCCAAACACCTTATACAGAAGATGGGTTATGACCTGAACAACAACAAAGGGCTCAACTATGGTAAAGTTCGGTGCCTTCCCTTACGAATTCGAGTTCCAAAGGGAAAGGCCCAAAACTAATACCAGCACACCCGCCGAGGGTTGGGTTATATTACGTCCACTTCCACTTCAGAAGGCTCGAAGACAGAAGTCATGATTCACTCACACTCTTCTCACTCCTTAACCTGGGACTCCGATACCTGTATCGGCCACGTCTTCAAAAGGATGCTATCAGCTAACATGGCCTCTGCAAGCCCTCCAATCAAGGACGAAGAGCAGGCACTCGAAATACCTTAAAGATGAACCTTAGGCTCAACGCCTGGGATTTTAATGGGAATGGCGCGCATGCAGTCCGAATCTCCCACATCTCAGTAAGTGTTCATGAATTCCTTTGAAAGAATTCATCCCTTCTATACCTCTCCCTAGAGAAAACCTTCCACGTCCATATTACCTCTAGATTGCTCCTCTACACCCAAAATTGCGACTGATATGTCCATATTACCTCTGAGTAGTCGCCTATCCCATGATGACTCCATGTTGTCATGATCACCTAGAAAATATTTCACGTCCATATCACCTCTGAAGTGTTATTTTATACCGTGTCTACCATGTCCATATTACCTCTAAGTAGTCACACTTTTCCTATGATAGCCTTGAGTTGTCATAGTTCTCTAGAAAAAATATTTCATGTCCATATTACCTCTGAACTGTTATTCTGGAAAAGGGTGCTTGCCATTTCCATATTACCTCTGAGTAGGCAACCCTTCCATAACAACCCTCCACGGTTGTTACTCATAGAACCCTTCACGTCCATATTACCTCTGAGTCACTCTATAACCCCGTGGAGTCTATCCTTGCCATGTCCATATTATCTCTGAGTAAGGAAAGTATCTCTAAAAAAATTCCCGTGGCTACCATGTCCATATTGCCTCTGAGTAGTCGCCATCTCCTTGATTGATCCTATGATTATCATGGCTATCTAGAAAATAGTTCATGTCCATACTACCTCTGAATTGTTGTTCTATATTCTAGCAAAGATTATGCTTGCCACGTTCATATTATCTCTGGTTAGGCATGTCTTCCATGATGACCCCTTGTCATGGTCATCAAGGACTAGGAAACCTTTTACTTGAGCTCGTTGAAGACAAAAAAAATAAAGAGATAGAAAAGTCCTTATATAGAAGCATGTGGCTACAAAGACCTATTACAGACTCTTCGTAGTTACATACACATAGGCATTTAATGCTGAAGCTTAAGCACGACATCAGCCTGGCAACAAAGATGATGGACATTTTGCCTACAAAAGGGACACGTATTCATGCTTCTGTTCAAAGTACCCCGAGCTTGATCCAAGTTCGGGACACTTTGAAGGGGTCTTATAGAAGTGTAAAAAATCTCAGCTGACAATATTTCTCTACCACAGCGCAAATAATACAAATGTGCAGACAGAGTGTTAAAAAAGATAAACATAAGATATGGAGGAAAGTTATTTTATCATCACGTCTACAAAGGTCTAGTACAGATTCATCAAGGCTACATATAAAGGACCAACACTATTCTTCTACAAAGGATCGATTACATATTCAACAAAGCCTAGAGGAGTCTACAAGGGATTTAGTCTTCGTTAAAGCGTAGTCCCCCTTCTTCTTGGTATGTATACTGGAAGATTGATCTCCATTGAAGCGTATTCTGACTTTCTTATGGGTGCAACCCTCCAAAAGCGCATCAGCTACTCGGCTGAAGCGAGCAACTTCCTAAAGCAGCAATTGGCCCGGGTTTCTAGAAGGCGCATAAGGTCTCAAAGCCGCCAATGAACAGGACAGAGCACAACCTGTGGCTCTCCGGGTTGGCCATCCGTCCACAACCTAGGCCGTCAGGACCTTCAAGACCTCCAAGGTGTCGCTCAGGTTCGAACTCCTCATGAGAAGCATTTACTACAAGAAATGCCACTTTTTACGACATCGAAATTAAGACATACTTAAAAAGTATGTCGTAAATAATCCATTCATGATGTGCATTCTATTAAATGTCGTTAAAAGATCAAAACATAATAGTGCTATATATATTTATGTTATTTAAGATGTGTATCGAACGCCATAATTTATTTATACAAAAAATGACACACAGTAAACGCCGTAAAAGTTAGGAAAAAAATAGCAGCAATTTTTTCGACTGACCCGTGCGATAACACACATGACTATTTCAACCTAAAACCTTTTCAACCCCTCCCCCCTCTGCTCATTCACTCATTGTTTTTCTTCTTCTTCTTCTTCTTTTTCTTCTTCTTCTTCTTCTTCTTCTTCTTCTTTTCTGGAATCTATCGTAGCTATTCTTTTTTTCTCGAATCAGCCGTGAACTCCACTTCGTCTTCTTCAATTGTTCAAGTGTTAGGGTTTCTCTATCTTCTTCCTCCACTCATAAACCCTAATTCTAGGTTAGGGTTTCCTTTTTCACACCTTTGTTTGTCGTGGTCAAATCTAGGGTTTCGATTCATACATTAATTTAGGGTTGGGTTAGGGTTCCTGCATTCGTTCTCCTCTTTGTGACTTTGGTGGGAGGGTTGTGGTCTCTCGACGAAGGTGATTACTAATTTTTCTTTTAATAATCTCATTTGCTTTAATTTTGGGTGTTTTCCATTGTTTCTATATATTTTGTAGATGGATTCAAGGAGGAAGAGGAAGTATTAGTAGCAAGGAAGCTGATAGCGAAATCGAGAGGGACGACAATGAAGACGAAGAGGAAGAAGAAGGTAACAATTTTTAGGGCAAGTGTTTGCAAGTGATTCTCATAGTTAATATATGTGGCCATATTAACGGAGGTTTGTGGTCTCTCTTGTTTAGATGACATTTTGTTCGCTCTTGACTTGACTTTCCCCCCTTTTGTAAGTGATTCTCATAGTTAATATATGTGGCCATATTAACGTTATGGCATGACCTCAATAGTGGCAATAATGTATGTATAATTAGTTACTATAAGACAGTATTGCCAATTAACTTGTTTCTCTAAATCATAATTTCTTATCTAATAATCATTCTTAGAATGCAAAGTTCACGAATTCTGAATTCTTGTTGACCTAGTTGAAGTGACATTCCATTCATCCATATGCTTGAATTACAAATGGATTAATTATTTGCTCATACCATTATTGCCATCATTGTCTTTATGTTCTTTTAGGTTCTTATATACGTATCTTTTTGCTGTAAATATATAATTTATCAGCAATTTGCTTATATTTTTGTGTTCTTCATCAGAGCTATTACAATATGTATGGAGGGGCAGCGAGCCAATATCCAATATTAGAGGGGCACCTGGAGGCTTCTATCCGCACTTCCAGTTGGGTCAAGGTGTTGCAGCTTACGGGCATAGTTAGGGCTATGATATGCAGTACCCCCAAGTGTTCTAGTACTCCGCTATCGTAGTGTCATTTGTGGCAACTATTATCGGGTTCACACCTAAATTCAACGAGCACATACTTCATGCCGAATCCCATGCACAAGCAGGTTTGCTCTTGCTTGCAAACATTCTACTGCTACAAATTTTTCTTATTCCCTCCAACCCTATACATGTATATGTTGAATACTTCTCTTAAATTATTCATATTGGATAGGGACATGATCTGATTATTTAGTATCAAAGGCTTGTACAATTATTTTGCAGTATATGGACAAATTATTTTCTCTCTTGTTTAAATATCCATGTTTTTTCCTTACGAAGATATGGTTCTTTTAATGTTATATTGAAGCCCAGTTTCTTGACAAATTTCATTTAATTATAAACTTTGGTTTATAGGAGATGACATGTTAGACAAAGTTCCAATACCTATTTTGGTGTCTTACTATGATTTGGAGTGTCCTTGATATATCTAATGTTCATCTAATACAATATGACATAAATGACATATCTTAAGTTTTTCTATTTTTATTTACTTGTATTTTTTGCAAAGGGCATGATATGTTGACACGAACAAGCTATCTATTTAATTTTGTGTCTCCTATTATATTGTGGAGTGGCCTAGATGCATATAGTAGATGTCGGATACTATAATTTTCTTTCATTTTTATATAGATTTCTTTAATAGAGGTCGAGCTTAAACAACACCATAGATCGTATATCTTGTTATTATCTACTTTGACCATCTCGGTTGCTTGGAACTTGAACATTGTCGTTTAAGCTTCCAAAGAATATAAGGCTGATAATAAAGTTGAAATTATGAATATAAGCAATATTAAATGGTATGTTTATCAAACTAGATGGTTTTTCTCTATTTTGCACTAATCCAAACATGGATATGGATAAGATCGCGATACGGGTACGAGATTCAAACATTTTGAAATAGGTACAATGTAGTCCCATGTTACACAGACAATGATAAAACAAGATATGGTAAGGATGCGAACATTATTTTGGGGTGTCTAAGTGTATTTTAGAGTGTCTGGCATGTGTCTGATAAACTTTTGACAATATGGAGTACTGACCATACCGAGGGACAGGCCGTGAAGCAAAGGACGGGAACGAGCAGAATCAATGTGTTCCAATTTCTGGCCTTGCATCGACCATCTAAGGGACCATGGGCTAAATGGCCACTGCCTGAAAGGACTATGTCCAGGGGACCGTCGCTCCCCACAAGGTACATCTTGCGCCTATGGGCCGCTATAACTATCCAAGAAGACACTCGAAACAGGAAGGATAAAGAAACCTACCCGGTGGACTGCCGAGCTACAAGTCCTATGACACAGGAGCGGGATTCTCTAAAAAGCCAAGGTCGTGGGTGGCCAAGAGGGCCCACTTGGAGACTTGGGATCTCAGCAGAAAATGCGAAGGTTGCTTAAAGAAATCGGACTGAAGCAGTTCACATGTAGTTTGCTCCAT
The DNA here is from genome assembly GCA_029216955.1 of Iris pallida. NCBI lineage: Eukaryota > Viridiplantae > Streptophyta > Magnoliopsida > Asparagales > Iridaceae > Iris > Iris pallida. The sequence goes on from JANAVB010002600.1 coordinate 4,193,172, forward strand.
ACTAATGGTGTTATTCAAAAATGTACTCTGGATCGGACTGAAGCAGTTCTGGGCAGAGGAGAAGAACGCAGTCAATGCCGAGACGAACAAAAGAAATCGAGCAAGCAATGCCAGTCTCTATACTGGTGGTTCCATCCCTACGACTGCTCATAGGAAAAAGATGGTATGTGTTTCGTTAATTTGTATCGGATCCATGTCTATTATTCATCATTTACGAAGATTTTATGTTTTATGTTTACTACACATTTTGTTCATATTTTAGAAAATCGAATTGGGGAGAGAGCCTAAAAGCCTCAAGAGACGTTCTTCGCCACTCATGTAAGGAAGGATAACTCCTTCGTGGATGAGAGAGCCAAGGAAGTTTAGGTAAATTTTAATGCTTATCAAAGTATATAGACGCAAAAATTTCAACTTATATAACCTGATACATATCGGTATCGGATTCAACACGTGTTTGCACACTCAGCAGCAGTTTCTACCAGTATCCGCCTTCGTGTCATGTATCTGTATCTATAACAGATATCTGTATCTATGTTTGCATCAAGGACATGTTCCGTGATGGACTCTTTCTATACATGGTTTTTTTACAAACATAACTTATTATCTAAAAAATATGTGTTTGTAGGAGAAGTTTCAGGAGCTGATGAAACAGTACAGGAAACAGAAAGAAGAGGAACTATTAGAGTACGAACTGTACTTGTTATGGACACGAGCAACGGGAGGGTTCAAGAAGGGACGGGTGTACGGGCTAGGATTTGAGTCTGCAACCGTTTTAGAGTCATGCAGTATGAATAACATATATACTTTTCATTGTGTATCGAATTTGGATGATTTGGAATTATTGTTTTAATGAAAATTATTATTTTTATAATTGTTGTGTATATTATATACTTTCTGATTGAATGTCAAAAGCTAAAATTGATTATACAAAAAGTAGATTTTTTTTGAAAAATGGAAGAGAATTTAAGGCGTGCAAGATATGTCCTAATTGATGTGTATATGAAACATTTTACGACATACAATGAATGCCATAATTGACTAATAAAGACATGCAAAGGAATGTCGTAAAATATTATTAACGACGTGCAGTTGAATGTCGTGATTGTGCATTAACGACGTGTATATGTATGTCGTGAATGTGTATTAATGACGCGCAAATACACGCCATAATTGCCTTTTCAAGGCACGCAATAAATGTCGTGAATGAGTATTGACGACGCACAAATTGAGTTTAGACGACACGCAAATTATGTCGTCTAAGTTACCATCTTTTTACGGCATGGGCTAATACGGCGTTAGCTTGTGCGTCGTCTAAAGTGTTTTACGATGCACATTGCGCGCAGTAAAAATACATTTTTCCTGTAGTGGTTCCAGCATGTTCCGAGGCTCATCAACAGTTCATCTACGAAGGCATAGCCCCATTTGAATGAAGGAATCCTCAACCAAAATTCGACTTAGGCAAGGCCAACCGCCGCTCGAAGCTGTCTGGATCCAGCATGGTATTGAAGGACAAGAAAAAGAAGAAGACTCTTCGGAAGAAACTCCCCCTTTATATAAGGTGGGAGCGGTCCAAAACGCAGGCCATATGGCCGACGGTCAAAGTTCTCAAATTAATGGGATGAACCTAGGACTCATCACGATGAACCTCATTAAATAAAGTTCATTCGACTAATTCTTAGACAATCCTAGGGCCCCTTGAAATTCCCCAAGTAATGGTGGCAATTAATAGGGAGTCGTTCATTAAGGAGCGGTCATTCAGTGTTCTTTAAAAAAAGACTTCAAAGCCAATGCCTTCAATCCAGAGGCATAGCTACATTCCTGCGCCAACCTCAGGCGCAGACTGGTGATGTTTTCACACCACCTCAACTCCAACGGCGCAACACTCTGCTCCGACCCAGAAGCTCAACTACCTTTTGTCAAAGACTTGGGAGATACCATTGCATCCAACACAAGTCTGCCTGCCGCTCCAAAAGCATAGTAACCTCGTCAACCTGAAGCACAAGCCTAATCGTCACCCTAAAGCACAGTGATTTTGTCGCTCGAAACACAACCTTCTCGTCGCTTCTACGCACAGAGGCTCCGTCGTCTTTGAAGGATAGTCCACCCGTCGCCTGAAAGCACAGAGGCTCCGTTGTCTCCAGAAGAACAGTCTACTCGTCGCTTCAAAAGCGAAGCAGTACTCAGACCTTGCCAGAGGCGTAGGAAGCATGGTCCCACCCAGTCGGTTTGCTTAAACTGACTCTCTCGAAGATAAGATTGGGGTTAATCATGATTGATATCTTATCAAAATTGATTTAAATCTTAGACGAGGATCAATCAGAATCCAAATCTGAGATGAAATTCCAAGAATTACTCGGCTGCATCCGAACAAACAAATCAGCACACGCAACGTGTCTCCTCCTTCGGTTATTTTGATAACCATCAGAGATCTCAATTGAGGGGAATCTCAATGTCCGCCATGTGTCAGCACCGCAGAAGCCCGTACCGTGCAATGACGGCAGATTCCTTCATATCTCAAAACCCAAATGCACATCGCATATGTTCTCTCTTCCCCTATAAATACAAGGAGTTTTCCTTCTACAAAGGAGAGACCACCGAATATCAAATCTCCATCTCCAGGCATCCTCTTGATCGCCAACCCGAGAGTTCCATCAAAGGCATCGAAAAGTTAGAGCAAGTTCAATCCGTCGTCAGATTGTCAACGGAGTAAAGGAGCCGCTGCAGTGCTCGATCTCCACCGTCACACTTTTCCAGAAACTCTTCCCCTTGTACTTAGAATATCCTATTTAGGACTTCCTTATCTGTACATAGGTCTTCTCTTTGTACTTAGAATATCCTGTTTAGGACTTTCTTTTCTGTACACAGGTCTTCCCCTTGTACTTAGAATATGCTGTTTATGACTTCCTTCTTTGTACACAGGTTTTTTTTACGTTCAATAAGCAAAAAGTTTGTTCAACCTTTTGTGATGTCGAACAATTACCTCTGATGATGTCATCTCAAAAATAACAATATTTCAAGTTATATTCTGTAGTTCTCCGCTCCGCGAAGGCACTAGATAGACAGAAAGATCGGATTGTTGGCTCTGTAACAGAAGACGATTGATCTGGGTGAGTGGACAAAGTCTTATTTGCTGATTCGTTTACCCCTAATAAGAATTTAAGTTTTGATTAAATGCTATTGTTAACAACAAGATGGTAAATCATTGAGTATGCTTAAAAGAGAATCCACATGTTGCTATGCTAAGAACAAAAAAAAAAGATAACCTGTATGCTAAGAAGAATTATTGCCTGCTAATAAGAAACAAACTGATGCCTGTATGCTAAAGAAAGATTGTTGCCTGATAAAAAGAAATAAATGTTTGCTATGTTAAATCAAACGAGATGCCTGCCATGTTAAACAAGTTAGAGATATTGTCTCAAAAGAGAGAACTATTGCCATGTTTAATAAGAAGAGAAAAGAGATTGCTCACATGTCCTGAATTCGTATGCTTGCAAAGAAAGAATATTTATGCTTAATCTGAACAGAACTGATATCATGTTTCAAAGAAATGAATAATTGCTTGTCCCTCAAATATGCTCTGAATGCTAGACATGTACAGACGGACTTGTATATATTGTAAAGGAAAAGAATTATGTAGGAGCTTCGGCTCTGAGATCACAGAATAGGAAGAAAGCAGAGTCATAGCTCCGTTGTTACAAAGAAAGAAGGCAGAGTCATAGCTCTGTTGTTACAAAGATTGACATAGAGAAAGATAAATCATTGCCCCTCAAAGAGTTTATCTGCTAGATGTTGTATTCATGCATTGGTCTCGGACAACTTGTATATAAGGTCATTAGATCTCTCGACGATTTCTAGGGCACTGGAAGCCGATCGGCCTAGGAGAGAATGTCTAGACACCTAGAGGTACAAGAAACCTCGGGTGTTGCATCAATATCCACTAGCGACGAGCTGAACCCAAGTGTCACAACGGCTAATAATGGGAATACCCATGGACCATCATATAGTTAGATATTGATTGGTGCAGAGCTGAATCCATGTGTCACAGCTGCCAATCGAGTCTGTATGTGTCTATAATAAGAATACTAAAAGCTAACGATGCAGAGACGAACAGGAAATGATAATGTTGGTTTTATCATGTTTATGCTAATCCTTGTCTTGTGTATGGATGGACGGTCGGCTATGGTAAGAATCACTAAAAAAGTGGTACATATATATTGCTTGAGTTTTCTACATGAATTGCTTGTAGAGATTAATCTGTTGCGAAGGAATGCTATGTTCCACTAAAGAAAAGATATGATATCGTGCTTATAATTGTCCCTAAGAGTTGCTTGAATAGAGAAATAAATATGCTCATGAAACACGCTGCGCACTGCACAAGAAATGAATAGTCATCATACTTTAATTGAATAGTCCCTTGTATGCTTCAAATGAAATGAAATGAATTGTAGCTTTTCAAAGATATTTTCAAAAGAGATGTAAACTGACTCTGTATGCATGAAATGTACCTAGATAAAAAGTACCAAGATCACATCACAAGAAATATTTTTCTCACTAAATAAACAGTGATCGTTTCAGATAAATGTAGCTCTTTGTTCACAATCACCAGTATGTTGATATACTGACCCACCATCAGTCTACATGCAGGTGCAATATGCATCAAGAAGGATAGTCCGAAGCGATAGCCCGAGCCTCATCCTCAGGAGTCAAAAATTTGAAGAGATGCCAAGAGATAACTTTTGCATGAGTTGGTTTTGTATATAAAGGGATGTAATGTATAGGAATGGGATCATTGTAGTCTATAAAGTTCTGAGAGAATGTAATATTGTATCAGAGAGAATCGAGAGCTTGTAATCTGTTCAAATAAAATCAATAAAGAAAATTATTTTTTGTTACCATTGTGTTTATTTTTTGTTACCATTGTGTTCAATGCATGTATTCTGAAATATGTCCGCTGCTGCTTCAATTATCTACAATATGTTCCGCTGCGTATTGTCAATCTTGTCTATCTTGTCTTGTTTCAGGTCTTGGCCTTGTGAAGCGTAACTTAGGCTTGTACGACATCACGCCTTAGCGAGGACGATCGGTCTCAAAGAGTCTGAAGCGAGGACGAAAGGACTCTGCGACACCGGGGCGTGACAAAGTGGTATCAGAGCAACACGATCCTCTGGCCAATTATTGATTTGACTGAATTTGAAGATGTTTCCATGATCAAAATTTCCTTGCCTGCTTGATATCATTAATGAGATGAACGTTCCATACAATAAGTCCGTAAATATTTTTATGATGCCAGCATATGTTTTATCAATTTAATGGATTGAGATTGAAATGCTTTATTGAATAAGAGTTTTGATATGATCTGAATTGAGAGTTTATCGATTGATGATGGAGAAGGATGAGGACTATCGCTGCTAACGATATCGTAAGTTTCTTCTTAAGTTTCGAGGACGAAACTTTTTCTCGGTGGGTAATTATGTAGTACCCCGCTCCGCAAAGGCACTAGATAGACAGAAAGATCGGATTACTGGCTCTACAACAGAAGACGATTAATCTAGGTAAGTGGACGAAGTCTCATTTGCTGATTCGCTTATGCCTAATAACAATCTGAGTTTTGATTGAATGCTATTGTTAACAACAAGATGGTAAATCATTGAGTATGCTTAAAAGAGAATCCATATGTTGCTATTCTAAGAACAAGAAATAAGATAACTTGTATGCTAAAAAGAATTGTTGCCTGCTAAAAAGAAACGAACTGCTGCCTGTATGCTAAAGAAAGATTGTTGCCTGATAAAAAGAAATGAATGTTTGCTATGTTAAATCAAAAGAGATGCCTGCCATGTTAAACAAGTTAGAGATATTATCTCAAAAGAGAGAACTATTGCCATGTTTAATAAGAAGAGAAAAGAGATTGCTCATATGTCCTGAATTCGTATGCTTGCAAAGAAAGAATGTTTATTCTTAATCTGAGCAGAAATGCTATCATGCTTCAAAGAAATAAATAATTGCTTGTCCCTTAAATATGCTCTGAATGCTAGACATGTACAGACGGACTTGTATATGTTGCAAATAATAAGAATTATGTAGGAGCTTCGGCTCTGAGATCACAGAAAAGGAAGAAAGCAGAGTCATAGCTCTGTTGTTACAAAGAAAGTAGGCAGAGTCATAGCTCTGTTGTTACAAAGATTGACATAGAGAAAGATAAATCATTGCCCCTCAAAGAGTTTATCTGTTAGATGTTGTATTCATGCATTGGTCTCGGACAACTTGTATACAAGGTCACTAGATCTCTCGACGATTTCTAGGGCACTGGGAGCCGATCGGCCTAGGAGAGATTGTCTAGACACCTAGAGGTACAAGAAACCTCGGGTGTTGCATCAATATCCACTAGCGACGAGCTGAACCCAAGTATTACAGCGGCTAATAATAGGAATACCCATGGACCATCATATAGATAGATATTGATTGGTGCAGAGCTGAACCCATGTGTCACAGCTGCCAATCGAGTCTGTATGTGTCTATAATAAGAATACTAAAAGCTAACGATACAGAGACGAACAGGAAATGATAATGTTGGTTTTATCATGTTTATGCTAATCCTTATCTTGTGCAGGGATGGATGATCGGCTATGGTAAGAATCACTGAAAAAGTGGTACATATATATTGCTTGAGTTTTCTACATGAATTGCTTGCAGAGATTAATCTGTTACGAAGGAATGCTATGTTCCACTAAAGAAAAGATATGATATCGTGCTTATAATTGTCCCTAAGAGTTGCTTGAATAGAGAAATAAATATGCTCATGAAACACGCTGCACACTGCACAAGAAATGAATAGTCATCGTACTTGAATTGAATAGTCCCTTGTATGCTTCAAATGAAATGAAATGAATTATGGCTTTTCAAAGATGTTTTCAAAATAGATGTAAACTGACTCTGTATGCATGAAATGTACATAGGTAAAAAGTAGCAAGATCACATAATAAGAAATATTTTTCTCACTAAATGAACAGTGATCGTTTCAGACAAATGTAGCTCTTTGTTTATAATCACCAGTATGTTAATATACTGACCCACCATCAGTCTGCATGCAGGTGCAATATGTATCGAGAAGGATAGTCCGAAGCAATAGCCCGAGACTCATCCTCAGGAGCCAGAAATCAGAAGAGATGCCAAGAGATGACTTCTGTTGCAAGAGTTGGTTTTGTATATAAAGGGATGTAATGTATGAAAATGGGATCATTGTAATCTGTAAAGTTCTGAGAAAATGTAATATTGTATCAAAGAGAATTGAGAGCTTGTAATCTGTTCAAATGAAATCAATAAAGAGAATTGTTTCTTGTTACTATTGTATTCAATGCATGTATTATAAAATATGTCCACTGCTACTTCAATTATCTGTAATATGTTTTGCTGCATATTGTCAATCTTGTCTTGCTTCAGGTCTTGGCCTTGTGCAAGTACAACTTAGGCTTGCACGACATCACGCCTTAGCGAGGACGATCGGTCTCAAAGAGTCCGAAGCGAGGACGAAAGGACTCTGCGGGACCGGGGCGTGACATATTATGTCATATCCATATTACCTCTGAACAGATATAATAAGTATTATTATTTTTAAGAGATATATCATGTCCAGTACCTCTGAACAAATTTTTTATTCCTATCTATTGCTTGTATCTCAAAAAGATACGTAATAAGTAATAGAGCCACAAAAAGATCATCAGTTTTTATTCAATGATGAGTAAAAACATCAAAATATTACATTTTATCAAAATATTCCAAAAAAGAAAAAGTTATTACAATCAGATAACTTTATCTGGATGGTTGGGTGCTCAGATCGATGATCAGCCTTTTCAGAGATTCAGCTCTCTCTACCCTGAAGTTAATCACCCTTTGCCTGGCCAAGTCCCTTCCGGACTCTGGGTTAAAAGGTTGCAGTGAATTAACTTGGTGTTCAATTGCTGTACCCTGAAATTGGACGAACTCATCTTGCTGCCTCATTAGATCATCTAGATGACTTGCGGCAACTTACAGTTCAAGCACTTCTTCTTCACGCTTCTTGGCTGTTATGATCGCCTCGCGAAGCTTGGCCATCTCAGCTTCCAGCTTGATGAGTTTGGCATGCAGCTGCTTCTTTATCTTTCTCTGCGACTTCAGTCTTGTAACACTCAACGGCAGAGGTAGTTTCGGCAATGCTCGTCTCTATTTCTCCAGATCGAACTATAAAGGTAACTATAAAATCTTTTAAAGCTGCCAGTCGTGCTTCATATTCATGAGCCATTGCCTCACATTCTGCATCCACGAGTCTCTGGATGTTGCCTCTTGTCAAATCTTGATAAGATTTGATAGGCACTTCAAGTGCATCTAAGATATGCTCTAAAAAATTGACTCTTTCGGTATCATCGATATTACAGATGGCTTCAATGGCAAAGAAAGCAGTTCTCCTTACTGATTCATAAGGGCAGCTTTTCTCTAAGGCCATCTGAATAAGAGTATTCGGAGAGAGAAAGAAGGCACTTGTATAAGTCTCGATGAGGCTATTTATCATCGCCGATACCCCAGGAGTCGCCACTTCTCCAACAACTCCTTCTGCAGAAGATGGATTGATCGCAACTTGTGCACCAGAAGATTTTGGCGCAGGCATCCTTGAGGAGCTTTCTTCTGCAGATGAGTCCCTATGTCTAAGGGAGCCATAGTGGAACTGAAGCTGAAGGTTGTAGACGTCAACGGGGCTACAGCAATAGTCCCCACGTGACCCTCTACAATCAAAAGCACAACCATTATATATAATGTCAAACAATATCAAAGGAGCAATGGTAAATAAAATCAGAAATTTACCTGATTCCGATAACACATATGGAGTCTCGCAAGGCGTGGTGTCTCGTTCGGTGATGAGCCTCGTCATAGTATTATCAGAGACGGTTGCTTGGATGCTCCCAGCCTTCGAACCATCTGACATGAAATGGCTTCTCCCAGCTCCAGATTCAGCCTGGTCACGTGGGACTGCCACCTCTGTCCCTTCTGTTTCAAAGATGTGCTCAGTTGGGGTCTGGATCTCTTCAGCATTAACTTCTTTAGGGTTTTTGTCACCCTTAATATTTTTAGGACCTTTGGCGAGGCCTTCATCATCTTCATCATCTGGGCTTTCATCGCCCTTAATATCAACATCAGAATTCTCACCGCCTTATAGTTCATCGAGATTCTGATTGTCATCTTTTAAGCTCTGGTGGCTCTTATCTTCTTTCTCACCAGCAATAAGTCCATCCTTGGCCATCGAGTCCTGATCTTTCTAGTCTCTTTTGGACCTTGGTTTACTTCAGCTTTATCAAGATCAGAAGAAGTTTCTATGGGTTCTGTAACACCCAGTTTTCTAAAATTGGGATATTTTGAAAATTTATTATTTTTATTATTAAATAATGGTGATTTAGTCATGTTATGAATTTTGGGGATTTTTAGATAGTTTAAAACGATTTTCTAAGTCATGGCTTATGACTTTGTGATTTTACTAGTATAACCCTAGTGTAAACCCTAGAAATTTTATAACCTAGAGACTAATCATGACCATGTAAGCCTAACCATGTGATTAGGATAACAAATTACCACTTTTTAGTCAAAAGGGTATTTTGGTAATTTATTAGAATTTATTTAGATTTATGTAATTTATTATTATTAAATTAGTTGATTAGTGTCTTGTTAGCTCCTAACCTAGTTTAGCACTAATCTAGAGGTTAGAAACTAACCTAGGAGACTAAGTAGAGTTAGCTTTAGGTATAAACATCTAGTTTACAAATATCTAGATATTACCTATCTAAGATATTTCCTAGAAACCTAAATATCTATTCCCTTAGTCAAAGACTTAGGGGCTAAGTTTTGCTAGGTGGATAAACCCTAAATATCTACCCCTACCCCTCATGACCAGCCAACCCTACCCCCTTCCATATAAACACACCCCCCCTTCATTCACACCTCATTTTCATACACTTAAAACCTAATTTTTCCTACAACTTCACACCCTCACCACTTAACCAATTTGACTCCAAATTGAGCCTAGTTTCTTGCATTGGAACCCCCTACACTAGAGGATACCAATTGTGGCTTGCTAGCAAGGAATTGTGGAGCTTTGGACATTAGGAGTTGAAGGAGGATTTCATTCAAATAGGCCTATATTTGAGGATTTTGCACTTATAGGTAAATACCCTCAAACCTAGTTAATATTGTGATTTTTCTTCATAATTGCATGCATATAGGTAAACCCCAACTGTGGGTCAAGTTTGGTAGAAAATAGGTTTGGTTTGGTGTCCGTATCGGACACATATCTGTGTTTAAATTGCAGTGTTTGGTGAAATGTCACTTAGGAATAAAAGTTATTATTTTCCAAAACAAATTACACATTTGGGTAGCCCTTAGCATGCTGATCACGAGACACTAGGACTGAGCACGTTATCGTGTCGTGTCCGTATCCAAAATGGACACGAACACGCTGTGCACATACTGTGCACTGTCCCTGAAACCCGACACTGTTTTCTCTACGAATTGGACACGTGGACACGTGCCACTTGGCACAGAGGTGGGGGCACCCTCTGACAAGCCTCTCCTCGAGTTTCGTGACACTTTGTGTCGTGTCGAGTGAGAAATTCGACACGTACTGACCGTGCACTACACTACACACAGTGTTAAACACACACTGACACGGCCTTCGTATCGTGTCTAGACACGACGTAGACATAAAGTGTCATGCCTAATCCCTAGCCCTAGACCTAGGCTACACCCTGACACAAGCACGACACGTATCCACGTGTGTGTCGTGTCCACGAGGCTCTGTCCTCGCTGCACGAGGCACCGCACTGTGCTTGTGTTCTCCCCTGCTACTCGGGCTAGACACGGGACACGACACGACACTATATGGCACGAAACTTTGTGGACACATGGGTCTAATGTCTGACACGACACACACAAAGTTTGGGTCGAGTTGGTTTGGTATTCACGATGTTATCAAGCTCGCACTGATTTGTGCTGTCCACACACACACGCACAGTTAGGCTCTGATACGGGCTCGGACACGACACTGTGTGACACTTGGACACGTATCAGGCTGTGGGACACCTAGACCTACCCTAGGCGAACCTACACATGTGTGCACGAGAAACATGGACACGTGTGTCGTGTCCTACACGCGTGTGCACCTTAGCACGACACTGTGCACTGTCAATTTACCCGATTTGGGTTTTTGACCACTGGACACGCCGTGTCGTGTCGTGGTGGACTCCCATGGACACACACGACACGTGTACACATGGGGACACGATTACCAACCCTTGGTTTTAGGTCTTAGCTAGGTTTTGTGTATTAAATTTGGTTTTTCCCACTGTTCAGTTAATGAACAGTATTCCCTGTTATTTTTTCAGTATTTTAAAATGAAATTCAAATTGATTTTTATGTATGTATATACGTATTTTTGGGTGTATATATATTGTATACATATGTATATGTGTGTGTATGTGAGTATGTGAGTGTATATATGTGTGTGTAGGTATCGATATAGGTATGTATGTATATATGTATATATGCATATATGTATGTGTGTGTGTTCTCCCCATTTCTCAGATTTCTGAGATAAACCCCCCTTGCTGTCATGACACTCACTCTAGTACACACACACACATGTTCACACACATGACACCCTCACACTCTCACTCTCCTTTCACTCTCTCTCTCTATTATTCTCTCTCTATATAAGTCTATATATAATATTATATATATGATTATATATGTATATGTATATATATGGAATATATATTAGATATGTATATATAGTTTATATATATATTTGAGGGTTATATATATAGATATGGTATATTATATATAATTGGCTATATATATTGATAATATATATGTATGTTATGAGTATATATATGGTATTATATAAGTTGGGTATATGGTGTATACATTGTAGATATGTATATATATATATATGAGATAGCCTATGTATATATATATTGTATAGATATGAGTATATATCTAAGATACCTATATATATGTGGTAGTGTCCTAGATATACTAGCCTATGGCTAATAGGGGGTTGCCCTATACTTGGCCTAATTGGCTCTTGAATGGTTGACCTAGGTAGCCTTGTTGACCATGGTTGACTAAAGTCAAGTATAGGTCAAACCTTGACCAAATTGACCTAGAATTGACTTGGATAGACTTAAAAGGACTAGTTGACTAAGATTGAGTAAACCCTAGGCTATTAACTAGTTGGTTTAGGTTTGACCTATATATGAGTATATTATTGTGACTTGGGTTTTGTGGAAAGACCTATGTAGATTAAGATATGTATGGGGTTAAGTTAGATACTTAGAGTCGAGTCATGACTTGAGATTGGAATATGGGATTAGCTTGATTATAGGATTAAGGTTGGTATTATATATATATGTATTACATGTGATATACTTTGTATAGGTAATTGTACTATAGTATCTTAGCTAAGACATGTTAGCCTATGGTTGGTTTTGAGTTAGCCTTATAGGGTTTGACTGGATGTTGACCATTAGTCAAGATTAACCTAATTACCTTGTTGACTAGTATATGATTAACCAAAACCTTAGTTAGTCTGAGATTGACCTAGCTTGACCATATTGACTAGTAATTGACTATTCTGACCATTGTTGACTAAACCCTAGATAACTTAACTAGTTTGGCTAGAATATTTGACCAAGAGTTGACTTTAACCTAGATTAGACTTGTTTAACCTTGTTTGATCTTGTATGACTTAGTTTAACTTCTTGTGACCTAGTATGACTTAATTTGACTTAGTTTGACTGTAGTGTTGACCAAGTTTGACTTTGACCTAGATTGGCTTAGAATTCATACAAATTGCATCGTAGATTTTATTTACCTTCATTTTGGACATGTCATAACTGTATTGCTCTATTTTAGGATATTGTGACCCTGGTACAGACATCTGATATTACACTACTCTTTTCAGAGTATCAGGCGAGTACATTCTCTGATAGTTCTCTCATTTATTTGTCGATTACTGTATTTCAGTTCTAGTTAGTTCTATGTGATTCTCTGTATCAACACCTATGGATATTTCTGGATTCATGTATCGACACATACCTTACTTGCTGGCCTCTATTACTGGAGTCATTGGTATCATTCCGAAATCATTTCTGGAATCATCATGTATTGGCCAGACTCATCTCGATTCTTTTATCGATTTTGGATTCACTTGCTGGGCGGAAAAATATTAAGTAAGACATGTAAACATACCCCAAATCCGGAATCTCCCACTGGAATCTACCGGAAGCATAGCCATCTCTTGCTCGATCAGGGAGAGATGTGCCTGATACCTACAGCCGTTTACATATCGACCTCGGTATTTTAAAACACACTGTTAGATCATAGTTGGACTCACCCTGGATTCATTGATCACTGTTGGACTCGTCTTGTACTAGAAATCATCTGGTATCGGATTATATGGACTGGACTCACACTGGGATTACATTAGACTTATATCGTGCTGTCTGGACTCGTACATATTATTCTAGTTCAGTTAGCTTTTATTACAGTCTTCATTGCCATGATTCTTCTCTTGTTTTAGTTACCTTTCTTTTCTTGTATCTTACTGTTTCTCTATGCCATCATTACCTGTATAAAACTGCCATGCTCATCAATAAAACTGTCTATAACTGCTTTATAGTTCTTTGTCATTTACTTGGGTTTTTCTAGATGAGTTGTACTCGTTCCTGTCCTGATTGGACCTGTTGAAAATATTACAGATGATAATCCTGAGGACACATGCCCTACTTACCATGGACCTGGCGAGGGATTAGCTACCTTTGGTTCCGACTCTCAGGAGTGATTCAGGAGATTAGCTAGTAGACTACTTTAGCTTTCATATTTTGACTTGTTGTATTAAAGTTAAGATATTGAGTTTGTATTAAGTTTGTTTGAGATGATGTTGTATTATTTTAGTAGTTAGTTATTGTTGTCTTTAATTCCTTAGGTATAACTTTTGTGTTTTCTTATCGTGCTTTAGACTGTGTTTGAGTATATCATAACCTTTTACTTGTCCTCCATTCGGAGCTGATATCTGGACAAGTACTTTTTATACACTGCATGAGATTAGTTAGCAACCTAGGACAGCTTACTACCGTCGACACTGCGGCGTAGGCTGGACGTACCCACTTCTCGTGTCCCTATACAGGGTGCGGGTCGTGACAGGTTCTTCTTTAATCATATTGTCATCAAAATCATAGCCATCTAGTACTTCTATCATCTCATGGTCTTCTCGAGAGGGTGTAGGAGTTTAAGCTGTAGAGGGAGCTGGAACGTTCAGAACGTCCTCTGAAGGTAATGTTTTTTTAGGAGTCGTGTCTTTCGAAAGATCACCAGTAGGGGACGGTAACATTATTCCGGCCGCAGCAAGTGCAATCACTGGAATGGTGATCTTTACGAATGCTGGTTCTGAAATATGGACCGAAGGAATATCCACTGAAACAGTTGAAGCCAGGATATTCGTTGTTGGAGTCTCTACAAATAGAAAACATACATATCAACACAAATACTCAGTGAATTAGTATCTGGAAGGGCAGGAGTATCACCTTTTAGGGATTGTGGGTCTTGCGATGGTAATGATGATTCTGGTTGACCAGGAGACTGTCCCAGTGCTGAGGGAATAAACGAAGCTGCAGTTTCTTGCTGCACAACTTCAGTTACCAACAGTTTTCTCCTTGTATTTTGCTTGAGCGGTATTGGAGGAGATCCTTCGGATCCAGAAGGTTCATCCCGCACATCCGAACCTCTACAAGTCTTTTTGGTAGGAATTCTGCTTTCTTTTGGGATTGGAGAAGGAGTTGTCCCCGTTCCCCCAGAATAAATCCCTGTTTCAACCTATCGCGTCTGGGATCTCGTCCTCGTTGCAGGCTGTTTAGTAATAACAATTGCTTCTTTCTTTTTCTTCCTTCGAGCCCTAGGGGAGAAGAAGGTTTAGCTGGGGCAGATTGGGTAGTTGATTCCCCAACTTTTCGTCTTTTACTAGCCTATTTTGTAGGAGATTTTTCTTTCCATTTCTTGAGTGAGATTTCTAGCGGATCATTCACTTCGTCAGGGAGGCCGACAAGTATAGCTTCAAGAGGTTCATCAACAGGAGCATTTTTCTCAGCTATCTGAACTCCAGGTTGGTCTTGGCCCCTACTCTCGACCGTCTGACACTAACAAAACTATCAGACAAATTGAAGCCTTCGAAGAAGGTATTGGCCGAAGTATAAAAGTTCGCGTATGTATATAACATACGCAGGCCCACTTCAGGAGTAGTAGAGGGCATTGAGAATGTAGCCTTAGTGCCCCTGGCACTATAATATCTCCACCCTCTAGCACCATCGATCAGATATTCGAAAGATTTTAGGCAGGTGGTTGTATTGCCGACATGCATTTGATCATAGTCGAATTGGTGGGCAAATCGGCTAGGCAGATACGGTTACAGACAACACTAACCCCAAATCGATATATCCAGTAAGAGGGTCTGATCATCTTCAACCACATAAAGCAGCTGTCGGTGGATGAGCACCCATAGGATCTAGGTCCATGAGCAAAGAAGGAAGATTTTCAGTTCCAGAAGGTGGAGGAACGCAATAGAACCTCCATTCAGAACCCATATTTAATGCTTTTCAGCAATCAGTAAGGGAGTTTACTTTCTACTGAGATGTGGCATAACGTCTGATGAAGTCTCCTCCTATGACACCTAGAGCAGGATCCATCAGAATGGGATTGTGTAGCAACAACCAGCCGAACAAATAAGTATACGGCATCTCAGTACGAGGAAACCCGTCTCGAGTACTGGGATCCATCATCATGGCATCTGTGAAAGAATGAAGACATGCGCTCAACCGGAAAGTCATCGTAGAAAGAATGTCCATCTTGTGTCTGAATACTAAATACACAGTGACAAATAGTACACCCCGGTGGATCCTATCAACAATACTGGCCCCGGGGACCATGAACCATCGCAGCCACAATGAGAGGAAACCTGCCATAGTAGCCTCTCGAGACATCTGTATACCACCTTGTCTTATATAAGTCTCGATGGTAGTACCAGCCGTAAACTCACACTAATCTCCTTTAGCTCATTGTCAACATGCTTTGACCTTTCTATGGATAGTCCTGCGGTCAAGTGGTTCAAAAAAGTGAGGCTCACAATCTATATGTTCATGCACCTTGTCTTCCTGGATGTGGCCCAAAATAGATACCACAACCATTTGGACAAATAACACGTCCCCTTTGCACGACTCTTGTATAGAATAGTGCAGATCATAAAGTGGCATAATAACTCATCGAAGACTGCCACCGTTTTTGAGTTTTTCTCGGCTAAAGCATCCAATTCTTCATTGGTTGGCACATACTCTTCATAGGGGTTTTCACCCATTGGCTGATGAGAGATGTATTGCATTTCGTGAAGGACGAAGCCTATCTCTCCCCGAGGGGTTACAAAAGTGCCCGTCCTACTGTTGTATCTTTCTACCAAGGCTAAAAACAAATTGGAATTGGTACGAATTCCGCTGGAAGTAGTCCAAAAGTCATAAAGCTCTAAATCAAGCAGCTCGTCTTTAAAGTTGTTTAAAGCCCAAATTGAAAGCTGGTTCCAGCGTTTGATATCTGGATTCATCAAACCCGTCAATCTCATATTCTGAGCTGGATACTTTCATTCAGCCTTAGCAAACAGGTTCGCAAAGAAAGGTATCCTAACTGGAATCATCAGAGATGAATCCTCAGGAGGCACGCAGCTTGGTTTTAGGCCTCTCAAATAGGTGTTATTCCTCTCCAACGAACTGAAGAATATGTCTCTATTTTGAGGACCTAGTCTATGGCATATCCTTTCAACTTTGGCCTGTTGAAAAGGAGTCAGATCCCATGCCATGTTTCGAGGATAGCTGGTGTGGGCATAACAGGATAGGGACATATGTCTCATCATATCAGTGAGATATATTAGTCTGTTTCCGCTCTGATAGACTCGCTTTTCCTGCTTCGATTTAGGTTGAAAATCTTTCTTGATAGCTTCGCCAAACAAGAAGACTGGTTTCTTATGGGGAACCTGATCCAAGCTTATGAGGGGTTCACCATTCATCAGACTTAACAAAGTCTTATCATCCTGAGACTTTAGCACAGCTCTCCTGGTTTCAGAAAGATCGTATTGAAGAAAATGGACATAAGAGAGATCTTCTTGATACTCAGATACCTAGAAGGCAGAAACCAATTCCCCAGCAAAAGGGTCTTCTCTCAGATCAACTGCAAAAGAAAATTCAGAGTTAAAATCTTGAAAATATTGTTTTCTTAAAGAAACACCCTGCGCCAATCATGAATGGCACAGGATAAGAAGAATAGTCCTCAATTGGCGCATGCAGGGTGACAGTTCTCAAATCCAATGGTGCATCAGTCAATCAGCACATGATTTGTGCATCACATCGAATGGTGCATCATGCTTAAGACATGACAAATGGTGCAGGGCATTATTTTTTATGATTGATTTTAGCCAACACTCTGAAAGAGGTGGCGCAGGTTGCAGATGGTGCAAAGCATAGACCAATACTCTGAAAGAGGTGGTCGATGTGGCCCTTGATAGTGCTACGTGCGAATGGCACGAATATTCTGCTGTCGTCTTCTCCAATCGATTTTCTTACCTTCAAGAGCGGTGTTCGCCTTCTCGGCTCTCGCCGATAGCATAATGTACTGCGGCACCATCAACAGAGGCACGCACGAAGTAGCTCCGGCTAATTTCCTCCCTTTCTCAGCTGTGGTTCTCTTTGGGGCCATTTTGAATGATCGAAAGCTTCGAAAGTTGAAGAAAATGAAGAGCTTGAGAAGAAGAGAATTCGAGTAAAAGTTTTTTCTCTCTCTTCTATCGGCTATTTATAGCCTAAAACTATTCGTAACAGTCGCACAATTTGTGCCCAAGACTCGGGGTCAGTTATGATGCTGTTATGTGCCCATCACACATAAATGCTTCTTATTCAAAGTATTCCAAATTTTGAAGCTTCTCAAATTTAAAAACTTTAAAGGGGGTCTTGTAGAAGCCTAAAAAAGTATAATTATCATCATGCGCTACTCATAAATGGCGCCAGGGCACAAATCATCAAATGGTGCTGGTCATTAGATAATGCATGGCATCAGTTGGCACTGGACCTAAGTGGCGCTGGCTGACACGTGACAAGCTTCTTCGAGAAGCTGAAACAATTGTCATAATTACTAACAGCATATCAGTCGAAGAAAATCTGTTTGAATTCTGAACGCGCGACACTCGAAAAGATTGTGTCAGATTTGTCATAATTACTGATAGCTGTCTCGCGCCATTTGTAGTTGGCACGAGATAATCAAATATCATTAAGCAGGGTGCATTAATAGCAAATAGCGCATAGTGCCATTTAACAGTTGGCGCTATCTGATCAAATCATCCAGAAGTAGTTAGATAACATGGCGCATATGCCACTAATATCGAAGAACGTACACACGATACTGCCCACGACCAAGTGCATCTTGCTCACATAATGCCATGTGTCATATGCAGTTAAGTTAACCGTGCGTACGGCTGGGTGAATGGTGCACCAAATGCAGAATGCGCCAATCAGGATAACTACTTAACAGTTATCTCTAAACTCTATAAATAGAGTTTCAAATCACTTCAAAAGTATCACTAATGATCATAATCTCCTGAGCACTTGCTGCAGCACTCTCCAAAGACTTTCTTCTTCGACATCGCATCGTCCAAGGGATAAAGTGATCGTCTTCTGATCAAATTCCTACAGTTGTACTTTCCCAGAATTCAAATTGTATTCTTGTACTCTTCTCAATTTGTAATCATTTTTTTTTTGTTTTTGCAAACAATTAATTAATAGACTCTTGTCCCCTGACCATTCCTTCTAGACGATGTCCTAGTTTAGCCAGATATGAATAACAGTTCTCATATATGTATCGAGATTGTGATTTTTGGATATATTCGAGGATTGAGTATAATTTGGAAGTCTGATTTTGGGATAATGAATTGGCAGACTCATGTAGATTCCTGGATTTTGATGAATTTACGATTGTTTCGTGGAATAAGGAAAATATCGAGGATATTAATATATGGTCTGTTACTGATTTTCTAAACGCCCAAAACTTGGTATCTTTCTTCATTTGGTAGACCTTATATAGTAGGGAAGCATATCATTTAGTGGTCATGTCCCTTATGTGATATAGATGGCTAACCCTATTTAGGTGGTACGATCATTATATCCCGGTAGTTGAGAGACTTGTTTACTATTAGCATGTGATCATTGATTCAGAGAATTCTTGTGAGCCAGAGGGCCTAGCATTGTTCATAGTAATTAGCTTAGTATCTAGTGTTTTTATTCCTGACATGATATTTATTCTATTGTAGATGAGAGTACTATTGATAGGTTGATATGGTTGGTAGACCGACTTGATGATTAGACTAGTAGGCTTCCCTGTGCACTTGAGGTGCTATTATAGTAGAGATCCTGAACGTGTACCTGACTTGATATCCATGCTACGATGCGGACAGAGGAGTTTATGTGATTGGCTAATTGACCATATTCCTGACTCGACTGCTTGTACCCGTGATGGTACCATTCTGTGTGTGTACTGAGTTGCTATGCTACGTGTGCAGAGGTGCTATTCTATGTGTGCACTAATGTGCTATATGATTCTACGTATTATATGGCAGTACATTCATCTTCCATCATAGACATGTTAGTTGGACTGTAGCCTTAGCGTAGTTAGGACTGATTGTTTGCTTGTTGCATTGCATTAAGAATGAATCACCATCTGGGACTCAGTAAGTGATGTGGATTCATACTTAGTGTACCCGTACTGAGGTATGATATCTAGGAGGATGATCATGTAACCACGTCATGTGATTTCAAGTAAATGTAGAGTTAAATTAAGCAACTAAAAATGGTAGAAGCATTGGAAGGGAATAAAATTTCAAGATCGTGCATTACCGGCCGCCCCATGCCCCGTACTGACGTATCGGGCTGGCTACCATAGATATTGTTATCGTCCGCAATAGTGGATGATAGTATCCAACTACTATATGTACTATACGATATATGACTGATTTATTTTGCATGGTGGCCTTCCGAGGGACCGATGCTTACTCATGTTTTATGTGTTATTTGGCCTCGCTAGCCTTGCTGGATATGGCACGATCTAAGGATTCCTATATTTTGCATTGTTGGGGTAACCCAACCTCCACATAGAAAGCCATAGGTATTTGAGTGACCGTTTATTCATCTAAATTATATGGTTTGCTACTTGCTAAGCTGGCTGGTACATAATGTTGTCCCGGTGCGGTAATTTATTCCCTTGTTCTTGTTTGGTGTAGGGGTGGATTACTGTTATGACTACATACTATGAGGTCTAGTTGGTGATGCAGGTATTAGTGGATGTTAGGATGATTGTGATGATTGTTGGTTAATTACCTATGTTCGTTGATGGATTGTTGTCTTACATTATGTAATCGTTTGTTGGTACCGTACGATCCCTTACTCTGATTAATGTTGTTCATATATGTTTACCTGCCATATATTTTATTCTGCTAGTTTTCTTTGCCCGTCCTTGATCCTTCCTTTCTGGTACTTACTGCGGTTGGCCTGACCAACCCTGGATTATTTCTAGATTGCCAGTGACTGACCCTATGGATCTTCTAAACTTGACTTAGAGAATGTGCTCCATTTCCAGACCATGCTGGGAACTGTGTCGGAAGGTATTCCTATCTACACTATTTCATACTGTAGGCTTCATGATTATCATATGATTATTCCCTGTTTTCCATATGGTTATCATTCTACTATTATTTTATCGTTATTGCCTATGGATATGAGACCAGATTTAGACTATAGATTGATTGTATGTTAGGATACCCAATAAGACTGACAGCCGTGATCGCCGTATGATGTCTTCATACCTTATACGGTGTACCTGGCCTACGTCCATCTCCGTATTCTGGTACTGGGGCATGACATGCTTCGATAAACTCGTCTCTACTTTATCTTCACACATAATAAATTGATGTTTTTATTTCGTACTAAATATGTATGCTAATAAAAGAGTTGTACTCACATAGCTAGGAAAATAATCCCGACCGTGTCAAACTTATGTAGAACATGGAAAAATTAAACTTGATGCCTAGATAGCACTTCATGTTGGGTTTTTAAGTGGCAATTTGTCTTTCAATTCCACGACTCGGGTAAAGTAGAGTATCTTATGCTGCCACATAGACTATCGACTTTCTGTCATAGTCTATACGTTTCCACTATTGAAATGCATGTTTTCACAGTTTAAATGCTTGTCATAGCAGGTGTAAGCCCTCTGATTTTTAAAATTTTTATATGATTCTTCTTTATTAATTTTTTTTAATTTTGACTATAAATACACTTTGTCGTAGTTTTGACTTTTGAAGCGTAACATTAGCCAATTCCTCGAACTAATTTTATATTCATGTTCTAGAAGAGTCCACCTTTGTTTTGGCATATCAGGTCCCACTCAAACATGTTCCCTTGCACTATATTTTTCTTGTACAACTTTCGCGTCAAAATGGATATTTTTACCCTTCGCCGTCAATTCCAATTCCAATTTGAGACCCAAACCCGATCCAAACTTTTCGACCCAATATATGGTTTTGATCTATTTTGAGCTTACTACGCACATGCCAATAGTGTCCCACTCAATTGAGTCCTCATGTGATATTTATTTTTGAATGGCACACGAGATCCAATTATTAGACTTTCGGACGTATTTCGGTTCAATAAATTATACCGACTCCAAACTAGGTCAATGTAACTACCACTTTTCCAGATTAGGGTTTTTTTTGACCAAGTTAAAAAGTTTCTATTTGTGGGCCACTAGCATGATAATTAAACCCAATTCATAAATTAGAAATTCTATTTAAGTTGGACCCTAGTCATGGTTAATTATGGTGCAAGCACTAATTAGAGCCAAACCACTTAGTTCCCTTAAAGACCTTCCTAATACAAAGTGTTATGATGAGTTTAGGGCTTAGCAAGACCCTATTTAAACCCCCCACAAGCTATTAAATGGCAGCCACCACAAAACCTAGGGTTTCCATCTTTTCTTCATTCCACACTCTCTCAAATTTTTTCCTCTTTCTTCCATTTGGTGTGCTAAGGATTTGGGGAGCTCAAAAAGGCTTGGTGGAAGCTCTAGCAAGGATTTGGGAGCCACTTTTTCCTTCATCTTTCTCAAATTCGTGGGTCTTTGTGTAGGCTCCATTCCACATAGGTATAACATTCTTTTCTCTCATTTTCATAGTCAAATTTCATGTATTTATATAGAAGACCCTTCTAAAGGCTAGATCCAATCCTATAGGTGGTGAAATAGATGTTAGAGGACTCATTCCTAATAGTTCTATGGGTTAGAATGGTGTCATTTGGGTAGTTACGGGATTGTGACCACCAAGTGTTTGATAAAAGTTCTCAAAGGAGTTTTATGTCATGTTTTGATGTAAAACTTGGTCCAAGTGTCCTACCATGGTATCGAAGGTTGTGTCATGACATGGGGGGATGGTAAAGTGTGTCCCACATGTCATGGGGCTTTTTGTATCATTTTTAGGCCATATGTATCAAATATATACATGTATATGTGTGCCTCTATATATATATTGTATATATATATGAGTGTGTCCTATGTATAATGTAAATTATGTTATGTGAGAAAGAGAGTGTGTGTCTTTCATATAGTTCATGTGTTATATAATCTAGAGGATGTCATACAAACCTGTGTGATTATATGTATATGTAATTCTGAGTTTGGATATTTGGTGCATGGTGTGTGTGGGTCTGTTGAGAGGGGTATAGAGTGTACTTGAGTGCACCCTTATTCACTTGGCAACAGATGCAGGAGAAGAGTGGCAGCAAGAGAGGTGTGAACACATGAGTGTGGAATGTTATGAGGTGTATAGATAGGTAGCAATATGGATAGATAATTGGATACAATGATAGATGGCCAATTTGATAGGTGGATAGACAGAAGCATAGATAGGTGGTACTATAGAGTATTAGTTGTATGAAATGGTATCAGTCTATGGGCTCGGGCATGACGGGGAGCTGCTTCCCTGTGTCACACAGGTAAGGGGGCATGTGAGTTGAGAATTAGAAAAGAGGTTGGGCAAGGAGAATGTATGGGGGAAAAACTTGATGTTTCAGTTGAGGACTGAACTATAGGGGGGGTTTAAGGTATCAGTCATGGACTGAATAGTAGAGAGTGTTAGAGAGTATTTAGTAGCATAACAGTAGGAAAATTCTTGTGCAGCAAGAATATGAAGGGGATTTCCCTTCAGTAAATGACTCAGGGAGCTATCAGTAGGGGGCTTTGGCCTATGTTTACTGATAATCTGAAGGGGGCTCGGGTTATAGGTAGTTAAGGGAGAGATGTGTCAGTTCAGAGGGAAGGGAGCTATCAGTTGGGGTTTAGAAATATGGGTAGGTCAGTAGGATTTGAGTATCAATCCATGGGACTGATTTGAGTATCAGTCATGGACTGATTTATGTTCAGTCTTAAACTGATTTGAAAATGAGTCAATAGGATTGAATTTATAGAGGGGAGTTCAGTTCTTGGACTGAACTGAAATGAAGAGGATTTTGAGTTATCAGCCAAGTGAAGAATAGGTAAGATGTAAGGGGATGGAGTTTACAGTATGAGAATGTTAGTGTGCACCTATGAGAGGAGACAGAGAACTGGGATGCAGCAAGTGTAATGCACAGGCTAGGGGTGCACAGGTTTTGCCCATGTTTTGTACATAGGTAGCAGCAGGGTTCACACATACACATGAGAGTGTGGCATTGCAGTTGGGCTGGGACTTTGCCCACCGCAACAGTATATTTGATTGGGTGTGTGGCAGTATGTTTAAAACGGGAAGGAATTTGACTTTATCAATTGGAGGTTCCCATAGGACATGTAAACTAGAGAGGAGTATTAGAGAGGAGGGTATGGCAGCAAGGTAGAACAAGAATGAAGAGGGGGCTTGGGTAGCAGTCTTTAGCAGCAGTACATGCTAGAGGGTTGGTGTGGGCAGTTAGTTGTATAGGAAGCATTCAATACCTGTGTGTGTTTAGCCATAGAGTATATATATATATATATATATATATATATATATATATATATATATATATATATATTTTGAAAGAGGTAAATGTGGCGAATGCTCCCACCGGGAATCGATCTCCTGACCACTCGGGTCGCATGCATCTCTCTTAACCACTAGGCTAGAGGTCATTTGCATATATATATATATATATATATATATATATATATATATATATATATATATAGGAAAATGGATTAGACAGTTTGATAGTCATAATAGGTGGGTAAGAGGAAATGTTTAGGGTGTTAGAAGCAGAACACGGATATCTTGGCGGTGTGTGTGTGTCTATAGGCAGGTTTGAGACGGGGTCCTAAGAGTAAGTAGGGGTTTTTTGCTTCCTGTACAGACAGTAGATTGAATGTGGGAAGAGCTTTGGCAGCAGCAGTCCATACTACTATTAGGATAGGTAAAGGTTAGGCCCATGCCATTATGCATGAGGTTGAGCATTGGATAGGCAATGCAAGATTGTATCAGTAGAGTAGGATGGGGGATTTAAATATTAAGGGGGGGGGGGGGGGGGGGGGGGGGGGGGGGGGGGGGAGGGGGGGGGGCTCCTTAAGTGTGTACAAGGCAACCATTAGGAAGAGGGGTTTGGAGAGTATCAGTCTTGGACTGATACAATGAAGGGGTATTAGAGAAGAGGAACCGGTAGGAGTGAGGAAACTAGATGAAATGTTTGTTTCAGTCATAGACTGAACTGAGACAAGGAGTTTGTTCAGCCACTTGACTGAATGAGAAGTAGTTGGTCTTAGCTAGAGAATTGAAGCAGCAAGTGTACAGGTAATTGGGTTACCTATGAGGGTAGGGAATGGTTTAGGATGGTAAACACTTGTGCCTAGGAATTTGGTTTTGGCATCGATGTATGTTAGGATAATACTGGTTATGAATAGGTAATAGGTTGGGAGTTAAGGCAATTAACTTACATTGTTAATAGAGGATGAGGTATTGTATTGTGTCATAGGAAAATAACTAGAATAGCTTAGATAGGAAAGGTATAGACCCAATAGCTTGGATATGGGCGTATACAATGTAGGAATGGCTAGTTTGATAATTTTTGACTAGTTTGACCTATAGTTGACCTAGTTGGCTATTTTGACCTAGAAATGACTTCATGACCTAGAATTGGACTAGTTTGACTTGCATTCATTTACAAACTTGGTATTAATATAATATTTCATATTTAGGTCTTTGAGGCACCGTATCGAATTCTGTTGATATTCTACCCCGGATCTCAGGCGAGTACACTCTCTGATAATTTTCTGTTTTATGATATCTTCTATGTTTCTTGTATTTAGTGTAGATATCCTTGTTCTTTTGACACATTGGTCACACGGATTGGTATTGTCTGGATCCTGACATGAGATGTTATTCCTTGTATACCTTGGTGTATCTTGTGCAAGCCTTCTTGTTGTTCTTGTGCACTGTATGGACACCGATTCCTGCTAAGGCTCGCTACCTTCTCAAAGAATCCTGTGTCGTAACATGTCATTGTTGGAACCACTATACTAGTCGTGGGCGGAGAGTATTAGCGTAGATATGTGATCAATACCCTCCTTGCATCAAGTCTTGAACCTTGAATAGTATTAATCATACACTTAACACCGCACGTATGGTTAACCAGGCCATAAACGCTTGTATCAAGTTCCTAAGCCGATTACATATTAAAACTAGTGCTCACTTACTTAGATAGTATTTTCTTGATTCTTGTACATGATATACCCTACTCTTTTGCTCTTACACTCATTTACAGTCTTACTATGCCTCACCATATTCATGTACATGTCACTTTACCTTGTATATTCTTTCTATTTACTACTATATAGTCATTATCATTTTACTGGAACTGTTATTAGAAATGTATCTTGTTCCAATCCTGACTGTATATATTTTTCAGACGACGATGACGAATGCACTACCTACTATGGTCCGCATGACGTAGTGGGTATAGACTAGAAGACCCTAGCCCAGCATGGCTTAGTTCTAGCTGAGGAGGTTTTAGTGGCGACTCAGTTAGACTAGGTTTTATACTGGATTTTTTCTCCATCTTTATCAGATTGCATGTTTATTATTTCAGACCTATATTGTTATATTTGACTCCGAGACTCTGGACTTATATTATTTGTATGTTAGTTTCTGGATATTTTCATATCTTGTTGTCTTTATCTTTTCGTATCATTTATCTTTCTTTTAGTTTTGTGATTGAGTATGTTATATTTCCATTACTTGTCCTCTGTTTGGAGTTGACTATCTCGACAGGTTTTGATATTTATAATTGTTAGTCAGTTAGTTAGACCTAGGCAGCGTTCTACTGCCGATGCTGCAGCGTAGGCTGGACGCTGTCACGCACTCATGCCGCTACACCGGGTATGGGTCGTGACAGTCAACAAGCCTTGGTAGAACCTATGTTAGGTTGTCATGACCTATTAGAATTATTTTAAATTTATTTCTGGTGATTTTTGTACAACAATATTGGTTTCAACCCATCAAATATTTTATTTCTATTTTTGGAAACTAATTTAAATCCTTTTAGATGTATCTTGGTGTATCTTATGAAATATCTAGCAAATCTCAACCAAATACTACCAAAACAGATCCTAAACCTTCCCAACCCCCCCAAAATTCTATATTTTATTCACCTAAAAACTATGTATTCCCTTCCAAAAAACCAAAAAATCGAATGGTACTAGGTTTTCTGTCCGTGCGCACAACTTTCTTCCTTCGGCCAAAACATGTCGTCCCAACCTCTTTAAACCTTTCTACCACCTCTCAAGCCTCCCCAAGACACCACCCTAACATCCAGCAAGCCCCAGTGCCTTCCCGATATCATGTCCCAATTCTGCAGAATCGACAGTCGTCCCCCATGCGTGATGCCGAGCGAACCTAATAGCGTCCGCACAAGGCAAGTCATAAGGTTATCTGAAACACAACAATAGAGAGTACACATAAAAATTGAACAACACATGTGATATAGAATAAACCTCATTTTATTGATAATGGACATCACTTTACATGACTCGATTACAACTTGATGCTGCACAGGCTTACAAACTTGGCTCAAAACGAACGATGATGAGATAATCATTTCATACATTATATTCTTTTTGTATAACCAGTATTTATAAACCACCTGAAATGGTAGGGAGTCATGACATCTTCTTTGGACTGTTGTAGAGAGTCTTCAAAATGGTTCAGCAAAAGTCTTCGACACGTGGATGAAGCTTCAAAACACGAACGTCGCCTTGCTAGTGGACGCGTTCCTCCTGATTTGTGGCACATATGGGAGAGCGAGGGTCAGTACGATCATATGTACTGGTGGGTGGCTAATTTAAACCCAAGCTCTCATTTGTTCAAGAAGTTTTATAAAACATGTTATATACTTGGTGATCTTTCTAACCATCATGATGGATTGCCTGTGAACATTTTAAGAGGCAAGCATATAAAAATTACATACATTTAGCAACTATCCATATTCATCATGTGTCATAGGTATTAGATAAAGCAGTGTAAGGGTGTGAAGATCACTGGCAATGTCAAGCCATTTTGGACTATAGCTGGATTAGACGGCGATCCTTTCGCGGCGGGTAGAGAGCCCTACTCGAAAGTTCCCAACTCACCCATGCCAGTTCTGCTAGCATTTTTATACTCGTTCCTCCTAGGCCGAATCGGTTCCTTGACCTAGGCAACCGTTCAAAAAAACTACACCTTGTGCACTAGTTGTCCAATGACCGTATTATTCTTCTTCGTTCTTTAGAACATAGCCCATTTTAAGGTACTTCACCTTATCGTTGCGATATTCGTTAATCGATTCAATCTTCATTTTGCACAGGTCTACAGTAAATATGGCATAAGAAAACATGCATCAGTTTCATGTTAAAGCAGTTCTATTGCATATGTTCTTGAGAAATCATGCCACAATATATTGATCAATACTACAAAGACAAGCATATTTCCTTTGTGTTTATGATAGATTTAGAACCAGAGGGTCGAGGAGAAGGATGTCAGCCACTCACCTTGGTTGATTGAGGCAAGGGACCGGTTGGTTTGCGCTTAGACGTTGCCTACGTGATCACCTGAAATCGTACAAGCAACTTATCAGAACACTACGCTATTCAATGAGTTCGATAGAAAATGCAAAATTTGTAGAACTCAAGCCATAAAAACCATCGAAAATATTCATAAAAACACATTCAAAAAACTAAGCCAAAGCCAAAACCAAAGAAACAAGTACGGCATGAAAAGCAGAGCAACGGGAGGTCTCTTCCGACTCAGCCGCAGAGTCCATCCTCGAGGTACAACCTGCTGAATATGGGACTTGATTATGAAGAAGCCATTCCATAATGAGAAAAGGATCTTAATTCAATCGGTCCCGTTCAATCGATCCCGATCTATCAGTTCCGACTAAATCGATAGCAACAGTGTTCCTTATTCACGCACCCTGTGGATGAAAAATGGGGCACGATGTTGGGACGAGGCACTACACCATAACCAACTAAGAAAAATTTTCATCCTCGAAACTTAAAAAGAGAACCTACCGCTAGAAAAATAGGAAAGAAAACTTTTCTTTCATCTCAGATTCGAGTTCCCAGGTCGACTTTTCGATCGAATGGTTTCTCCAGAGAATACGAATGAGGGGGATCGCACGATTTTGAAGTAGCTTGTCCTTACACTCTAAGACTTGGACTGGTTCCTCCACATATAATAAATCTGCCTTCAGCTCCAACTGACCAAAATCTATTACATGGCTCGGATCATGCATATACTTTTGTAGTTATGAGACATGGAAGATATCATGTACATCTGACAGTGCAGGTGGCAATGCGATTTGGTAAGCTACTAGGGTGACTCGCTTCAATATTTGGAAAGGATCCACAAATCTTGGACTAAGCTTGCCTTTAACTCCAAACCTGGCTACTCCTTACATAGGTGTCACCTTTAGAAACACATGATCGCCCTCCAGGAACTCGAGTGGCTGTCGATGGGTGTCCGTGTAGCTCTTTTGTCGAATCTGAGCTATCTTCAATCTCTCTTTTATCAGTTTGACCTTCGTCTCAGTTTGCTCCACCAGCTCCAGACCAAGAATCTGTCGCTCCCCATCTTCATTCCAACAAATGTGTGATCTGTACTTTCGCCCGTAATATGCTTTATATGGTGCCATTTGAATACTGGACTGATAGCTATTTTTATATGCAAATTCGGCCAACAGTAGGTGAGCATCGCATCTTGACTTCAAGTCTATCACATAGAGTCATAGTATATCTTCGAGAATATGATTCACTCGCTCTGTTTGGCCGTCGGTATGAGGAAGGTAAGCCGAGCTAATCTTCAACTTAGTCTCCATGGCCGACTGAAGGCTTTTCCAGAAGCGTGACAAGAACCGTCCATCTCGATCAGAGACAATGGATACTGGAACTCCGTGTAGCCATACTATTTCGTCAAGGTAGATCTGAGCTAGTCGATCGACGCTTTAAGTAACTTTGATGGTGATGAAATGTGCTGTCACGCCCCGCTCCCGCAGAAGCGATCGTCCTCGCTAAGGCGTGATGCCGCACGGGCCTAGGTTGCGCCCGTGCAAGACTATGTCCAGAAATGGCTGATTTGAGCTAGGCCACAGAGTCGCACAGAGTGTCCCCATTTGCAGCGAAAAGTAAATGAACACAAATTGAAGCGAATTCAACTCTTTATTGATATTCAAGAAGTTTACAAGCGGCGCTAGGCCGATATTACAAATCGCTCAAGCTTTCTCTCTCTGAAACATAAAAGGCGTGCCAAGTGGCTTACAACATGGAATGATTCATGGCGATGTTCCGATACATTATGTCCTGTATATGGTGCTTCAGCTCCTTGCAACGCTCCAAGGCTCCAGAGATAGCTCCGCGCCTTAGCACGTTCGATGGAAGCTCTGTACCCGCCGGCGTCTCCTGCATCCTGCAAGCAGACTGTGGGGTTATCAGTACATTGTTATGCACTGGTGGGGAGGCTAGCTCGCCCACAATGCTATCATTACCAAACATGTTCTATTTACTTTTGTGCACCGTCTATCATTCATTGTCTTTCTAATCTTGCCTTAGGATCAGTTTTATGCATATTTCATAACCTATCTCGTGATGCGTAAAACAAGTGTTGCATGGAAATATATGCACAACTTACCCATACTTACCGTCCGGCCTTCCCTGTCCAAGGTAAACCAGGTTAGTCAACAATTCATATGTAACAACTTGATAAAATTCGCGTAACATTCAGTATTCAAGGGCGTGTCCCTGCCTCGGGTTCTAACACGTCGTAGGCACATTTTCTAACTCCTTGCACGAAGTACTTTTGATCATTTGTGCTTTATATTTGATGTCTGTTCAGAGGACGTTTTGTTCAGATTAACTTAGACCACTTTGATTTCAATGCAAGAACTTGCACGTGGATTGCCACCAGCAAAGCCCACTTAAATCTATATGCACCGGTCGCTGGCATCATAAGCCATTTTGGACATCCAAGCCGTTGTATTTCTCAACCAACGTAGGGTGCGGGCTGGCACACACCCCGTTAGTCTCTTGAAAATACTGCTGCACTTACGTCCCCTGGATGGCCAAGTCCACACCCAGGCAGCCCGTAAGCCATTTTGATTTCCGTCCGGACCGGCCACGACCTCCCTTTGACCGTGCCGTTGGAAATCCCTTATATCTTCCACCTTCCGTATACGAGGGGATTGTCCACGACCATTTCGTATTATTTGTCATTTAACTTAACGGCTGTCTCCGAGCCGTAGGCTAACCCTTAGCCATAATGTGTTATCGACCAGGTTGGCGTCTGTAAAGCGCGGATAGCGAGCCCCGTTGCACGTGCCCGTCATACCTGTCGCTAACCATTCCTTTCTTTCTTATATTTTATTCATTCATTCTTTCTTTTACTTGTTTGTTCGTTCATTGATTCATTCACGTATTCATTCTTTCATTCGTTGGTTCATTTATTCACTTATCCATTCATTCTTTCATTCACACATTATGCAACTCCCCGTGCGGGAGTCGCCTTGGCGACCCATCGGCCCCATAATCTTTCAATGTTGCTATACTCTACTTGGAACGACTATGTTGATAGTCTTCCCGTTTCATTGTTGTAATCCATTCATTGTTTCATTGTTGAACGCATAGGGAACTCGAATATAAGCCTGTGCCTTAGCACGAGCGTGGAGCGCGGTACGAGAGTTCTCATATTTTTCTATGTTCCTTTCCATATTCTATGCAAGCATACAAGATGGGATTATTCCCTTAGCTAGGTGCGTTGAGTCATTTATTAGCATGCACGGTGTTATCGCCTAGCGATTTTAGTGATAGTGTCCGTATTGTTATGTGTCTAGGCTAAGCAAAGACGGGTTCATCGGAGCCACCCACCTTAGCGATGTTCGCATCGGCCGAGCGATACTCCGAGCGCGCCTTTGAAAGTCTAAGTCTGGATTCATCTTGACGGGCCAATGTAAGCCTTGCATCGATTCTTCATCTGGTCGATGCCAACTCTTCGGGTCGACAGCTCGTTTGAGTCGTTGCACTTGCCGTTTGAATCGACGTTCCGCTAGGGCGGAGCGGGTCATTACATAATACACCACTCAAAATAAGTCTCGTCCTCGAGACTTCCTGAGTGCAGGTCATCCTACCATTCCTTAACTCGTGTCATCGTGTTTCTTAGACAATTTTATCGAACGGCTCTATCGTTCGATGGCATCAAACTATACTCGATACTTTTCCAAGTTCCATGTTGCATACGTTTGGTCGATTTTATTGAATGTCTTTTCATTCATTTTAGAGTTGATGGCTCTTATTCAATTGTCGTGTTTTCTTCGACTTGGTTGCTATTGCGTTGTGTCATGGGACGATAATGGTCGTACGAGGTGTGTTGTAATTTATCAAACACGAGGGTCGTAGGTTGCGGCTAGCTCACTTCTATTTTATGCGCATCTCAACACCCACTTGCAGCTGCATTCGAGTTCATTATATCACTGAGTTTGGATCGTGCACATATCCAAGGCGTCCCCCGAATACGTACATTTCAACCAAGCTTAGCGACTAGCGAAATCGGATAAGCTACTCATGATAGTTTCGAATTGCCGATCGTTTCACTAACTTCGATTTAGAACCAAACTCAAATGCATCTCACTATCGTTTTATCTCGGTCCTCGAGATGATCCGGTTCGCTTCTCAAGCGTTCTTGTCTATGAAATCAATACGATTTCTTCTTAGCGGAGCCGACCAAGTCTAAGTAATTCCTATCCGATTTGAGACCAAATATTGCACTGTCATCGAGTACGTCTTCCAATCAATGATTCAATTCGTTATCCCAACTTTACTGCGCATCATTCATTCTTGTCATTTCCTTTGTTTGGGACCAATCTCACCGTCGTTCCCGCACACTCACAGTTCCCGTCATACTCTAAGTATTGCTGCCCAAGTCTATCGTCCGTCCAGACGATACTGTAAGGTCAATCGCACAAGTTCAATCACTCGGCATAGGGTCGTCCGCCTATCCGCTAGGTCAGCTCACAAGGTCATAGTTACACGTCAGGTCCGTGGCTCGTCGTGCAAGGTCGTTGCACGACGCTCGCCCCAAATCCTATGGTCAAACCATTTGTTCGCTTGTACGGAAGTTTCTACCCAAGTTCGTTTCACTCAAATTTCTAAACATCGAGCATGATCACCTAATTCGTATCAAGACTTACGTTGCATATATTCAATTTCGTTCAATCACTAGTTCTAACCAATTCGTGTATTCGATCACGAGGTCATCCAGCTCGATAATATATTGTGCCCCAATCTCACGCGAGTCCGATTATCCACGGCGGTTCATGAATCACCATGCAACGCTCCCGCGGAATAATCATTCTCATCGGAGCGTAACTCTTGTTTGAGTTTTAGACTAACCTATTCTCGATACGCGGATTGGACCTACTCAATCCTCAAGTTCAATTCTTTAAGCACACAAATTCATTCTTGAGTCCACCTTCGCATCAAACCACAAGTCGAAGCAATCAGATTACCACGCCATCCAAGTTCAATCACTCCCGCTGTATGAATCACCATATCAGCGCTCACGCGGAGTGATCGTCATAATCCGACGCGACGCATGTGCGAGGCTGGAGTTGCGCTCGCATAAGACAAGAACGTCAACGTTGTGGTTGTCAACGAAGCAAATTCAAGCATTCACATTTTTATCCAAGCCAAATCAATTCGATAGTCTGATCGTCATGCGTTCAACTAGAAAATCCTCGAGCCAAATCTATCTTTTCCTCGACACATTTTTAACATCCCAAGTATAGCATCCAACGGAACAATGACATTTGTACGATCATCATTCGCCGAGTCAGAGTACCCCCGAGTTATCGCATATCGATTTTTGATACCCCTCAATACCATCGACGATATGCGTAACCTGACGATCTTCCTTTGCAACCAATTTCGAGTCATACGTTGATGTTGTTGTCCGAGTTGGATATTCCACAATTTTCTCGATATTCAAGATCAAGTTTGATCGCTATACCTCAAGCTAGTTTCAAGATCGTTGTCCAAACTCAAGTCATAATTTATTTGAATCAATCCGAAATCGCGCGCGTGATCCTCTAAGTTTCCTCGATCAAGACCATTCATTTTCATTCATCATTCCGAATCGTTTTCTAACTTGTGTTGCCCATTGACAAGTTATCCGAACGATATCTCGTTCGGGACATTCGAAGTCACGACCAACTAAGTGTGACACGTTCTAAGGCTTTGCGCGATCGTATTGCCTCGCCGACGTACTAGTTGTTTCGTAATCCTTAATTTTCGCTCGAATGATTTTCCAAGAACATCCATACACCACTCGGATTCGCGCCATACGATCTAGTCGCCGATATTCATTTTTATTCTTCTCCGAACTTATTACATACACTACTCGGGTTCAAGCCATCCTATTTAATCCACAATCCTATTTGCATCACACGCTAAGACATCCTTCAGATTCGTTCGACGAATCTCTAGCATAATCGCTCACGTCGCCTCGACGTACTAAGTCGTTCGCACTAATCCTCAAAATCCAATAAATCTTCCATGCACGCCTAAGCGTTAGTTTGATAGCGTTCCTATCGATATACACTCTAAGTGTATCTCCATTTCCGACCGTGCGGTACTTGATATCGCTCGCAACTCGATTGCACCAGAAGTCGAGGTGCGCGACACGCGGACTAAGTTGTGCCGCATAACCATCTCGTTCGAACTATACTTTGATCTCGTGTACTCGTTTGCTGTCAGCGTAAGCTCATTCAAGCACGCACTGCATTTGCTAACTCTTAGCATCGGTTCCTTCCAACTCAAGTCCGTCGTGGTGGCACAAAGGCCTTCGCCTATCGATCCTGCCCAACCGAGTACTCGTACGATCTTTTGAAAATATTAGACTTATTGTATGAAATATTCCAAGGCACAATCAGAGAGAGCGTACACTTCTTTTGTTTCAACGAGCTTTCAAAACTGAGAGAATCGAAATGAAGTCCAAGGACGTAAAGCCGTGCTCTGATACCAATCTGTTACGCCCCGCTCCCGCAGGAGCGATCATCCTCGCTAAGGCGTGATGCCGCATGGGCCTAGGTTGCGCCCGTGCAAGGCTATGTCAAGAAACGGCCGATTTGAGATAGGCCACAGAGTCGCATAGAGTGTCCCCATTTGCAGCGGGAAGTAAATGAACACAAATTGAAGCGAATTCAACTCTTTATTGATATTCAAGAAGTTTACAAGCGGCACTAGGCCGATATTACAAATCGCTCAAGCTCTCTCTCTCTCTCTCTGAAACATAAAAGGCATGCCAAGTAGCTTACAACATGGAATGATTCATGGCGATGTTCCGATACATTATGTCCTGTATATGGTACTTCAGCTCCTTGCAACGCTCCAAGGCTCCAGAGATAGCTCCGCACCTTAGCACGTTCGATGGAAGCTCTGTACCCGCCGGCGTCTCCTGCATCCTGCAAGCAGACTGTGGGGTTATCAGTACATTGTTATGCACTGGTGGGGAGGCTAGCTCGCCCACAATGCTATCATTACCAAACACGTTCTATTTACTTTTGTGCACCGTCTATCATTCATTGTCTTTCTAATCTTGCCTTAGGATCAGTTTCATGCATATTTCATAACCTATCTCGTGATGCGTAAAACAAGTGTTGCATGGAAATACATGCACAACTTAACCATACTTACCGTTCGGCCTTCCCTGTCCAAGGTAAACCAAGTTAGTCAACAATTCATATGTAACAACTTGATAAAATTTGCGTAACATTCAGTATTCAAGGGCGTGTCCCTGCCTCGGGTTCTAGCACGTCGTAGGCACATTTTCTAACTCTTTGCACGAAGTACTTTTGATCATTTGTGCTTTACATTCGATGTCTGTTCAGAGGACGTTTTGTTCAGATTAACTTAGACTACTTTGATTTCAATGCAAGGACTTGCACGTGGATTACCACCAGCAAAGTCTACTTAAATCTATATGCACCGGTCGCTGGCATCACAAGCCATTTTGGACATCCAAGCCGTTGTATTTCTCAACCAACGTAGGGTGCGGGCTGGCACACACCCCGTTAGTCTCTTGAAAATACTGCTGCACTTACGTCCCCTGGATGACCAAGTCTACACCCAGGCAGCCCGTAAGCCATTTTGATTTCCGTCCGGACCGGCCACGTCCTCCCTTTGACCGTGCCGCTGGAAATCCCTTATATCTCCTACCTCCCGTATACGAGGGGATTGTCCACGACCATTTCGTATTATTTGTCATTTAACTTAACGGCTGTCTCCGAGCCGTAGGCTAACCCTTAGTCATAATGCGTTATCGACCAGGTTGGCGTCCGTACAGCGCGGGTAGCGAGCCCCGTTGCACGTGTCCGTCATACCTGTTGCTAACCATTCCTTTTTTTCTTATCTTTTATTCATTCTTTCTTTCTTTCACTTGTTTGTTCGTTCATTGATTCATTCACGTATTCATTCTTTCATTCGTTGGTTCATTTATTCACTTATCCATTCATTCTTTCATTCACACATTATGCAACTCCCCGTGCGGGAGTCGCCTTGGCGACCCATCGGCCCCATAATCTTTCAATGTTGCTATACTCTACTTGGAACGACTATGTTGATAGTCTTCCCGTTTCATTGTTGTAATCCATTCATTGTTTCATTGTTGAACGCATAGGAAACTCGAATATAAGCCTGTGTCTTAGCACGAGCGTGGAGCGCGGTACGAGAGTTCTCACATTTTTCCATGTTTCTTTCCATATTCTATGCAAGCATACAAGATGGGATTATTCCCTTAGCTAGGTATGTTGAGTCATTTATTAGTATGCACGGTGTTATCGCCTAGCGATTTCAGTGATAGTGTCCGTATTGTTATGTGTCTAGGCTAAGCAAAGAC
Source organism: Iris pallida (assembly GCA_029216955.1). Classification (NCBI taxonomy): domain Eukaryota; kingdom Viridiplantae; phylum Streptophyta; class Magnoliopsida; order Asparagales; family Iridaceae; genus Iris; species Iris pallida. Next base: position 4,229,728 of record JANAVB010002600.1, read on the forward strand.
GGGTTCATCGGAGCCACCCACCTTAGCGATGTTCGCATCGGCCGAGTGATACTCCGAGCGCACCTTTGAAAGTCTAAGTCTGGATTCATCTTGACGGGCCAATGTAAGTCTTGCATCGATTCTTCATCTGGTCGATGCCAACTCTTCGGGTCGACGGCTCGTTTGAGTCGTTGCACTTGTCGTTTGAATCGACGTTCCGCTAGGGCGGAGTGGGTCATTACATGCGCTGACTTAGTTAGTCGATCGACGATGACCCAGATGGCATCGTTCTTCCGTGGCATCTTTGGCAGGCCAACAATAAAGTCCATGGTTATGTGTTGACACTTACATTCTGGTATGGCGAGGTTTTGTTTCTCTCCGCCCAGCCTCTAGTGTTTCGTTTGAACTTGCTGACAGGTCATACACTACGACACGAAAAGTGCCACATTCTTTTTCATGCTGTGCTACCAAAAGATTGTACGGAGGTCCTTATACATTTTTGTGCTACCGGAATGCAAGGAATATTTCTCGTAGTGTGCCTCCGACAATATTTTCTTTCTCAGTTCTAAGTCCTCCAAGACACATAGCCGACCCTTTACCCGCATCACTCTTGCCTCATCTTCCGTAAAGTCGGCTGCCTTACCCGTCAAAATAAGCTCCCATATTTTCTTCAGGTATGGATCATCCTTCTGAGCGGATTTGATCTTTTCTAACAAGCACAATTCTAGCCGCAATGATGCCATGCTAGCTCCTGCAATAGACTTTTGTTGATGGATAGCGAGGCTATGTATTTTCTGCTCAATGCATCGACCATCATATTTTCTTTGCCAAGCGTGTAGTCGATCGTCAAGTCATAGTCCTTGATCAGTTCTAGCCAGCAAGTTCAGCACCTTTTGGATAAAGAGATACTTGAGGCTCTTATGATCCATGAAAATACTGTATGCCACACAATAGAGATATAACGCGATATTTTTAATGCGAATACAATCGTCGTCAATTCCAAGTCATGGGTAGGGTACTTTTTCTCGTACGACTTTAGCTGTCGGAAAGTAAAAGATATCACCTTATTCTGCTGCATGAGCACACACCCTAAGCCCTGGTCGGAAGCATCACTGAAGATCTGAAATCCTTCAGTCCCTTCTGGAAGTACGAGTATCGGGGTCGAGATGAGCTGCTGCTTTAACTTCTGGAAGGAAGCTTCGCAGTCGTCTGACCATTCAAATGCGACTCCTTTCTGAGTGAGGCTAGTCAACGATGATGCTATCTTCGCAAAATCCTTCACGAAGCATCTATAGTATCTCGCTAGGCTGAGGAAGCTTCGAATCTCACTGACTGATGTCGGTCGTTTCTAATCAACAACAGCTTCAACTTTCTTTGGATCAATTGATATACCTTTGGCTTAGATAATGTCCCCAAAAAATGATATACTGTCTAACCAGAATTCACATTTGCTCTACTTCGCATACAACTGGTTGTCACGAAGGGTCTGAAGCATGGTCCCCAGATGTTGTGCATATTGCACTCTATCCATTGAATAGACGAGAATATCGTCTATAAAGACTACCGCAAATTTGTCAAGGAACGGACGAAACACCCGATTCATAAGATCTATAAAGGCGACATGGGCATTCGTTAGGCCAAATGGCATCACCAAGAACTCGTAGTGGCCGTAATAAGTGCAAAAGACTAACTTCGGCACGTCGTCTGACTTGACTTTGAGCTGATGGTAACCCGATCGAAGATCAATCTTCAAAAATACCGAGGCACCTTGAAGCTGATCAAAGAGGTCATCAATGCGGGGCAGGGGTATTTATTCCGGATGGTGGCTTTGTTGAGCTTGTGATAGCCTATACAGAGACGCATCGACCCATCCTTCTTCTTTACGAACAATACATGGGCTCCCCATGGCGAGACGCTATGCCGTATGATTTCTTTGTCGAGCAGCCTTGTAACTACACTTTGAGTTCCTTCAGTTCCGTAGGGGACATTCTATACGGGCTTTGGAAATCGGGCAGGTGTTGGGCAATGTGTCAATGGTGAACTCAATCTCTTGATCGGGTGGTATGCCAGGTAGGTCTTTCGGAAACACGTCGAGGAATTCTGCCACAACGTCCGTCTGATTTGTGTTTGCACCATCCCGCCGCATATCACATACGGAAGCCAAGTAGCCTTCACAGCCGGATTGTAGCATCCTACGAGCAGATATCGCAGAGATCACCATACAGGCCGTCGATGCTTCACCACACGAGTAGTAGAATTCAGTCTCTTTCGGCAAGCAAAAGGTAATCGTCTTTCCAGCACAGTCGATGGTGGCATTGCAAGTGCCGAGCCAATCCAATATGATGTCATAGTCCTTAATATCTAGAACTATCGCATATAAATATATTTTCCTACCTCCAATACAGAAAATTTCGTCTCTGCAGCCTATGTGCGTAAGTAGTTGTGTTTCCGATAGGATGTTAACACTAAGGTTAATGCCTAGAGGTGTTACAAGAAATTTGTGCTTAGCGACAAAATCTGTCGATACAAAGCAATGCTTGACACCTGAATCAAACAGTACACGAGCAGGTTTGTTATTAAAAGCAGTATACCTATCACGATTGTGTCAGATGCGAACGCTTCATCCTGAGTCATGGTATAGACTCGTCCCTGGGGATTAGGACGATGGTCTTGGCCATTTGCTTGTGCGCTTGGAGGAGCTTGAGGTGCCTGGCCTCGATTCTGCTGGTACTGTGGTTGCGGGGGGCGTTGGTTCTGCCTACCTTCCTGGCAGTTGCGTGAGATATGGCCTACTCGACTGCACTTGAAGCATGCTCCAACTTTTATTCGGCATTCGTTAGCCAGGTTCCCCTCATTGTGGCTATGATCGCAGTATACTCGATTCTTTTCCTGGTTGTCGCCTCCATTGTCTTGGTTTGGACGCTTATATGTGTTGTTGCCTCCTACATTACTATAGCATTTGTGATTATTATAGTACACAACACCGATAGTGGCATGAGGATACTGAGGCTCGAGGCGGAGGGCGTAGGTTGAGTGACTTGCCCATTGTTTGGTATTCGGGCACAGTCACATGGGTAGAAATTGATAGCCTCAGGCCCACTTCGGATCTCCTTGTTCGACTCACCATCGTTGGCAGATAGATACTAACAAATTGGGCCAGCCTTTTGAATTCTGTAGCATATTAACGTACCATCATATTTTGCTGCTTCAGCTACATGAACTCATTCTCCTTCGTCCTGACGAACCGCTGCTAGTAGATACTCGACTTCGAAGGCCTTACAAAAAGATGCCCAAGAGATCGGCATGGTTGAATCATCGCGATGGATCACTAGTTTTGTACGGTCGACCACTCGTGCGCGTTCAACTGAAGTTAAAGTTGGGCACAAGCGACTTGCTTTAATTCTTCGATGCCGAGGAGCTCCAAGTTGTCTTCAATCTTTTTTAACCAGTCGATCACAAGAGAAGGGTCTTCAGTGCCAGAAAAGGAAGTACGAAACGGCTTCTTGAAATTGGTGACGTCGAAGGTATTTTTTCTAACATGGCAGGCTGAGGCGTAGGGTCCCTTAGTGCGACTTCAGTAGGTCAGGCCACAGGTTCGACAGTATGATTCAATGTAGAATTTCTATTGGCTACCACTGTTTGTACTAATTTTTGTAGCGTGTTAAGCTGCTGTTGCTGTATCTTGAACTGCGATTCGAACCTGGCTTCCAATTGGGCCTGTCGCCTCTCGGATTGCATGTGCAAATTTTTGCTTTCATGTTGGTATGATGCGGCCTGACTCTGCTGCACTTCCAGCATATGCAAGCATCCTTCCTATAGGGTTATTGGAAGACCGAAATTTGGAACTACCCGATCTACTAGAAGCGCTCATTTCGTTCACTGCTGTAGGCTCTGCAACTTCTTGAACAAGAAGACAACTTTTCATTAGTTTCCAAAAATATTATGGACTCCCTGTATGGAACAACCCATCTCATCGATACGAGGTCAAAGGTTCAAGACTCGAGACAGGAGGCCAAGAACGTAAAGCCATGCTCTGATACCATTATGTCACGCCCCAATTATGCAGAATCGATAGTCGTCACCCGGACGTGATGCTGTGCGAACCTAATTTGCGTCCGCACAAGAAAAATCATAAGGTTATCCGAAACACAACAATAAAGAGTACACAGAGAAATTCAACAAAACATATGATATAGAAGAAACTTTATTTTATTGATAATGGACATCATGTTACATGACTCAATTACAACTTGATGCTGTACGGGCTTACAAACTTGACTCAAAATGAACGATGATGAGATAGTCATTCTATACATTACATTCCTTTTGTACAACCAACATTTACAAACCACCTAGAATGGTAAGGAGTCGCGACATCTTCTTTGGACTGTTGTAGAGAGTCTTTAAAAGGATTCAACAAAAGTCTTCAACACGTGGACGAAGCTTTAAAACACAACGTCGCCTTGCTAACGGGCATGTTCCTCCTGATTTGTGGCACCTGTGGGAGAGCGAGGCTCAGTACGATCACATATACTAGTGGGTGGCTAATTTAAAACCAAGCTCTCATTTGTTCAAGAAGTTTTATAAAACATGTTATATACTTAGTGATCTTTCTAACCATCCTGATGGATTGCATGTGAACATTTTAGGAGGCAAGCATATGAAAATTACATACATTTAGCAACTAACCATATTTATTCCGTATCAGAGGTATCATATAAAGCAGTGTAAGGGTGTGAAGGTCACTGGCAATGTCAAGCCATCTTGGACTATAGCTGGGTTAGACGGCGATCCTTTCGCGGAGGGCAGCGAGCCCTACTTGAAAGTTCCCGAATCACCTGTGCCATTTCTGCTAGCACTGCTATACTCGTTCCTCCTAGGCCGAATCGATTTCTTGGCCTAGGCAACCGTTCAAAGAAACTACACCTTGTGCACAAGTTGTCCAATGACCGTACTATTCTTCTTCGTTCTCTAAAACTTAGTCCATTTTAAGGTACTTTGCCTTATCATTGTGATATTCTTTAATCGATTCAATCTTCATTTTGCACAGGTCTACAGTAAATATGGCATAATAAAGCATGCATCAGTTTCATGTTAAAGCAGTTCTATAGCATGTGTTCGTGAGGAATCGTGCCACAATTTATTGATTCAACACTATAATGACAAGTATATTTCCTTTGTATTTATGATTGATTTAGAACCAAAAGGTCGAGGAGGAGGAGGTCAGCCACTCACCTTGGTTGACTGAGGCGAGGGACCGGTTGGTTTGCGCTTAGACGTTGCCTATGCGATTACCTGAAATCCCACAAGCAACTGGTTAGAACACTGTGCTATTCAATGAGTTCTATAGAAAATATGAAATTTATAGAACACAATCCATGAAAACCATCGAAGCCATTCACAAAAATATATTCAAAAAACTAAGCCAAAGCCAAAACCAAAGAAGCAAGTGCGACATAAAAAGTGTGGCATGAAAAGCAGAGCAACGGAAGGTCTCTTCCGACTCAGCCGCATAGTCCATCTTCGAGGCACAACCCGCTGAATATGGGACTTAATTCCGAAGAAGCTATTCCATAACGAGAAAATGATCTTAATTCAACCGATCCCGTTCAATCGATTCAATTGATTCCGATCTATCGGTTCTGACTAAATCGATAGCGACAGTGTTCCTTATTCGCGTACCCTATGGACGAAAAATGGGACACAATGTAGGGATGTGGCACTACACCTGAGGAGCCATGAAGCCCTATTTGGTCGGTACAAAGCATGGAAGACACCTGAAGTCGGTTACACTTGGACTGAAATATCACAGCAAGTACACTATTTTTGTAAGCGTGTTTTTATCAACTTTTATTAATCCATTTGACGTGAAACCAAAACTAACGCGAATATCTACGTGTCTATTTTCATCTCTAATTGGCCCTATATGGTTCTACATGGTTTGCCCGGGACGTCGGTTTTACGAACGTGTCCAAGCTGAACCAATTCTCTTGTGTGTGAGTTTCCGGCAACTTGCGGAGCCCTTCAACCTCTCAAAAAATATTGGCAACAATTAATCATCTTGTTCTATCATTCTATTATGTTCATTGGCAATCTCAGTTTCGTTTTTCATATTTTAAAAAATTGTTTCCATCGTGTCGTTTTCGAACAATCAAATACATAGAACCTAGACTTTCTTTTGGACTCGAAATTCTTTGGAACTTCTCTAAAATAGTTATTATGAGTATCTCATCATGAAAATCATATTTCTTATTTTTTATTGATTTTTTATATTTAATAATTATTTAACTTTTATTTATTTTTGGGTCTAATCGGGTCGCCTAGTTGGTTTACAGTGATACTAGTTTGGTGTGATAATTAGAGGCTAGTTTCTATCATATATTATAGTTAAATTAATGATTATTAATATTTTTAGAAAATATTTCAGAACTAAATAATATTTCTATTTTATAAAAATATTATTTTTGTCATGTTGATACTAGGTTGATATAGTTCTTTGACATTTTCTTTTCATGAAAATGTATTAGTCTAAATGGGTTTTAAAATATTTTAAATAAATATTCAGAATTAAATATTATAAAAATGTTAATTTTATCGTGGTGACTTGATACTAGGTATATTATATGTAGCTATATATCGTATGTTATAGTCTAGTTAGAAAATGTTGGCTCGAGCCTATATATAGTATGGTTGTAAATATAGTATATGTGTGACATTGATATGTCATTGATTGGTAATCTGTATATTTATTCTAGGAATACGAGACGGTGTGACCAAGGGTATCGGAGTCGGACTGCAGTACGCACACTTGGGGACTACAACAAGTGTACATTGCCAAGTTTCAGTATTTATGTCGATTCTTATCTATTCTTTTGATTCTTGTTATATATTAGGGACGTAGGATTAGTTGATACCTTGCATCCGAATATTATTCGGGTGCCGATATTAGTTTATGGATATCAGGTATTAACACTAGGCATGATGTTATATTTTATTCATGTTCATTGATACGATAGACCACGGGAAATTGACATGATTGATGATATGGAGTCTGACATAAGATATTCGTGGTTTTGGACTATGAGATAACATGTATTACTTGTTACTTGTTCGTGAGATTTACTTGACATGACATGACTTAACTTGTTAGTTTTAGAGCACGTGATGGGGAGTACTCTACCAAAATATTCAGCCGTCTAGACTCGTGATCATGCTTCCTTGTGTGGGGCTTGGTTATTTTTGTGTTGCCATGGTCGCTGTAGCAGAGCTTTGGTATTGGTTACGTGTCCACTCATCGGTATCACGACACGGTGCCATGATTGATTGCCTATTTGGGTAGGCTTGGTATTAGGATTGTCCTCAACTGCATTTTATATTTAGATGGTTATGGTAGTTATCCTTCATTATATAGATATTCTTTTGATTGTTACTTGGCATGTATATTGTGTACCTTGCTATGTCTCATGAGGATCTGGTGATCTCTCTAGGTAGTTGGTTGTGTAGAGATAGTTCGCTGAGCATGGAGGTGTTGGTATTTTCGATTCAGGTATTTATCGTGATTTTATATTTTATTCTTTACTTGCGTTATGCTCTTTAGCCTAGTTTTATGGACCTATATTGTTTTCGGGTCTATTTAAACATATATGTTATTGGGCTGCAAACCATGACACATATTGTTTATTCTTGATATTTTTTATCTTGTGGATTGGGATAGATGTTAGTCGATTGATCGATAGATCTAGAAAACCAAGACAGCTTATACGTATTCGAGCAGGGCTGGAGTTCACTTGATACGTAGCTGGCATGTATACGCATTCCTAGTCCTACGTATTTTAGGAGTGGGATGTTACATATTTTTTTAGTAGCCCATGTATGTCGAATTAGCCAATTCGGTTATGTTACTGTACCGAACGAGCCTGCGGATAGGATTAAAATTCTCAATCCACAACTTCCATGACAAATCTTTTAGAATTTCTCTATGTTCATAAGGTTTGAATTTGCACTTAACTATTCTCATTTGCTTCTCGTATCATTGTTTCTCGTCCCTTTCTATTTCAGAGTGACGAATGATCGTGTTTTATATAATTTATCAGTATTTCTTAAGTAATTGTGTAAATTAGTTTGCTTATTAAATTTTGGTTGCTTGATAGATATGAGGGGGTTAAGGATGCCATAATCCACAGATATATAGTGGTATTGGTTTTTTTTTTGCAATTAGTGGGCTAAGATTATGAAATTTTATGCTATCATGTGTTTGATGGGATAGTGTGACCAAAGGTGGATAAACATCTTCAAGTCACAATGTGATTCATTGGTCATGAATTAATGGTTGAAATGATTGATAAAGTTATTAGGAATTTACAAACTTGAGAGGAAGGAGATTTGATTTAATTTAAACTTTAAAGAGATTTTTATAAAATATAATCTTGTGATTATGAAATTTTTTAATGTAGGTAGAAGTTGTGTTGAAAGTTAAATAGAAGGGGGATGCTATATTTTAAAGGTATAACACTTAGATGGTGATTGAAAAAGGCAAACAAGTAAAAATAAAATGGAGATATTTTAGTGTCTTTCACTTCATGAATTTTTTCAGAAAAATAATTATGGTTATTGATTAATGTGGGAAAAAAAACTTCGAGGATAGAGAATTGACTTAAGGAGAAAAGTATCTTGGAGATTGAATTTAAAATTTTGAATATATATTTGATTTAAGAAATTTACAATTATTGGATTTGGCAAGTTCGAGTTTGAGGGACGAATCATTTAAAATTATGAGGATATAAATTGAATATAAATTTTGAAGGTTACGAAAATTAAAAATTCAAACTTTGGAAGATGATCTATTGAATAAATGTTGATTACTAAAATTTTGAAGAGCATAGGGTAAGAGTGGACTTGCATTTAAAATTTTGAGAATTTTAAGGAAATACTGAAGAATTCTTTCTGAGTATTAGCATGGTTAAAGATTATTATTACTATTTTAAGTTAGATTGGAGGCTTAACTAAAAATATAGGATAAGACCTTTGAGAAAATAGTCAGTAGATTTAAATTAAAAAGGGATCGAGGATATAGTGATTAAGAGAACAAAAATTAAGTCCTTGGGTTAATGATCATTTTGTGTATTAATTCGTACCTGTCAATCGTGCCACTATATTGGAAATTAACCCCGTTCATCTCATTACCGTTTGTCACCATTCGATCATTAATTTCGGGGACAATTTTTTTTTAAGGTGGGTAGATAAGCCCTCTGATTTTTGGGAATTTTTTATTTATCTTATATAATTTTTATTTATTAAACCATATTATATTTTTAATTTTGACTATAAATACACTTTGACGTAGTTTTGACTTTTAAAGCATAATATTAGCCAATTACTCGAAACTAATTTCATATTCGTGTTCTAGATGAGACTACCTTCGTTTTGGCATATCTTTTTCCACTCAAACATATCCCCTATAATATATTTTCTTGCATAACTTTTGGGTCAAAATTGTCATTTTTGCCTTTCGTCAAAATTTTGATGTATTTTCCCATTCCAATTTGAGATCCAAACCCGATCCAAACTTTTTGACGCAATATATGGTTTTGATCTTTTTTGAGCTTACTACGCACAAACCAATAGTGTCCCACTCAAGTGAGTTGCTATGTACTATTTATTTTCAAATGGCACATAGGGATCAGCATTGGGCTAGATCGGGCCGCCCAAGTCCATAAAGTACGAGCTCGGGCTGGGCATGGGCCATTTTTTTGGCCCTAAAGAAATTTCGGACGGGGTCGGGCCGTGCTTAATTATTATTTATGAAGTCCAAGCCCGCTCATAAGATTCGAGCTTTTCGGGCCTAGTCGGATCGGGCCGGACTTAATTGTTATTATAGGCTAGAATTGCACTTCGATTGAGGAGTCATGGACAAGTTTATTCTATATTAACTCGTACATGTAACTTGGCCATTCTATGATTTCCTTCAAGGTGAAAGCTTTGATGGCTACCGAAGGCATTCACTTTCATGTCACCACTGAAGGGGATCCAGTTTTCAATCGCTTGTGTGTATATAATAAGCTCCTATTATCCAACATCCATTTTGGTGCGTAGTAAGGGATACATAATGTGACTTACCTACAGATTACACAACTTCCATTTACTAGGAAATTATAGTACCTACCGTGCTATATTTTTTGTTATTTTTTGAGGATGGCAAGTGGTTGATGTGCCTGTTCTCTACAGTTCAAGTTTGTTCTAAAATAACTGTGATGTTGTTAACATCATTCATAAATAATAATTGCACTTCGATTGACTTGAGTATTGAACTGTGATGTTGTTAACAACCATGCTCCTAACAATAAGGACTTAGGGATCATCATTTGGCCTTGGGCCGGACTTGGACAGACGCATAGTCCAAGCTTGTATCGGGCAGACCTCGGGCCGGGCTCGGGCGGACGGATGCATAGCCCAAGTCCCGACCCTATACTAATATGGACTGGGTCGGGCTGCCCTAATGACCAGGCTCTATCTGGCTTTGGCCCATGGAGTCGGGCGGACTTTTCGGACGCCCATGGACTTCGGGCCAAATGATGATCCTTAATGGCACACTTGACCCAATTATTAGACTTCAGACCTATTTTGGTTCGATAAATCACACCGACTCTAAACTAGGTCAACAAGCCTTGGTAGAACCTACGTTAGGTTGCCGTGACCTATTAGAATTATTTTAAATTTAGTTTTGGGGAGTTTTGTACAACAATATTGGTTTAAATCCATCAAACTATTTTGTTTGCATTTTTGGAAACTAATTTAAATCTTTCTAGGTGTATCTTATGAAATATCTATCAAACCTCAACCAAATCATATCAAAATAAATCCTAAACCTTGCCAATTTTATTCCCCTAAAAATCGTGCGGCCCCTTCCCAAAAACCTGTATGCATCCTGATTTTTGAAAATTATTTTTTATGATTTTTTACTCATTAAATTTAAAATTTTATTTTTAATTAAGACTATAGATGTAGTTTTCCGTAGTTTTGATTTTTAGAGGCACAAAAACAGCCAATTTCTCAAAAAAAACCAATTTTATCTGCATGACCTAGAAGAGTCCACCTACACTCATGACCTTTATGTTTCACTCAAGCACATCTTCTTGTGCTCTATTTTAATTTCACAATATTAAGGCAAAAAAATCTAATTTTTAATTTGCACATACACTCGGTGATCATTCCGATTGAATTTTGAATCACAATTTTGACTCGATTTCTTGGATCAATTTTTATGGTCATGACCTACATTAAGACATGACTCCCATGACCCTTGTGTCCCACTAAATTTAACCCCCATATGCTACCTACATACATAAATCACCATCGGACCATTTCCGGGCCATTCAGATCAACCTGACACAATCTAGACCGCACCAACTCGAACCTAACCTATCTAGTGTGTGACGAACTAATCTAAGTGAATTAGACTTGGTTAGCCCACCCAAATTAATCCCAAATTCAGCCTATGACAGCCATGTATGAGGGGAAAGCCAAAGGGTGGAATGTGAATAGAGAGGGAAGTTATAACTCTCAAACCCTTTCATCTCTCCCTATTACTCCTCTACAAAGCCACTAAAACTCTCATAAACTTTCTCACCCTCTTTCCTACAGCCATTCCTCATTCCCATACATCTTCCCCATCTCCTAACTCTCTCCCACATCCTCCAAGTCCAACAAAAACACCCAAACTCTTCCCCTCCCCACTACAATAAAAGTTGTAACCCCAAACTCTTCCTCTCCACATTAGGCTGGCCATAACTCTCCTCTTTTCACCTCCCTCATTAAACCACCTGAACAACATTTCTTGCTAACCCTCTTGTCAACATTTTCTCTTCACAAACCATTCCCTAAAACCTTCTCCATCTCTCTCCACTACCTCCATCCATCCAACCCTACCTAAGGCTGAATCTGAATTCAGCTAGTCTCTACAATCCGACCATATCTCCCTCCACAATAAGAATTTTCTCTAAAATTTAACACACTTCTTCCTCTCTCTGTCCTTAACATTTTTTTTTTCACTAAATTTCCATCAAAACTCATTTTTAACTTTCTCAAAACAACCCTACAAGCTAGCCAATTTTTAAAAAACTGCTGCAATAATTTTTTAAAAGTAAGACCATCTTCATCGCAGTGTTCTGCTACTTTTATCAACCAAACCTCCTTCATCCTGAATCTAACTTGTACCTATATGTGTACTCTACCTTCCCTCAAATCCGCAGCTCCAGGATCGCAACGGTTTATCCGTGGCACTCGTTCTACGACAAAGTGTCAAGGCTGAAACTGAATTCGGTGCACTACTGTTCGTGCACCCTTAGGAAACCCCAAGGTAGCAACTAACCTCTTGGTAACATTCCTAACACTCTCCTATAACATGCTACTATGCCCAAAATTTATCTCGTAAAGTTTTATGTATATATTTGCTTGCAACTTCATTATTTCTGTCACCGAAATAGTTGATTCTCAAAATAGAACTTGTATAGCTTTATGTCCTATTTGTCCTACTAAAATTCGATGGTTAAGAATCTTAAATTCCATGACAATATATTCTGAATATTATTTATAAGTTTGTTAATTTTAGAATATAAAGTATTATATTTTCATGATTCCATCTAGTCGAATCAACCGAAATTGGACAACCTAGTAGATTACTTGAATGTGTTAACTGGATAGTTTAATTTTAGTATATAAAATAAATATGATATTTTTTAATTATTTTCTAATATTATTTCAGAATTAATAAAAATACTTTATGATATAAAACATAATTATTTTATTGGGAAGCATGTTACCAATACGGTTGAGACTATCTAACAAGTGTATAGACTAAACTAGTATATTATAATTAGATAGGATATTATGATTGAAATATGGTTAGAGTAAGATGTGCTTTGTGAGGTAGTTGATTTGTGATTAATGTTTACTAGAAGTTCGTGATGGTGTGACCGGGGATACAGGAGCCGTATCGTTATACGCACATTTGGAAAAAATGGCAAGTTGTGTAAACTAATTGAACTAGTAACTAGTTCATGAGTTTTCTTGTAAATAACCTATACAAATTACATTTAAATTAATTTACATTGTTATTCCAGAATTTATAATAAATATTTAGTAATTATAGATATTAAATTTTATTAGAATAATTTAATACTTAATAGGTGCATAACTATGATGACTTTTAGTATGGGTTGTGTGAGATAGATAGAATAGAAATTAGGTCCATTGATACCAAGAGTTGAATGCGGTTGTCGATATGACATAGGAGTTCGTGGCAAGGATATCGAAGGGACAATAACATCTCTTTTACAAAACTAGCTGCAGGATACAGGCAAGTATACCTTGCCCTATATATAATTTATTTTACATGCAAAATTTCCTTTATTTCTATTTGTCCATGTCTCTTTTCTGTTATGTACTTGTTGCTAGCCATATTTTATATTCCTATTTACCATATCACCTGCCCTTTATTTTCTTTCATGTACTTTCATAGTTATTCGTTTCAGTGCCTTGTTACGTACCATGATTTGTTTCCCACTCTCGATCGTTAGTACGCATCGTGCTGCGATAGAGACTTATACATGACTTGTTTCCTACTCTCGGTCATTAGTACGCGTCGTGCTACGATATAGACTCTATATAGGACTTGCTTCCTAGATCCTTGTCGATGTTATTACTACCTGGCTATTGACCACTCTCGATCGTTAGCACGCACCGTGCTGCGATAGGGACTTTATATAAATAGTTAGCACATCCCGTGTTGTTGTCTATAGGATAGTTAGCTCGCATCGCTGCTGCGGTTTTACTCGACTTACCTTGTAGCCACGTCTAGTAGCACTACTCTTATACCTGTGTCCTCACTTGTGTTTTCTCTGTTGTTATTTCATTCATTCTTCTATGCATGTTATTTAATGTTATTTGGTAGCATGTTTTATGTATCTTGCTAGTCCCCTGAGGACCTGGTGATCTCTCTAAGTATTAGATAAAGTTATCAAGGTTTAGTGCATTGCGGGATGATGTTGCTTCGCCAAGACTTCAAGTATATAGTGTTACAATACTTCTCTTCCTTATTTTTATTTTGTCCTATAATTGACCCTTGTTGTTATTATAGCCTAGTATTTTACAAGCTTCATCTTTCTTTTAGCTTGTTCATGATACATGTATTAATGGGGATCGATTCTAATACATTTATCTATTCTAGAATCAGTATATTACGGTCTGATCAACCTTAGTGCACTTGATTCGTCATTGTTATCATTATTAAGTGGATTGAGATATAATTGATTTAGAACAATAAGACAGCTTATACGTACTCGAGCTGGGCTGGAGTACTCTCGATACGTAGCTGGCATGTACACGATCTCCTAGTCCTAAGTATTTTGGGACTGGGGCGTTACAAAACTAGAAAATTGTGCGCTACTTCAGGTTTTTTGTCTGCACGCGCAACTTTCTTCCTTCGGCCAAAACGTATGGTCCCAGCCTCTTTAAACCTTTCTATCACCTCTCAAGCCTCCCCAAGACACCATCCTAACATCCCAACAAGCCCCAACACCTTCCCGAGGAGCCACAAAATCCCGTTTGGTCGGTACAAGGCGTGGAAGGCACCCGAAGTTGGTTGCACTTGGACTGAAACATCACAACAGGAACGCTATTTTTTGTAACGTGATTTCTCAACTTTATTAATCCATTTGACGTGAAACAAAGATAATGTGAAGCCCTACGTGTATATTTTTTTCTCCAATTGGCCATCCACGTGGTTCCGCATGGTTTGTCCGGGATGTCCGTTTTACGAATGTGTATCCAGGCTAAACCAATTCTCTTACGTGCGAGTTTCTGGCAACTTGCGGAGCCCTTCGACCTATCAAAAAATATCGGTAATGCTCCTATCATTCTATTATGCTCGTTGGCCATCTCGTTGAGTTTTTCATATTTTTAAAAATTTGTTTCCATTGTGTCATTTGCTGAACAATAAAATACATAGAACCTAGACTTTCTTTTGGACTCGAAACTATATAGAACTTCTCTAAAATATTTATTACGAGTATTTCATCATGAAATCATATTTCTCATATTTATTGATTTATTCCAGATTTAATAATTATTCAAAATTTATTTATTTTTCGGTCCAATCAGGTCGACTAGTTGGTTTACGATGATACTAGTTTGGTATGATAATGAGAGGCTAGTTTTTTTTTAGCATATATTATAGTTAAATAATAATTATTAATATTTAAAAAAATATTTCAGAATTAAATACTGTATTTTTATTTTATATTTTTTTCATGTTGAAACTAGGTTGATATAGTTATTTGACATTTGCTTTTCTTGAAAATGTATTAGTCTAAAATGGTTTTTTAAAATATTTAAATAAATATTCTAGAATTAAATATTATATTTTTATTTGATAAAAATATTATTTTTATCGAGGTGACTTGATACTAGGTATATTAGGTGTAGCTATATATATGGTATGGTACTAGTCTATTTAGAAGATGTTGAGTCGAGGCTATATGTAGTATGGTTGTAAATATAGTGTATGTATGGCATCGATATGTCATTGATTGGTAATTTCTATATTTATTCTAGGAATACGAGATGGTGTGACCGAGGGTGTCGGAGTACTCGGACCGTAATACGCACACTTGGAGACTACATGCAAGTGTACCTTGCCAAGTTTCAGTATTTATGTTGATTCCTTATATGTTCTTTTGATTCTTGTTATATATTATGAACGTAGGATTAGTTGATACCTTGCGTTCGAATATTATTCGGGTATCGATGTCAGTTTATGGATATTGGGTATCGACACTAGGCAGTGACGTTATATTTTATTCGTATTCATTGACACAATAGACCATAAAAAACTGACACGATTGATGATACAGAGTCTGACGTGAGATATTCATAGTTATGGACTCTATGATAGCATGTATTACTTGTTACTTGTTCGTGAGATTTATTTGACTCAACGTGACTTGACTTGTTAGTTTTAGAGCATGGGGTGGGGAGGACTCTACCAAAATATTTGATCATCTAGACACGTGATCATGCTTTCTTGGTGGGGCTTGATTATTTTTGTGTTCCCGTGGTCTCTGTAGTAGAGCTTTGGTATTGGTTATGTATTCACTCATCAATATCACGACACAGTGCCATGAATGATTACATGTTCGACTGGGCCTGGTATTAGGATTTTCCTCAACTGCATTTTGCACTTAGATGGTTATGTTAGTTATCCTTCATTATATAGATATTCTTTTCACTGTTATTGGCATGCATATTATGTACCTTGCTATGTCTTCTGAGGACCTAATATTCTCTCCATGTAGGTGGTTGTGCATAGATAGTTCGCTGAGCATGAAGATGTTGCTATTTTTGACTTAGGTATTTATTATGATTTTATCTTTTATCTTTTACTTGCTTTATGCTCTTTAGCCTAGTTCTATGGACCTATATTATTTTTGGGTCTACTCAAACATATATGTCATTGTGCTACAGAGGATGACACACATTATTTATTTTTGATATTTATTTATCTTGGGAATTGAGATAGTTGTTAGTTGATTTGATAGATAGATCTAAAAAACCAGAAAAACTTATACGTATTCGAGTAGGGCTGGAGTCCACTTGATACGTAGCTGACATGTATATACATTCCTAGTCCTACATATTTGGGACTGGGCATTATAGTAGGCACGTACCCATGGCCTCAATGCTAGTCATAGCATGCATGTTCCCATGGTTTCAAGACTTGTTATATAGAGTATGTTTCGGTTGGTAGCTCGATTGGTAGCACTATACGAAACATGAATGGTTCAAGTTGAGCAGGAGGACTATCAATAGTCATTCCTGAGTTTGAGTCAAAAAGTATGAAAATATGAAAGTTTTTGCAGCCGTTTGTCACCAAGGCAGTCCCTGGTTTTGGGAGCTGTATGGATATTGGAAAGTAAAGATGAGAAATGGTTCTGAAGTAATTAGGTAAGTTGAGTTGAGTCTTGCATGGTCATTGGACAACTTGTGCGCAAGGTTTCAATTCCCTCGAACAATCACCTGGGCACTGGAATCATGTCGGCCTAGGAGGAATGCCAGGCATTACACATCCTTTAGTGTGGGTACAACCGAGTCTGAAGTGCACGTTGCAATACAGCTGCAAGATCTTTGATGAAATTCGTGCCTCGTCACTCGAATTATTCCCGTATGCTATATAGTCCGCGGATAGCTTGTCATGCTAGTGGCCTTCATATAGATTGAGTCGGCGTGATAGTGAAAATTCGCGTACGTGTCATATATTGAGTCAATAGCGGATGTACGATACGAAACTAATCAGCCTAAGATTTGGCTTCAACAGAGACACGTACTTCGGTACGATATATGGTGTATGGTTTAGTAGTATGACACAAAGTCCTTGTGTTATACCCATACTGTTGTGTTGAAACAGAAAAGGTTGGAAGGTAAGTATGGATAAGTTTACAATATGTTGCGAGACACAACCACGATGTCGTTACACAAATAGGATTTATGCCGTGACAATTATGTTGCGACACTAGTAGGCTATATAGTTTATGCAATGAAATCGATCCTAAGGCAAGATTAGAAAGGGCATTAAAACTATAGTGTGGACTCACTAAAATAACGTTTTGGTTTGTATGGGTGAGCGAGAGCCCCCCCCCCCCCCCCCCCCAATAAGTGCATTCAATGTACTGATATCCCCACAGTTTGTTTGCAGGTTTTAGGTGGCAACTCATTTAGGCTGAGCTCGCTTGGATGCGTCGAGGCACATGGAGTTTCCTTGACGATTCAAGGTGTGCGGTCGCGTTGAAATCTTCACTTATACGGGATGTAATGTATGGACATTGCCATCTTCAATTTGCAAGCCTAAGGGCATAATTCTTTTATATTGAGAGGTAAGAGATAGCTGAGTGATTGTATTCAGGGAGATTGTGAGCTTGAGCGATTGTAATATTGGCTTCATGCCCTTTGTAATTCTGCTGAATGTCAACAAAGTATTTTCATTATGTATATCATATGTGTCACTTCACCTTTTCCGCTTCAGGACTTCTGTGTGACTCTGTCGTTTAGTTGTTCAGTCGATTGTTTTGGTAATTGCCTTGCACGAACGCAACTTAGGTTCATGTGGCATCATGCCCAATCAATGACGATCGATTTTGAGGAACCAAGGCGTGACCTATAACTATTATTCGTATTCTCGTCAATATTAGCAATATCATTATTTTATTGTTCTCTATATAAACTAATTCCACGTGATTTATTTCACATTCATCAACTACATTTTCTAAAAATTGTCCATTTGAACTTACAGCTCTATTGATAAATTTATCAAGGACACCTTTTTTTAATTAACCAATTGTTCTATCATTCTTCTTTTTCTTTTTATATCCCTTTATTGTTATCTAAGTAATACATTTTAGTAGGAAAAAAAAGAGTAATAAAATTTAAATAGTAAACAAAGAATAATAGATTCTAGATTGATATTGTTGGACTATTCTTCTTCAAAAAACTGCATAATACTACGTAGAACTGAAGAATAAATTCTAGTAAGATGAATCACTAGTTAAAATAACTAAATTATTAACTATATAAACTAAATATGTTCAGAACAAACCGACAAAAAAATCTAGAGAACATGGAATTGTAGAGAAGACTAGGAAGAGAGATTGAAGGAAAATAAAAATTGAACCAATTTTCTATAAGTAAATAAAATTAATCTAATACATAGGGACTCTATTCTATCGTAATGTTTAAGTTTTTCTTGGCTTAACATTTCGTGTACTTGATAGAAAAAAATACTTAATATAGTTACTTCTAACAACTTTTTATTTAATAAATATGGATACAATTAATCAATATAATCCATTTTTTGGCTTTCTATCATAATCACAACCATAACCATAACCATGATTGTTTTCTTCCCAAAATTAATATATGAATAATCAATTTTTAATTATTAGTTATAATAATATCAGTTGATATGTAATTAAGTTTTAATTTTGGACACTTGATTAACGGTATTTTCTTTGAATTCTTAATCATCATCATCAACGTATATATATAACCGTTGGATCTTGTTTAAGTCATCTAATCTTAACCGTTGATTTTTCAATAGTTGAGATTAGATGACTTAAACAAGATCTAACGGGTGTTATCATGGAGATGCTTGAAGTACAAAAGTGAAGGGCTTATATATATATATATATATATATATATATATATATATATATATATATATTTGGAACCAGATAAATTTTATTGAGAGTCTTTTAGTTACAAACATCTCTAACTAGCTATTCTACATTGCCCAACACTCGAACATCATATTCAAGGTTGTGTATTATCCCAATGATCACCGTACTAGACCACGAAAGTCCATGTTATTCCGTTCTTTCCATATGTGCCAAACTGCAGACGCACAAGCTTTCTGATACTTCGTCTTGCCTCGCCCCTTGATGCCCCGCACTATTTGAAGTGCCGCCTCCATGTCATCACCTACATTAGTCGCCATCCCCATTTTAGCTAGCTGCGTGTGCCAAATTTCTTTAAACACTGAGCAGTTGAAAAATAAATGTGGTATGGATTCGGGTTCGCATTGACAAAGCGAGCAATTCAAGTCGTCAATCTGAATACCGAACAACTGCAGCCGATCCTTCATCATAAGTCTCTTAAGCACTAGCTTGTATAAGCTTAATTGCATC
>JANAVB010002600.1:4249449-4329449 GCA_029216955.1 Iris pallida
ATTTTATCGTTATTGCCTATGGATATGAGACCAGATTTAGACTATAGATTGATTGTATGTTAGGATACCCAATAAGACTGACAGCCGTGATCGCCGTATGATGTCTTCATACCTTATACGGTGTACCTGGCCTACGTCCATCTCCGTATTCTGGTACTGGGGCATGACATGCTTCGATAAACTCGTCTCTACTTTATCTTCACACATAATAAATTGATGTTTTATTTCGTACTAAATATGTATGCTAATAAAAGAGTTGTACTCACATAGCTAGGAAAAATAATCCCGACCGTGTCAAACTTATGTAGAACATGGAAAAATTAAACTTGATGCCTAGATAGCACTTCATGTTGGGTTTTTAAGTGGCAATTTGTCTTTCAATTCCACGACTCGGGTAAAGTAGAGTATCTTATGCTGCCACATAGACTATCGACTTTCTGTCATAGTCTATACGTTTCCACTATTGAAATGCATGTTTTCACAGTTTAAATGCTTGTCATAGCAGGTGTAAGCCCTCTGATTTTAAAATTTTATATGATTCTTCTTTATTAATTTTTTTTAATTTTGACTATAAATACACTTTGTCGTAGTTTTGACTTTTGAAGCGTAACATTAGCCAATTCCTCGAACTAATTTATATTCATGTTCTAGAAGAGTCCACCTTTGTTTTGGCATATCAGGTCCACTCAACATGTTCCCTTGCACTATATTTTCTTGTACAACTTTCGCGTCAAAATGGATATTTTTACCCTTCGCCGTCAATTCCAATTCCAATTTGAGACCCAAACCCGATCCAAACTTTTCGACCCAATATATGGTTTGATCTATTTTGAGCTTACTACGCACATGCCAATAGTGTCCCACTCAATTGAGTCCTCATGTGATATTTATTTTTGAATGGCACACGAGATCCAATTATTAGACTTTCGGACGTATTTCGGTTCAATAAATTATACCGACTCCAAACTAGGTCAATGTAACTACCACTTTTCCAGATTAGGGTTTTTTTTGACCAAGTTAAAAAGTTTCTATTTGTGGGCCACTAGCATGATAATTAAACCCAATTCATAAATTAGAAATTCTATTTAAGTTGGACCCTAGTCATGGTTAATTATGGTGCAAGCACTAATTAGAGCCAAACCACTTAGTTCCCTTAAAGACCTTCCTAATACAAAGTGTTATGATGAGTTAGGGCTTAGCAAGACCCTATTTAAACCCCCCACAAGCTATTAAATGGCAGCCACCACAAAACCTAGGGTTTCCATCTTTTCTTCATTCCACACTCTCTCAAATTTTTTCCTCTTTCTTCCATTTGGTGTGCTAAGGATTTGGGGAGCTCAAAAAGGCTTGGTGGAAGCTCTAGCAAGGATTTGGGAGCCACTTTTTCCTTCATCTTTCTCAAATTCGTGGGTCTTTGTGTAGGCTCCATTCCACATAGGTATAACATTCTTTCTCTCATTTTCATAGTCAAATTTCATGTATTTATATAGAAGACCCTTCTAAAGGCTAGATCCAATCCTATAGGTGGTGAAATAGATGTTAGAGGACTCATTCCTAATAGTTCTATGGGTTAGAATGGTGTCATTTGGGTAGTTACGGGATTGTGACCACCAAGTGTTTGATAAAAGTTCTCAAAGGAGTTTTATGTCATGTTTTGATGTAAAACTTGGTCCAAGTGTCCTACCATGGTATCGAAGGTTGTGTCGACATGGGGGGATGGTAAAGTGTGTCCCACATGTCATGGGGCTTTTTGTATCATTTTAGGCCATATGTATCAAATATATACATGTATATGTGTGCCTCTAATATATATTGTATATATATATGAGTGTGTCCTATGTATAATGTAAATTATGTTATGTGAGAAAGAGAGTGTGGTCTTTCATATAGTTCATGTGTTATATAATCTAGAGGATGTCATACAAACCTGTGATTATATGTATATGTAATTTGAGTTTGGATATTTGGTGCATGGTGTGTGGGGTCTGTTGAGAGGGGTATAGAGTGTACTTGAGTGCACCCTTATTCACTTGGCAACAGATGCAGGAGAAGAGTGGCAGCAAGAGAGGTGTGAACACATGAGTGTGGAATGTTATGAGGTGTATAGATAGGTAGCAATATGGATAGATAATTGGATACAATGATAGATGGCCAATTTGATAGGTGGATAGACAGAAGCATAGATAGGTGGTACTATAGAGTATTAGTTGTATGAAATGGTATCAGTCTATGGGCTCGGGCATGACGGGGAGCTGCTTCCCTGTGTCACACAGGTAAGGGGCATGTGAGTTGAGAATTAGAAAAGAGGTTGGGCAAGGAGAATGTATGGGGGAAAAACTTGATGTTTCAGTTGAGGACTGAACTATAGGGGGGTTTAAGGTATCAGTCATGGACTGAATAGTAGAGAGTGTTAGAGAGTATTTAGTAGCATAACAGTAGGAAAATTCTTGTGCAGCAAGAATATGAAGGGGATTTCCCTTCAGTAAATGACTCAGGGAGCTATCAGTAGGGGGCTTTGGCCTATGTTTACTGATAATCTGAAGGGGGCTCGGGTTATAGGTAGTTAAGGGAGAGATGTGTCAGTTCAGAGGGAAGGGAGCTATCAGTTGGGGTTTAGAAATATGGGTAGGTCAGTAGGATTTGAGTATCAATCCATGGGACTGATTTGAGTATCAGTCATGGACTGATTTATGTTCAGTCTTAAACTGATTTGAAAATGAGTCAATAGGATTGAATTTATAGAGGGGAGTTCAGTTCTTGGACTGAACTGAAATGAAGAGGATTTTGAGTTATCAGCCAAGTGAAGAATAGGTAAGATGTAAGGGGATGGAGTTTACAGTATGAGAATGTTAGTGTGCACCTATGAGAGGAGACAGAGAACTGGGATGCAGCAAGTGTAATGCACAGGCTAGGGGTGCACAGGTTTTGCCCATGTTTTGTACATAGGTAGCAGCAGGGTTCACAATACACATGAGAGTGTGGCATTGCAGTTGGGCTGGGACTTTGCCCACCGCAACAGTATATTTGATTGGGTGTGTGGCAGTATGTTTAAAACGGGAAGGAATTTGACTTTATCAATTGGAGGTTCCCATAGGACATGTAAACTAGAGAGGAGTATTAGAGAGGAGGGTATGGCAGCAAGGTAGAACAAGAATGAAGAGGGGCTTGGGTAGCAGTCTTTAGCAGCAGTACATGCTAGAGGGTTGGTGTGGGCAGTTAGTTGTATAGGAAGCATTACCTGTGTGTGTTTAGCCATAGAGTATATATATATATATATATATATATATATATATATATATATATATATATATATTTTGAAAGAGGTAAATGTGGCGAATGCTCCCACCGGGAATCGATCCTGACCACTCGGGTCGCATGCATCTCTCTTAACCACTAGGCTAGAGGTCATTTGCATATATATATATATATATATATATATATATATATATATATATATATATATAGGAAAATGGATTAGACAGTTTGATAGTCATAATAGGGGGTAAGAGGAAATGTTTAGGGTGTTAGAAGCAGAACACGGATATCTTGGCGGTGTGTGTGTGTCTATAGGCAGGTTTGAGACGGGGTCCTAAGAGTAAGTAGGGGTTTTTTGCTTCCTGTACAGACAGTAGATTGAATGTGGGAAGAGCTTTGGCAGCAGCAGTCCATACTACTATTAGGATAGGTAAAGGTTAGGCCCATGCCATTATGCATGAGGTTGAGCATTGGATAGGCAATGCAAGATTGTATCAGTAGAGTAGGATGGGGGATTTAAATATTAAGGGGGGGGGGGGGGGGGAGGGGGGGGGGCTCCTTAAGTGTGTACAAGGCAACCATTAGGAAGAGGGGTTTGGAGAGTATCAGTCTTGGACTGATACAATGAAGGGGTATTAGAGAAGAGGAACCGGTAGGAGTGAGGAAACTAGATGAAATGTTTGTTTCAGTCATAGACTGAACTGAGACAAGGAGTTTGTTCAGCCACTTGACTGAATGAGAAGTAGTTGGTCTTAGCTAGAGAATTGAAGCAGCAAGTGTACAGGTAATTGGGTTACCTATGAGGGTAGGGAATGGTTTAGGATGGTAAACACTTGTGCCTAGGAATTTGGTTTTGGCATCGATGTATGTTAGGATATACTGGTTATGAATAGGTAATAGGTTGGGAGTTAAGGCAATTAACTTACATTGTTAATAGAGGATGAGGTATTGTATTGTGTCATAGGAAATAACTAGAATAGCTTAGATAGGAAAGGTATAGACCCAATAGCTTGGATATGGGCGTATACAATGTAGGAATGGCTAGTTTGATAATTTTTGACTAGTTTGACCTATAGTTGACCTAGTTGGCTATTTTGACCTAGAAATGACTTCATGACCTAGAATTGGACTAGTTTGACTTGCATTCATTTACAAACTTGGTATTAATATAATATTTCATATTTAGGTCTTTGAGGCACCGTATCGAATTCTGTTGATATTCTACCCCGGATCTCAGGCGAGTACACTCTCTGATAATTTTCTGTTTTATGATATCTTCTATGTTTCTTGTATTTAGTGTAGATATCCTTGTTCTTTTGACACATTGGTCACACGGATTGGTATTGTCTGGATCCTGACATGAGATGTTATTCCTTGTATACCTTGGTGTATCTTGTGCAAGCCTTCTTGTTGTTCTTGTGCACTGTATGGACACCGATTCCTGCTAAGGCTCGCTACCTTCTCAAAGAATCCTGTGTCGTAACATGTCATTGTTGGAACCACTATACTAGTCGTGGGCGGAGAGTATTAGCGTAGATATGTGATCAATACCCTCCTTGCATCAAGTCTTGAACCTTGAATAGTATTAATCATACACTTAACACCGCACGTATGGTTAACCAGGCCATAAACGCTTGTATCAAGTTCCTAAGCCGATTACATATTAAAACTAGTGCTCACTTACTTAGATAGTATTTTCTTGATTCTTGTACATGATATACCCTACTCTTTTGCTCTTACACTCATTTACAGTCTTACTATGCCTCACCATATTCATGTACATGTCACTTTACCTTGTATATTCTTTCTATTTACTACTATATAGTCATTATCATTTTACTGGAACTGTTATTAGAAATGTATCTTGTTCCAATCCTGACTGTATATATTTTTCAGACGACGATGACGAATGCACTACCTACTATGGTCCGCATGACGTAGTGGGTATAGACTAGAAGACCCTAGCCCAGCATGGCTTAGTTCTAGCTGAGGAGGTTTTAGTGGCGACTCAGTTAGACTAGGTTTTATACTGGATTTTTTCTCCATCTTTATCAGATTGCATGTTTATTATTTCAGACCTATATTGTTATATTTGACTCCGAGACTCTGGACTTATATTATTGTATGTTAGTTTCTGGATATTTTCATATCTTGTTGTCTTTATCTTCGTATCATTTATCTTCTTTTAGTTTTGTGATTGAGTATGTTATATTTCCATTACTTGTCCTCTGTTTGGAGTTGACTATCTCGACAGGTTTTGATATTTATAATTGTTAGTCAGTTAGTTAGACCTAGGCAGCGTTCTACTGCCGATGCTGCAGCGTAGGCTGGACGCTGTCACGCACTCATGCCGCTACACCGGGTATGGGTCGTGACAGTCAACAAGCCTTGGTAGAACCTATGTTAGGTTGTCATGACCTATTAGAATTATTTTAAATTTATTTCTGGTGATTTTTGTACAACAATATTGGTTTCAACCCATCAAATATTTATTTCTATTTTTGGAAACTAATTTAAATCCTTTTAGATGTATCTTGGTGTATCTTATGAAATATCTAGCAAATCTCAACCAAATACTACCAAAACAGATCCTAAACCTTCCCAACCCCCCCAAAATTCTATATTTTATTCACCTAAAAACTATGTATTCCCTTCCAAAAAACCAAAAAATCGAATGGTACTAGGTTTTCTGTCCGTGCGCACAACTTTCTTCCTTCGGCCAAAACATGTCGTCCCAACCTCTTTAAACCTTTTACCACCTCTCAAGCCTCCCCAAGACACCACCCTAACATCCAGCAAGCCCCAGTGCCTTCCCGATATCATGTCCCAATTCTGCAGAATCGACAGTCGTCCCCCATGCGTGATGCCGAGCGAACCTAATAGCGTCCGCACAAGGCAAGTCATAAGGTTATCTGAAACACAACAATAGAGAGTACACATAAAAATTGAACAACACATGTGATATAGAATAAACCTCATTTTATTGATAATGGACATCACTTTACATGACTCGATTACAACTTGATGCTGCACAGGCTTACAAACTTGGCTCAAAACGAACGATGATGAGATAATCATTTCATACATTATATTCTTTTTGTATAACCAGTATTTATAAACCACCTGAAATGGTAGGGAGTCATGACATCTTCTTTGGACTGTTGTAGAGAGTCTTCAAAATGGTTCAGCAAAAGTCTTCGACACGTGGATGAAGCTTCAAAACACGAACGTCGCCTTGCTAGTGGACGCGTTCCTCCTGATTTGTGGCACATTGGGAGAGCGAGGGTCAGTACGATCATATGTATGGTGGGTGGCTAATTTAAACCCAAGCTCTCATTTGTTCAAGAAGTTTTATAAAACATGTTATTACTTGGTGATCTTTCTAACCATCATGATGGATTGCCTGTGAACATTTTAAGAGGCAAGCATATAAAAATTACATACATTTAGCAACTATCCATATTCATCATGTGTCATAGGTATTAGATAAAGCAGTGTAAGGGTGTGAAGATCACTGGCAATGTCAAGCCATTTTGGACTATACTGGATTAGACGGCGATCCTTTCGCGCGGGTAAGAGCCCTACTCGAAAGTTCCCAACTCACCCATGCCAGTTCTGCTAGCATTTTTATACTCGTTCCTCCTAGGCCGAATCGGTTCCTTGACCTAGGCAACCGTTCAAAAAAACTACACCTTGTGCACTAGTTGTCCAATGACCGTATTTCTTCTTCGCGTTCTTTAGAACATAGCCCATTTTAAGGTACTTCACCTTATCGTTGCGATATTCGTTAATCGATTCAATCTTCATTTTGCACAGGTCTACAGTAAATGGCATAAGAAAACATGCATCAGTTTCATGTTAAAGCAGTTCTATTGCATGTGTTCTTGAGAAATCATGCCACAATATATTGATCAATACTACAAAGACAAGCATATTTCCTTTGTGTTTATGATAGATTTAGAACCAGAGGGTCGAGGAGAGGATGTCAGCCACTCACCTTGGTTGATTGAGGCAAGGGACCGGTTGGTTTGCGCTTAGACGTTGCCTACGTGATCACCTGAAATCGTACAAGCAACTTATCAGAACACTACGCTATTCAATGAGTTCGATAGAAAATGCAAAATTTGTAGAACTCAAGCCATAAAAACCATCAAAATATTCATAAAAACACATTCAAAAACTAAGCCAAAGCCAAAACCAAAGAAACAAGTACGGCATGAAAAGCAGAGCAACGGGAGGTCTCTTCCGACTCAGCCGCAGAGTCCATCCTCGAGGTACAACCTGCTGAATATGGGACTTGATTATGAAGAAGCCATTCCATAATGAGAAAAGGATCTTAATTCAATCGGTCCCGTTCAATCGATCCCGATCTATCAGTTCCGACTAAATCGATAGCAACAGTGTTCCTTATTCACGCACCCTGTGGATGAAAAATGGGGCACGATGTTGGGACGAGGCACTACACCATAACCAACTAAGAAAAATTTTCATCCTCGAAACTTAAAAAGAGAACCTACCGCTAGAAAAATAGGAAAGAAAACTTTTCTTTCATCTCAGATTCGAGTTCCCAGGTCGACTTTTCGATCGAATGGTTTCTCCAGAGAATACGAATGAGGGGGATCGCACGATTTTGAAGTAGCTTGTCCTTACACTCTAAGACTTGGACTGGTTCCTCCACATATATAATAAATCTGCCTTCAGCTCCAACTGACCAAAATCTATTACATGGCTCGGATCATGCATATACTTTTGTAGTTATGAGACATGGAAGATATCATGTACATCTGACAGTGCAGGTGGCAATGCGATTTGGTAAGCTACTAGGGTGACTCGCTTCAATATTTGGAAAGGATCCACAAATCTTGGACTAAGCTTGCCTTTAACTCCAAACCTGGCTACTCCTTACATAGGTGTCACCTTTAGAAACACATGATCGCCCTCCAGGAACTCGAGTGGCTGTCGATGGGTGTCCGTGTAGCTCTTTTGTCGAATCTGAGCTATCTTCAATCTCTCTTTTATCAGTTTGACCTTCGTCTCAGTTTGCTCCACCAGCTCCAGACCAAGAATCTGTCGCTCCCCATCTTCATTCCAACAAATGTGTGATCTGTACTTTCGCCCGTAATATGCTTTATATGGTGCCATTTGAATACTGGACTGATAGCTATTTTTATATGCAAATTCGGCCAACAGTAGGTGAGCATCGCATCTTGACTTCAAGTCTATCACATAGAGTCATAGTATATCTTCGAGAATATGATTCACTCGCTCTGTTTGGCCGTCGGTATGAGGAAGGTAAGCCGAGCTAATCTTCAACTTAGTCTCCATGGCCGACTGAAGGCTTTTCCAGAAGCGTGACAAGAACCGTCCATCTCGATCAGAGACAATGGATACTGGAACTCCGTGTAGCCATACTATTTCGTCAAGGTAGATCTGAGCTAGTCGATCGACGCTTCAAGTAACTTTGATGGTGATGAAATGTGCTGTCACGCCCCGCTCCCGCAGAAGCGATCGTCCTCGCTAAGGCGTGATGCCGCACGGGCCTAGGTTGCGCCCGTGCAAGACTATGTCCAGAAATGGCCGATTTGAGCTAGGCCACAGAGTCGCACAGAGTGTCCCCATTTGCAGCGAAAAGTAAATGAACACAAATTGAAGCGAATTCAACTCTTTATTGATATTCAAGAAGTTTACAAGCGGCGCTAGGCCGATATTACAAATCGCTCAAGCTTTCTCTCTCTGAAACATAAAAGGCGTGCCAAGTGGCTTACAACATGGAATGATTCATGGCGATGTTCCGATACATTATGTCCTGTATATGGTGCTTCAGCTCCTTGCAACGCTCCAAGGCTCCAGAGATAGCTCCGCGCCTTAGCACGTTCGATGGAAGCTCTGTACCCGCCGGCGTCTCCTGCATCCTGCAAGCAGACTGTGGGGTTATCAGTACATTGTTATGCACTGGTGGGAGGCTAGCTCGCCCACAATGCTATCATACCAAACATGTTCTATTTACTTTTGTGCACCGTCTATCATTCATTGTCTTTCTAATCTTGCCTTAGGATCAGTTTATGCATATTTCATAACCTATCTCGTGATGCGTAAAACAAGTGTTGCATGGAAATATATGCACAACTTACCCATACTTACCGTCCGGCCTTCCCTGTCCAAGGTAAACCAGGTTAGTCAACAATTCATATGTAACAACTTGATAAAATTCGCGTAACATTCAGTATTCAAGGGCGTGTCCCTGCCTCGGGTTCTAACACGTCGTAGGCACATTTTCTAACTCCTTGCACGAAGTACTTTTGATCATTTGTGCTTTATATTTGATGTCTGTTCAGAGGACGTTTTGTTCAGATTAACTTAGACCACTTTGATTTCAATGCAAGAACTTGCACGTGGATTGCCACCAGCAAAGCCCACTTAAATCTATATGCACCGGTCGCTGGCATCATAAGCCATTTTGGACATCCAAGCCGTTGTATTTCTCAACCAACGTAGGGTGCGGGCTGGCACACACCCCGTTAGTCTCTTGAAAATACTGCTGCACTTACGTCCCCTGGATGGCCAAGTCCACACCCAGGCAGCCCGTAAGCCATTTTGATTTCCGTCCGGACCGGCCACGACCTCCCTTTGACCGTGCCGTTGGAAATCCCTTATATCTTCCACCTTCCGTATACGAGGGGATTGTCCACGACCATTTCGTATTATTTGTCATTTAACTTAACGGCTGTCTCCGAGCCGTAGGCTAACCCTTAGCCATAATGTGTTATCGACCAGGTTGGCGTCTGTAAAGCGCGGATAGCGAGCCCCGTTGCACGTGCCCGTCATACCTGTCGCTAACCATTCCTTTCTTTCTTATATTTATTCATTCATTCTTTCTTTTACTTGTTTGTTCGTTCATTGATTCATTCACGTATTCATTCTTTCATTCGTTGGTTCATTTATTCACTTATCCATTCATTCTTTCATTCACACATTATGCAACTCCCCGTGCGGGAGTCGCCTTGGCGACCCATCGGCCCCATAATCTTTCAATGTTGCTATACTCTACTTGGAACGACTATGTTGATAGTCTTCCCGTTTCATTGTTGTAATCCATTCATTGTTTCATTGTTGAACGCATAGGGAACTCGAATATAAGCCTGTGCCTTAGCACGAGCGTGGAGCGCGGTACGAGAGTTCTCATATTTTTCTATGTTCCTTTCCATATTCTATGCAAGCATACAAGATGGGATTATTCCCTTAGCTAGGTGCGTTGAGTCATTTATTAGCATGCACGGTGTTATCGCCTAGCGATTTTAGTGATAGTGTCCGTATTGTTATGTGTCTAGGCTAAGCAAAGACGGGTTCATCGGAGCCACCCACCTTAGCGATGTTCGCATCGGCCGAGCGATACTCCGAGCGCGCCTTTGAAAGTCTAAGTCTGGATTCATCTTGACGGGCCAATGTAAGCCTTGCATCGATTCTTCATCTGGTCGATGCCAACTCTTCGGGTCGACAGCTCGTTTGAGTCGTTGCACTTGCCGTTTGAATCGACGTTCCGCTAGGGCGGAGCGGGTCATTACATAATACACCACTCAAAATAAGTCTCGTCCTCGAGACTTCCTGAGTGCAGGTCATCCTACCATTCCTTAACTCGTGTCATCGTGTTTCTTAGACAATTTTATCGAACGGCTCTATCGTTCGATGGCATCAAACTATACTCGATACTTTTCCAAGTTCCATGTTGCATACGTTTGGTCGATTTTATTGAATGTCTTTTCATTCATTTTAGAGTTGATGGCTCTTATTCAATTGTCGTGTTTTCTTCGACTTGGTTGCTATTGCGTTGTGTCATGGGACGATAATGGTCGTACGAGGTGTGTTGTAATTTATCAAACACGAGGGTCGTAGGTTGCGGCTAGCTCACTTCTATTTTATGCGCATCTCAACACCCACTTGCAGCTGCATTCGAGTTCATTATATCACTGAGTTTGGATCGTGCACATATCCAAGGCGTCCCCCGAATACGTACATTTCAACCAAGCTTAGCGACTAGCGAAATCGGATAAGCTACTCATGATAGTTTCGAATTGCCGATCGTTTCACTAACTTCGATTTAGAACCAAACTCAAATGCATCTCACTATCGTTTTATCTCGGTCCTCGAGATGATCCGGTTCGCTTCTCAAGCGTTCTTGTCTATGAAATCAATACGATTTCTTCTTAGCGGAGCCGACCAAGTCTAAGTAATTCCTATCCGATTTGAGACCAAATATTGCACTGTCATCGAGTACGTCTTCCAATCAATGATTCAATTCGTTATCCCAACTTTACTGCGCATCATTCATTCTTGTCATTTCCTTTGTTTGGGACCAATCTCACCGTCGTTCCCGCACACTCACAGTTCCCGTCATACTCTAAGTATTGCTGCCCAAGTCTATCGTCCGTCCAGACGATACTGTAAGGTCAATCGCACAAGTTCAATCACTCGGCATAGGGTCGTCCGCCTATCCGCTAGGTCAGCTCACAAGGTCATAGTTACACGTCAGGTCCGTGGCTCGTCGTGCAAGGTCGTTGCACGACGCTCGCCCCAAATCCTATGGTCAAACCATTTGTTCGCTTGTACGGAAGTTTCTACCCAAGTTCGTTTCACTCAAATTTCTAAACATCGAGCATGATCACCTAATTCGTATCAAGACTTACGTTGCATATATTCAATTTCGTTCAATCACTAGTTCTAACCAATTCGTGTATTCGATCACGAGGTCATCCAGCTCGATAATATATTGTGCCCCAATCTCACGCGAGTCCGATTATCCACGGCGGTTCATGAATCACCATGCAACGCTCCCGCGGAATAATCATTCTCATCGGAGCGTAACTCTTGTTTGAGTTTTAGACTAACCTATTCTCGATACGCGGATTGGACCTACTCAATCCTCAAGTTCAATTCTTTAAGCACACAAATTCATTCTTGAGTCCACCTTCGCATCAAACCACAAGTCGAAGCAATCAGATTACCACGCCATCCAAGTTCAATCACTCCCGCTGTATGAATCACCATATCAGCGCTCACGCGGAGTGATCGTCATAATCCGACGCGACGCATGTGCGAGGCTGGAGTTGCGCTCGCATAAGACAAGAACGTCAACGTTGTGGTTGTCAACGAAGCAAATTCAAGCATTCACATTTTTATCCAAGCCAAATCAATTCGATAGTCTGATCGTCATGCGTTCAACTAGAAAATCCTCGAGCCAAATCTATCTTTTCCTCGACACATTTTTAACATCCCAAGTATAGCATCCAACGGAACAATGACATTTGTACGATCATCATTCGCCGAGTCAGAGTACCCCCGAGTTATCGCATATCGATTTTTGATACCCCTCAATACCATCGACGATATGCGTAACCTGACGATCTTCCTTTGCAACCAATTTCGAGTCATACGTTGATGTTGTTGTCCGAGTTGGATATTCCACAATTTTCTCGATATTCAAGATCAAGTTTGATCGCTATACCTCAAGCTAGTTTCAAGATCGTTGTCCAAACTCAAGTCATAATTTATTTGAATCAATCCGAAATCGCGCGCGTGATCCTCTAAGTTTCCTCGATCAAGACCATTCATTTTCATTCATCATTCCGAATCGTTTTCTAACTTGTGTTGCCCATTGACAAGTTATCCGAACGATATCTCGTTCGGGACATTCGAAGTCACGACCAACTAAGTGTGACACGTTCTAAGGCTTTGCGCGATCGTATTGCCTCGCCGACGTACTAGTTGTTTCGTAATCCTTAATTTTCGCTCGAATGATTTTCCAAGAACATCCATACACCACTCGGATTCGCGCCATACGATCTAGTCGCCGATATTCATTTTTATTCTTCTCCGAACTTATTACATACACTACTCGGGTTCAAGCCATCCTATTTAATCCACAATCCTATTTGCATCACACGCTAAGACATCCTTCAGATTCGTTCGACGAATCTCTAGCATAATCGCTCACGTCGCCTCGACGTACTAAGTCGTTCGCACTAATCCTCAAAATCCAATAAATCTTCCATGCACGCCTAAGCGTTAGTTTGATAGCGTTCCTATCGATATACACTCTAAGTGTATCTCCATTTCCGACCGTGCGGTACTTGATATCGCTCGCAACTCGATTGCACCAGAAGTCGAGGTGCGCGACACGCGGACTAAGTTGTGCCGCATAACCATCTCGTTCGAACTATACTTTGATCTCGTGTACTCGTTTGCTGTCAGCGTAAGCTCATTCAAGCACGCACTGCATTTGCTAACTCTTAGCATCGGTTCCTTCCAACTCAAGTCCGTCGTGGTGGCACAAAGGCCTTCGCCTATCGATCCTGCCCAACCGAGTACTCGTACGATCTTTTGAAAATATTAGACTTATTGTATGAAATATTCCAAGGCACAATCAGAGAGAGCGTACACTTCTTTTGTTTCAACGAGCTTTCAAAACTGAGAGAATCGAAATGAAGTCCAAGGACGTAAAGCCGTGCTCTGATACCAATCTGTTACGCCCCGCTCCCGCAGGAGCGATCATCCTCGCTAAGGCGTGATGCCGCATGGGCCTAGGTTGCGCCCGTGCAAGGCTATGTCAAGAAACGGCCGATTTGAGATAGGCCACAGAGTCGCATAGAGTGTCCCCATTTGCAGCGGGAAGTAAATGAACACAAATTGAAGCGAATTCAACTCTTTATTGATATTCAAGAAGTTTACAAGCGGCACTAGGCCGATATTACAAATCGCTCAAGCTCTCTCTCTCTCTCTCTCTGAAACATAAAAGGCATGCCAAGTAGCTTACAACATGGAATGATTCATGGCGATGTTCCGATACATTATGTCCTGTATATGGTACTTCAGCTCCTTGCAACGCTCCAAGGCTCCAGAGATAGCTCCGCACCTTAGCACGTTCGATGGAAGCTCTGTACCCGCCGGCGTCTCCTGCATCCTGCAAGCAGACTGTGGGGTTATCAGTACATTGTTATGCACTGGTGGGGAGGCTAGCTCGCCCACAATGCTATCATTACCAAACACGTTCTATTTACTTTTGTGCACCGTCTATCATTCATTGTCTTTCTAATCTTGCCTTAGGATCAGTTTCATGCATATTTCATAACCTATCTCGTGATGCGTAAAACAAGTGTTGCATGGAAATACATGCACAACTTAACCATACTTACCGTTCGGCCTTCCCTGTCCAAGGTAAACCAAGTTAGTCAACAATTCATATGTAACAACTTGATAAAATTTGCGTAACATTCAGTATTCAAGGGCGTGTCCCTGCCTCGGGTTCTAGCACGTCGTAGGCACATTTTCTAACTCTTTGCACGAAGTACTTTTGATCATTTGTGCTTTACATTCGATGTCTGTTCAGAGGACGTTTTGTTCAGATTAACTTAGACTACTTTGATTTCAATGCAAGGACTTGCACGTGGATTACCACCAGCAAAGTCTACTTAAATCTATATGCACCGGTCGCTGGCATCACAAGCCATTTTGGACATCCAAGCCGTTGTATTTCTCAACCAACGTAGGGTGCGGGCTGGCACACACCCCGTTAGTCTCTTGAAAATACTGCTGCACTTACGTCCCCTGGATGACCAAGTCTACACCCAGGCAGCCCGTAAGCCATTTTGATTTCCGTCCGGACCGGCCACGTCCTCCCTTTGACCGTGCCGCTGGAAATCCCTTATATCTCCTACCTCCCGTATACGAGGGGATTGTCCACGACCATTTCGTATTATTTGTCATTTAACTTAACGGCTGTCTCCGAGCCGTAGGCTAACCCTTAGTCATAATGCGTTATCGACCAGGTTGGCGTCCGTACAGCGCGGGTAGCGAGCCCCGTTGCACGTGTCCGTCATACCTGTTGCTAACCATTCCTTTTTTTCTTATCTTTTATTCATTCTTTCTTTCTTTCACTTGTTTGTTC
This sequence comes from Iris pallida, assembly GCA_029216955.1. Lineage (NCBI taxonomy): Eukaryota > Viridiplantae > Streptophyta > Magnoliopsida > Asparagales > Iridaceae > Iris > Iris pallida. Next base: position 4,264,643 of record JANAVB010002600.1, read on the forward strand.
GTTCATTGATTCATTCACGTATTCATTCTTTCATTCGTTGGTTCATTTATTCACTTATCCATTCATTCTTTCATTCACACATTATGCAACTCCCCGTGCGGGAGTCGCCTTGGCGACCCATCGGCCCCATAATCTTTCAATGTTGCTATACTCTACTTGGAACGACTATGTTGATAGTCTTCCCGTTTCATTGTTGTAATCCATTCATTGTTTCATTGTTGAACGCATAGGAAACTCGAATATAAGCCTGTGTCTTAGCACGAGCGTGGAGCGCGGTACGAGAGTTCTCACATTTTTCCATGTTTCTTTCCATATTCTATGCAAGCATACAAGATGGGATTATTCCCTTAGCTAGGTATGTTGAGTCATTTATTAGTATGCACGGTGTTATCGCCTAGCGATTTCAGTGATAGTGTCCGTATTGTTATGTGTCTAGGCTAAGCAAAGACGGGTTCATCGGAGCCACCCACCTTAGCGATGTTCGCATCGGCCGAGTGATACTCCGAGCGCACCTTTGAAAGTCTAAGTCTGGATTCATCTTGACGGGCCAATGTAAGTCTTGCATCGATTCTTCATCTGGTCGATGCCAACTCTTCGGGTCGACGGCTCGTTTGAGTCGTTGCACTTGTCGTTTGAATCGACGTTCCGCTAGGGCGGAGTGGGTCATTACATGCGCTGACTTAGTTAGTCGATCGACGATGACCCAGATGGCATCGTTCTTCCGTGGCATCTTTGGCAGGCCAACAATAAAGTCCATGGTTATGTGTTGACACTTACATTCTGGTATGGCGAGGTTTTGTTTCTCTCCGCCCAGCCTCTAGTGTTTCGTTTGAACTTGCTGACAGGTCATACACTACGACACGAAAAGTGCCACATTCTTTTTCATGCTGTGCTACCAAAAGATTGTACGGAGGTCCTTATACATTTTTGTGCTACCGGAATGCAAGGAATATTTCTCGTAGTGTGCCTCCGACAATATTTTCTTTCTCAGTTCTAAGTCCTCCAAGACACATAGCCGACCCTTTACCCGCATCACTCTTGCCTCATCTTCCGTAAAGTCGGCTGCCTTACCCGTCAAAATAAGCTCCCATATTTTCTTCAGGTATGGATCATCCTTCTGAGCGGATTTGATCTTTTCTAACAAGCACAATTCTAGCCGCAATGATGCCATGCTAGCTCCTGCAATAGACTTTTGTTGATGGATAGCGAGGCTATGTATTTTCTGCTCAATGCATCGACCATCATATTTTCTTTGCCAAGCGTGTAGTCGATCGTCAAGTCATAGTCCTTGATCAGTTCTAGCCAGCAAGTTCAGCACCTTTTGGATAAAGAGATACTTGAGGCTCTTATGATCCATGAAAATACTGTATGCCACACAATAGAGATATAACGCGATATTTTTAATGCGAATACAATCGTCGTCAATTCCAAGTCATGGGTAGGGTACTTTTTCTCGTACGACTTTAGCTGTCGGAAAGTAAAAGATATCACCTTATTCTGCTGCATGAGCACACACCCTAAGCCCTGGTCGGAAGCATCACTGAAGATCTGAAATCCTTCAGTCCCTTCTGGAAGTACGAGTATCGGGGTCGAGATGAGCTGCTGCTTTAACTTCTGGAAGGAAGCTTCGCAGTCGTCTGACCATTCAAATGCGACTCCTTTCTGAGTGAGGCTAGTCAACGATGATGCTATCTTCGCAAAATCCTTCACGAAGCATCTATAGTATCTCGCTAGGCTGAGGAAGCTTCGAATCTCACTGACTGATGTCGGTCGTTTCTAATCAACAACAGCTTCAACTTTCTTTGGATCAATTGATATACCTTTGGCTTAGATAATGTCCCCAAAAAATGATATACTGTCTAACCAGAATTCACATTTGCTCTACTTCGCATACAACTGGTTGTCACGAAGGGTCTGAAGCATGGTCCCCAGATGTTGTGCATATTGCACTCTATCCATTGAATAGACGAGAATATCGTCTATAAAGACTACCGCAAATTTGTCAAGGAACGGACGAAACACCCGATTCATAAGATCTATAAAGGCGACATGGGCATTCGTTAGGCCAAATGGCATCACCAAGAACTCGTAGTGGCCGTAATAAGTGCAAAAGACTAACTTCGGCACGTCGTCTGACTTGACTTTGAGCTGATGGTAACCCGATCGAAGATCAATCTTCAAAAATACCGAGGCACCTTGAAGCTGATCAAAGAGGTCATCAATGCGGGGCAGGGGTATTTATTCCGGATGGTGGCTTTGTTGAGCTTGTGATAGCCTATACAGAGACGCATCGACCCATCCTTCTTCTTTACGAACAATACATGGGCTCCCCATGGCGAGACGCTATGCCGTATGATTTCTTTGTCGAGCAGCCTTGTAACTACACTTTGAGTTCCTTCAGTTCCGTAGGGGACATTCTATACGGGCTTTGGAAATCGGGCAGGTGTTGGGCAATGTGTCAATGGTGAACTCAATCTCTTGATCGGGTGGTATGCCAGGTAGGTCTTTCGGAAACACGTCGAGGAATTCTGCCACAACGTCCGTCTGATTTGTGTTTGCACCATCCCGCCGCATATCACATACGGAAGCCAAGTAGCCTTCACAGCCGGATTGTAGCATCCTACGAGCAGATATCGCAGAGATCACCATACAGGCCGTCGATGCTTCACCACACGAGTAGTAGAATTCAGTCTCTTTCGGCAAGCAAAAGGTAATCGTCTTTCCAGCACAGTCGATGGTGGCATTGCAAGTGCCGAGCCAATCCAATATGATGTCATAGTCCTTAATATCTAGAACTATCGCATATAAATATATTTTCCTACCTCCAATACAGAAAATTTCGTCTCTGCAGCCTATGTGCGTAAGTAGTTGTGTTTCCGATAGGATGTTAACACTAAGGTTAATGCCTAGAGGTGTTACAAGAAATTTGTGCTTAGCGACAAAATCTGTCGATACAAAGCAATGCTTGACACCTGAATCAAACAGTACACGAGCAGGTTTGTTATTAAAAGCAGTATACCTATCACGATTGTGTCAGATGCGAACGCTTCATCCTGAGTCATGGTATAGACTCGTCCCTGGGGATTAGGACGATGGTCTTGGCCATTTGCTTGTGCGCTTGGAGGAGCTTGAGGTGCCTGGCCTCGATTCTGCTGGTACTGTGGTTGCGGGGGGCGTTGGTTCTGCCTACCTTCCTGGCAGTTGCGTGAGATATGGCCTACTCGACTGCACTTGAAGCATGCTCCAACTTTTATTCGGCATTCGTTAGCCAGGTTCCCCTCATTGTGGCTATGATCGCAGTATACTCGATTCTTTTCCTGGTTGTCGCCTCCATTGTCTTGGTTTGGACGCTTATATGTGTTGTTGCCTCCTACATTACTATAGCATTTGTGATTATTATAGTACACAACACCGATAGTGGCATGAGGATACTGAGGCTCGAGGCGGAGGGCGTGGTTGAGTGACTTGCCCATTGTTTGGTATTTGGGCACAGTCACATGGGTAGAAATTGATAGCCTCAGGCCCACTTCGGATCTCCTTGTTCGACTCACCATCGTTGGCAGATAGATACTAGCAAATTGGGCCAGCCTTTTGAATTCTGTAGCATATTAACGTACCATCATATTTTGCTGCTTCAGCTACATGAACTCATTCTCCTTCGTCTGACGAACCGCTGCTAGTAGATACTCGACTTCGAAGGCCTTACAAAAAGATGCCCAAGAGATCGGCATGGTTGAATCATCGCGATGGATCACTAGTTTTGTACGGTCGACCACTCGTGCGCGTTCAACTGAAGTTAAAGTTGGGCACAAGCGACTTGCTTTAATTCTTCGATGCCGAGGAGCTCCAAGTTGTCTTCAATCTTTTTTAACCAGTCGATCACAAGAGAAGGGTCTTCAGTGCCAGAAAAGGAAGTACGAAACGGCTTCTTGAAATTGGTGACGTCGAAGGTATTTTTTCTAACATGGCAGGCTGAGGCGTAGGGTCCCTTAGGGCGACTTCAGTAGGTCAGGCCACAGGTTCGACAGTATGATTCAATGTAGAATTTCTATTGGCTTCCACTGTTTGTACTAATTTTTGTAGCGTGTTAAGCTACTGTTGCTGTATCTTGAACTGCGATTCGAACCTGGCTTCAAATTGGGCCTGTCGCCTCTCGGATTGCATGTGCAAATTTTTGCTTTCATGTTGGTATGATGCGGCCTGACTCTGCTGCACTTCCAGCATATGCAACATCCTTCCTATAGGGTTATTGGAAGACCGAAATTTGGAACTACCCGATCTACTAGAAGCGCTCATTTCGTTCACTGCTGTAGGCTCTGCAACTTCTTGAACAAGAAGACAACTTTCATTAGTTTCCAAAAATATTATGGACTCCCTGTATGGAACAACCCATCTCATCGATACGAGGTCAAAGGTTCAAGACTCGAGACAGGAGGCCAAGAACGTAAAGCCATGCTCTGATACCATTATGTCACGCCCCAATTATGCAGAATCGATAGTCGTCACCCGGACGTGATGCTGTGCGAACCTAATTTGCGTCCGCACAAGAAAAATCATAAGGTTATCCGAAACACAACAATAAAGAGTACACAGAGAAATTCAACAAAACATATGATATAGAAGAAACTTTATTTTATTGATAATGGACATCATGTTACATGACTCAATTACAACTTGATGCTGTGCGGGCTTACAAACTTGACTCAAAATGAACGATGATGAGATAGTCATTCTATACATTACATTCCTTTTGTACAACCAACATTTACAAACCACCTAGAATGGTAAGGAGTCGCGACATCTTCTTTGGACTGTTGTAGAGAGTCTTTAAAAGGATTCAACAAAAGTCTTCAACACGTGGACGAAGCTTTAAAACACAACGTCGCCTTGCTAACGGGCATGTTCCTCCTGATTTGTGGCACCTGTGGGAGAGCGAGGCTCAGTACGATCACATATACTAGTGGGTGGCTAATTTAAAACCAAGCTCTCATTTGTTCAAGAAGTTTTATAAAACATGTTATATACTTAGTGATCTTTCTAACCATCCTGATGGATTGCATGTGAACATTTTAGGAGGCAAGCATATGAAAATTACATACATTTAGCAACTAACCATATTTATTCCGTGTCAGAGGTATCATATAAAGCAGTGTAAGGGTGTGAAGGTCACTGGCAATGTCAAGCCATCTTGGACTATAGCTGGGTTAGACGGCGATCCTTTCGCGGAGGGCAGCGAGCCCTACTTGAAAGTTCCCGAATCACCTGTGCCAGTTCTGCTAGCACTGCTATACTCGTTCCTCCTAGGCCGAATCGGTTTCTTGGCCTAGGCAACCGTTCAAAGAAACTACACCTTGTGCACAAGTTGTCCAATGACCGTACTATTCTTCTTCGTTCTCTAAAACTTAGTCCATTTTAAGGTACTTTGCCTTATCATTGTGATATTCTTTAATCGATTCAATCTTCATTTTGCACAGGTCTACAGTAAATATGGCATAATAAAGCATGCATCAGTTTCATGTTAAAGCAGTTCTATAGCATGTGTTCGTGAGGAATCGTGCCACAATTTATTGATTCAACACTATAATGACAAGTATATTTCCTTTGTATTTATGATTGATTTAGAACCAAAAGGTCGAGGAGGAGGAGGTCAGCCACTCACCTTGGTTGACTGAGGCGAGGGACCGGTTGGTTTGCGCTTAGACGTTGCCTATGCGATTACCTGAAATCCCACAAGCAACTGGTTAGAACACTGTGCTATTCAATGAGTTCTATAGAAAATATGAAATTTATAGAACACAATCCATGAAAACCATCAAAGCCATTCACAAAAATATATTCAAAAAACTAAGCCAAAGCCAAAACCAAAGAAGCAAGTGCGACATAAAAAGTGTGGCATGAAAAGCAGAGCAACGGAAGGTCTCTTCCGACTCAGCCGCATAGTCCATCTTCGAGGCACAACCCGCTGAATATGGGACTTGATTCCGAAGAAGCTATTCCATAACGAGAAAATGATCTTAATTCAACCGATCCCGTTCAATTGATTCCGATCTATCGGTTCTGACTAAATCGATAGCGACAGTGTTCCTTATTCGCGTACCCTATGGACGAAAAATGGGACACAATGTAGGGATGTGGCACTACACCTGAGGAGCCATGAAGCCCTATTTGGTCGGTACAAAGCATGGAAGACACCTGAAGTCGGTTACACTTGGACTGAAATATCACAGCAAGTACACTATTTTTGTAAGCATGTTTTTATCAACTTTTATTAATCCATTTGACGTGAAACCAAAACTAACGCGAATATCTACGTGTCTATTTTCATCTCTAATTGGCCCTATATGGTTCTACATGGTTTGCCCGGGACGTCGGTTTTACGAACGTGTCCAAGCTGAACCAATTCTCTTGTGTGTGAGTTTCCGGCAACTTGCGGAGCCCTTCAACCTCTCAAAAAATATTGGCAACAATTAATCATCTTGTTCTATCATTCTATTATGTTCATTGGCAATCTCATTTTGTTTTTCATATTTTAAAAAAATTGTTTCCATCGTGTCGTTTTCGAAACAATCAAATACATAGAACCTAGACTTTCTTTTGGACTCGAAATTCTTTGGAACTTCTCTAAAATAGTTATTATGAGTATCTCATCATGAAAATCATATTTCTTATTTTTTATTGATTTTTTATATTTAATAATTATTTAACTTTTATTTATTTTTGGGTCTAATCGGGTCGCCTAGTTGGTTTACAGTGATACTAGTTTGGTGTGATAATTAGAGGCTAGTTTCTATCATATATTATAGTTAAATTAATGATTATTAATATTTTTAGAAAATATTTCAGAATTAAATAATATTTCTATTTTATAAAAATATTATTTTTGTCATGTTGATACTAGGTTGATATAGTTCTTTGACATTTTCTTTTCATGAAAATGTATTAGTCTAAATGGGTTTTAAAATATTTTAAATAAATATTCAGAATTAAATATTATAAAAATGTTATTTTTATCGTGGTGACTTGATACTAGGTATATTATATGTAGCTATATATCGTATGTTATAGTCTAGTTAGAAAATGTTGGCTCGAGCCTATATATAGTATGGTTGTAAATATAGTATATGTGTGACATTGATATGTCATTGATTGGTAATCTGTATATTTATTCTAGGAATACGAGACGATGTGACCAAGGGTATCGGAGTCGGACTGCAGTACGCACACTTGGGGACTACAACAAGTGTACATTGCCAAGTTTCAGTATTTATGTTGATTCTTATCTGTTCTTTTGATTCTTGTTATATATTAGGGACGTAGGATTAGTTGATACCTTGCATCCGGATATTATTCGGGTGCCGATATTAGTTTATGGATATCAGGTATTAACACTAGGCATGATGTTATATTTTATTCGTGTTCATTGATACGATAGACCACGGGAAATTGACATGATTGATGATATGGAGTCTGACATAAGATATTCGTGGTTTTGGACTATGAGATAACATGTATTACTTGTTACTTGTTCGTGAGATTTACTTGACATGACATGACTTAACTTGTTAGTTTTAGAGCACGTGATGGGGAGTACTCTACCAAAATATTCAGCCGTCTAGACTCGTGATCATGCTTCCTTGTGTGGGGCTTGGTTATTTTTGTGTTGCCATGGTCGCTGTAGCAGAGCTTTGGTATTGGTTACGTGTCCACTCATCGGTATCACGACACGGTGCCATGATTGATTGCCTATTTGGGTGGGCTTGGTATTAGGATTGTCCTCAACTGCATTTTATATTTAGATGGTTATGGTAGTTATCCTTCATTATATAGATATTCTTTTGATTGTTACTTGGCATGTATATTGTGTACCTTGCTATGTCTCATGAGGATCTGGTGATCTCTCTAGGTAGTTGGTTGTGTAGAGATAGTTCGCTGAGCATGGAGGTGTTGGTATTTTCGATTCAGGTATTTATCGTGATTTTATATTTTATTCTTTACTTGCATTATGCTCTTTAGCCTAGTTTTATGGACCTATATTGTTTTCAGGTCTATTTAAACATATATGTTATTGGGCTGCAAACCATGACACATATTGTTTATTCTTGATATTTTTTATCTTGTGGATTGGGATAGATGTTAGTCGATTGATCGATAGATCTAGAAAACCAAGACAGCTTATACGTATTCGAGCAGGGCTGGAGTTCACTTGATACGTAGCTGGCATGTATACGCATTCCTAGTCCTACGTATTTTAGGACTGGGATGTTACATTTTTTTTTAGTAGCCCATGTATGTCGAATTAGCCAATTCGGTTATGTTACTGTACCGAACGAGCCTGCGGATAGGATTAAAATTCTCAATCCACAACTTCCATGACAAATCTTTTAGAATTTCTCTATGTTCATAAGGTTTGAATTTGCACTTAACTATTCTCATTTGCTTCTCGTATCATTGTTTCTCGTCCCTTTCTATTTCAGAGTGACGAATGATCGTGTTTTATATAATTTATCAGTATTTCTTAAGTAATTGTGTAAATTAGTTTGCTTATTAAATTTTGGTTGCTTGATAGATATGAGGGGATTAAGGATGCCATAATCCACAGATATATAGTGGTATTGGTTTTTTTTTTGCAATTAGTGGGCTAAGATTATGAAATTTTATGCTATCATGTGTTTGATGGGATAGTGTGACCAAAGGTGGATAAACATCTTCAAGTCACAATGTGATTCATTGGTCATGAATTAATGGTTGAAATGATTGATAAAGTTATTAGGAATTTACAAACTTGAGAGGAAGGAGATTTGATTTAATTTAAACTTTAAAGAGATTTTTATAAAATATAATCTTGTGATTATGAAATTTTTTAATGTAGGTAGAAGTTGTGTTGAAAGTTAAATAGAAGGGGGATGCTATATTTTAAAGGTATAACACTTAGATGGTGATTGAAAAAGGCAAACAAGTAAAAATAAAATGGAGATATTTTAGTGTCTTTCACTTCATGAATTTTTTCAGAAAAATAATTATGGTTATTGATTAATGTGGGAAAAAAAACTTCGAGGATAGAGAATTGACTTAAGGAGAAAAGTATCTTGGAGATTGAATTTAAAATTTTTGAATATATATTTGATTTAAGAAATTTACAATTATTGGATTTGGCAAGTTCGAGTTTGAGGGACGAATCATTTAAAATTATGAGGATATAAATTGAATATAAATTTTGAAGGTTACGAAAATTAAAAATTCAAACTTTGGAAGATGATCTATTGAATAAATGTTGATTACTAAAATTTTGAAGAGCATAGGGTAAGAGTGGACTTGCATTTAAAATTTTGAGAATTTTAAGGAAATACTGAAGAATTCTTTCTGAGTATTAGCATGGTTAAAGATTATTATTACTATTTTAAGTTAGATTGGAGGCTTAACTAAAAATATAGGATAAGACCTTTGAGAAAATTAGTCAGTAGATTTAAATTAAAAAGGGATCGAGGATATAGTGATTAAGAGAACAAAAATTAAGTCCTTGGGTTAATGATCATTTTGTGTATTAATTCGTACCTGTCAATCGTGCCACTATATTGGAAATTAACCCCGTTCATCTCATTACCGTTTGTCACCATTCGATCATTAATTTCGGGGACAATTTTTTTTTAAGGTGGGTAGATAAGCCCTCTGATTTTTGGGAATTTTTTATTTATCTTATATAATTTTTATTTATTAAACCATATTATATTTTTAATTTTGATTATAAATACACTTTGACGTAGTTTTGACTTTTAAAGCATAATATTAGCCAATTACTCGAAACTAATTTCATATTCGTGTTCTAGATGAGACTACCTTCGTTTTGGCATATCTTTTTCCACTCAAACATATCCCCTATAATATATTTTCTTGCATAACTTTTGGGTCAAAATTGTCATTTTTGCCTTTCGTCAAAATTTTGATGTATTTTCCCATTCCAATTTGAGATCCAAACCCGATCCAAACTTTTTGACGCAATATATGGTTTTGATCTTTTTTGAGCTTACTACGCACAAACCAATAGTGTCCCACTCAAGTGAGTTGCTATGTACTATTTATTTTCAAATGGCACATAGGGATCAGCATTGGGCTAGATCGGGCCGCCCAAGTCCATAAAGTACGAGCTCGGGCTGGGCATGGGCCATTTTTTTGGCCCTAAAGAAATTTCGGACGGGGTCGGGCCGTGCTTAATTATTATTTATGAAGTCCAAGCCCGCTCATAAGATTCGAGCTTTTCGGGCCTAGTCGGATCGGGCCGGACTTAATTGTTATTATAGGCTAGAATTGCACTTCGATTGAGGAGTCATGGACAAGTTTATTCTATATTATTAACTCGTACATGTAACTTGGCCATTCTATGATTTCCTTCAAGGTGAAAGCTTTGATGGCTACCGAAGGCATTCACTTTCATGTCACCACTGAAGGGGATCCAGTTTTCAATCGCTTGTGTGTATATAATAAGCTCCTATTATCCAACATCCATTTTGGTGCGTAGTAAGGGATACATAATGTGACTTACCTACAGATTACACAACTTCCATTTACTAGGAAATTATAGTACCTACCGTGCTATATTTTTTGTTATTTTTTGAGGATGGCAAGTGGTTGATGTGCCTGTTCTCTACAGTTCAAGTTTGTTCTAAAATAACTGTGATGTTGTTAACATCATTCATAAATAATAATTGCACTTCGATTGACTTGAGTATTGAACTGTGATGTTGTTAACAACCATGCTCCTAACAATAAGGACTTAGGGATCATCATTTGGCCTTGGGCCGGGCTTGGACAGACGCATAGTCCAAGCTTGTATCGGGCAGACCTCGGGCCGGGCCCGGGCGGACGGATGCATAGCCCAAGTCCGACCCTATACTAATATGGACTGGGTCGGGCTGCCCTAATGACCAGGCTCTATCTGGCTTTGGCCCATGGAGTCGGGCGGACTTTTCGGACGCCCATGGACTTCGGGCCAAATGATGATCCTTAATGGCACACTTGACCCAATTATTAGACTTCGGACCTATTTTGGTTCGATAAATCACACCGACTCTAAACTAGGTCAACAAGCCTTGGTAGAACCTACGTTAGGTTGCCGTGACCTATTAGAATTATTTTAAATTTAGTTTTGGAGAGTTTTGTACAACAATATTGGTTTAAATCCATCAAACATTTTGTTTGCATTTTTGGAAACTAATTTAAATCTTTCTAGGTGTATCTTATGAAATATCTATCAAACCTCAACCAAATCATATCAAAATAAATCCTAAACCTTGCCAATTTTATTCCCCTAAAAATCGTGCGGCCCCTTCCCAAAAACCTGTATGCATCCTGATTTTTGAAAATTATTTTTTATGATTTTTTACTCATTAAATTTAAAATTTTATTTTTAATTAAGACTATAGATGTAGTTTTCCGTAGTTTTGATTTTTAGAGGCACAAAAACAGCCAATTTCTCAAAAAAACCAATTTTATCTGCATGACCTAGAAGAGTCCACCTACACTCATGACCTTTATGTTTCACTCAAGCACATCTTCTTGTGCTCTATTTTAATTTCACAATATTAAGGCAAAAAAAATCTAATTTTTAATTTGCACATACACTCGGTGATCATTCCGATTGAATTTTGAATCACAATTTTGACTCGATTTCTTGGATCAATTTTTATGGTCATGACCTACATTAAGACATGACTCCCATGACCCTTGTGTCCCACTAAATTTAACCCCCATATGCTACCTACATACATAAATCACCATCGGACCATTTCCGGGCCATTCAGATCAACCTGACACAATCTAGACCGCACCAACTCGAACCTAACCTATCTAGTGTGTGACGAACTAATCTAAGTGAATTAGACTTGGTTAGCCCACCCAAATTAATCCCAAATTCAGCCTATGACAGCCATGTATGAGGGGAAAGCCAAAGGGTGGAATGTGAATAGAGAGGGAAGTTATAACTCTCAAACCCTTTCATCTCTCCCTATTACTCCTCTACAAAGCCACTAAAACTCTCATAAACTTTATCACCCTCTTTCCTACAGCCATTTCCTCATTCCCATACATCTTCCCCATCTCCTAACTCTCTCCCACATCCTCCAAGTCCAACAAAAACACCCAAACTCTTCCCCTCCCCACTACAATAAAAGTTGTAACCCCAAACTCTTCCTCTCCACATTAGGCTGGCCATAACTCTCCTCTTTTCACCTCCCTCATTAAACCACCTGAACAACATTTCTTGCTAACCCTCTTGTCAACATTTTCTCTTCACAAACCATTCCCTAAAACCTTCTCCATCTCTCTCCATACCTCCATCCATCCAACCCTACCTAAGCTGAATCTGAATTCAGCTAGTCTCTACAATCCGACCATATCTCCCTCCACAATAAGAATTTTCTCTAAAATTTAACACACTTCTTCCTCTCTCTGTCCTTAACATTTTTTTTTCACTAAATTTCCATCAAAACTCATTTTTAACTTTCTCAAAACAACCCTACAAGCTAGCCAATTTTTAAAAAACTGCTGCAATAATTTTTTAAAAGTAAGACCATCTTCATCGCAGTGTTCTGCTACTTTTATCAACCAAACCTCCTTCATCCTGAATCTAACTTGTACCTATATGTGTACTCTACCTTCCCTCAAATCCGCAGCTCCAGGATCGCAACGGTTTATCCGTGGCACTCGTTCTACGACAAAGTGTCAAGGCTGAAACTGAATTCGGTGCACTACTGTTCGTGCACCCTTAGGAAACCCCAAGGTAGCAACTAACCTCTTGGTAACATTCCTAACACTCTCCTATAACATGCTACTATGCCCAAAATTTATCTCGTAAAGTTTTATGTATATATTTGCTTGCAACTTCATTATTTCTGTCACCGAAATAGTTGATTCTCAAAATAGAACTTGTATAGCTTTATGTCCTATTTGTCCTACTAAAATTCGATGGTTAAGAATCTTAAATTCCATGACAATATATTCTGAATATTATTTATAAGTTTGTTAATTTTAGAATATAAAGTATTATATTTTCATGATTCCATCTAGTCGAAATCAACCGAAATTGGACAACCTAGTGAGATTATTTGAATGTGTTAACTGGATAGTTTAATTTTAGTATATAAAATAAATATGATATTTTTGAATTATTTTCTAATATTATTTCAGAATTAATAAAAATACTTTATGATATAAAACATAATTATTTTATTGGGAAGCATGTTACCAATACGGTTGAGACTATCTAACAAGTGTATAGACTAAACTAGTATATTATAATTAGATAGGATATTATGATTGAAATATGGTTAGAGTAAGATGTGCTTTGTGAGGTAGTTGATTTGTGATTAATGTTTACTAGAAGTTCGTGATGGTGTGACCGGGGATACAGGAGCCGTATCGTTATACGCACATTTGGAAAAAATGGCAAGTTGTGTAAACTAATTGAACTAGTAACTAGTTCATGAGTTTTCTTGTAAATAACCTATACAAATTACATTTAAATTAATTTACATTGTTATTCCAGAATTTATAATAAATATTTAGTAATTATAGATATTAAATTTTATTAGAATAATTTAATACTTAATAGGTGCATAACTATGATGACTTTTAGTATGGGTTGTGTGAGATAGATAGAATAGAAATTAGGTCCATTGATACCAAGAGTTGAATGCGGTTGTCGATATGACATAGGAGTTCGTGGCAAGGATATCGAAGGGACAATAACATCTCTTTTACAAAACTAGCTGCAGGATACAGGCAAGTATACCTTGCCCTATATATAATTTATTTTACATGCAAAATTTCCTTTATTTCTATTTGTCCATGTCTCTTTTCTGTTATGTACTTGTTGCTAGCCATATTTTATATTCCTATTTACCATATCACCTGCCCTTTATTTTCTTTCATGTACTTTCATAGTTATTCGTTTCAGTGCCTTGTTACGTACCATGATTTGTTTCCCACTCTCGATCGTTAGTACGCATCGTGATGCGATAGAGACTTCATACATGACTTGTTTCCTACTCTCGGTCATTAGTACGCGTCGTGCTACGATATAGACTCTATATAGGACTTGCTTCCTAGATCCTTGTCGATGTTATTACTACCTGGCTATTGACCACTCTCGATCGTTAGCACGCACCGTGCTGCGATAGGGACTTTATATAAATAGTTAGCACGTCCCGTGTTGCTGTCTATAGGATAGTTAGCTCGCATCGTGCTGCGGTTTTACTCGACTTTACCTTGTAGCCACGTCTAGTAGCACTACTCTTATACCTGTGTCCTCACTTGTGTTTTCTCTGTTGTTATTTCATTCATTCTTCTATGCATGTTATTTAATGTTATTTAGTAGCATGTTTTATGTATCTTGCTAGTCCCCTGAGGACCTGGTGATCTCTCTAAGTATTAGATAAAGTTATCAAGGTTTAGTGCATTGCGGGATGATGTTGCTTCGCCAAGACTTCAAGTATATAGTTGTTACAATACTTCTCTTCCTTATTTTTATTTTGTCCTATAATTGACCCTTGTTGTTATTATAGCCTAGTATTTTACAAGCTTCATCTTTCTTTTAGCTTGTTCATGATACATGTATTAATGGGGATCGATTCTAATACATTTATCTATTCTAGAATCAGTATATTACGGTCTGATCAACCTTAGTGCACTTGATTCGTCATTGTTATCATTATTAAGTGGATTGAGATATAATTGATTTAGAACAATAAGACAGCTTATACGTACTCGAGCTGGGCTGGAGTACTCTCGATACGTAGCTGGCATGTACACGATCTCCTAGTCCTAAGTATTTTGGGACTGGGGCGTTACAAAACTAGAAAATTGTGCGCTACTTCAGGTTTTTTGTCTGCACGCGCAACTTTCTTCCTTCGGCCAAAACGTATGGTCCCAGCCTCTTTAAACTTTTCTATCACCTCTCAAGCCTCCCCAAGACACCATCCTAACATCCCAACAAGCCCCAACACCTTCCCGAGGAGCCACAAAATCCCGTTTGGTCGGTACAAGGCGTGGAAGGCACCCGAAGTTGGTTGCACTTGGACTGAAACATCACAACAGGAACGCTATTTTTGTAACGTGATTTCTCAACTTTTATTAATCCATTTGACGTGAAACAAAGATAATGTGAAGCCCTACGTGTATATTTTTTTCTCCAATTGGCCATCCACGTGGTTCCGTATGGTTTGTCCGGGATGTCCGTTTTACGAATGTGTATCCAGGCTAAACCAATTCTCTTGCGTGCGAGTTTCTGGCAACTTGCGGAGCCCTTCGACCTATCAAAAAATATCGGTAATGCTCCTATCATTCTATTATGCTCGTTGGCCATCTCGTTGAGTTTTTCATATTTTTAAAAATTTGTTTCCATTGTGTCATTTGCTGAACAATAAAATACATAGAACCTAGACTTTCTTTTGGACTCGAAACTATATAGAACTTCTCTAAAATATTTATTACGAGTATTTCATCATGAAATCATATTTCTCATATTTATTGATTTATTCCAGATTTAATAATTATTCAAAATTTATTTATTTTTCGGTCCAATCAGGTCGACTAGTTGGTTTACGATGATACTAGTTTGGTATGATAATGAGAGGCTAGTTTTTTTTAGCATATATTATAGTTAAATAATAATTATTAATATTTAAAAAAATATTTCAGAATTAAATACTGTATTTTTATTTTATATTTTTTTCATGTTGAAACTAGGTTGATATAGTTATTTGACATTTGCTTTTCTTGAAAAATGTATTAGTCTAAAATGGTTTTTAAAATATTTAAATAAATATTCTAGAATTAAATATTATATTTTTATTTGATAAAAATATTATTTTTATCGAGGTGACTTGATACTAGGTATATTAGATGTAGCTATATATATGGTATGGTACTAGTTTATTTAGAAGATGTTGAGTCGAGGCTATATGGAGTATGGTTGTAAATATAGTGTATGTATGGCATCGATATGTCATTGATTGGTAATTTCTATATTTATTCTAGGAATACGAGATGGTGTGACCGAGGGTGTCGGAGTACTCGGACCGTAATACGCACACTTGGAGACTACATGCAAGTGTACCTTGCCAAGTTTCAGTATTTATGTTGATTCCTTATATGTTCTTTTGATTCTTGTTATATATTATGAACGTAGGATTAGTTGATACCTTGCGTTCGAATATTATTCGGGTATCGATGTCAGTTTATGGATATTGGGTATCGACACTAGGCATGACGTTATATTTTATTCGTATTCATTGACACAATAGACCATAAAAAACTGACACGATTGATGATACAGAGTCTGACGTGAGATATTCATAGTTATGGACTCTATGATAGCATGTATTACTTGTTACTTGTTCGTGAGATTTATTTGACTCAACGTGACTTGACTTGTTAGTTTTAGAGCATGGGGTGGGGAGGACTCTACCAAAATATTTGATCATCTAGACACGTGATCATGCTTTCTTGGGTGGGGCTTGATTATTTTTGTGTTCCCGTGGTCTCTGTAGTAGAGCTTTGGTATTGGTTATGTATTCACTCATCAATATCACGACACAGTGCCATGAATGATTACATGTTCGACTGGGCCTGGTATTAGGATTTTCCTCAACTGCATTTTGCACTTAGATGGTTATGTTAGTTATCCTTCATTATATAGATATTCTTTTCACTGTTATTGGCATGCATATTATGTACCTTGCTATGTCTTCTGAGGACCTGATATTCTCTCCATGTAGGTGGTTGTGCATAGATAGTTCGCTGAGCATGAAGATGTTGCTATTTTTGACTTAGGTATTTATTATGATTTTATCTTTTATCTTTTACTTGCTTTATGCTCTTTAGCCTAGTTCTATGGACCTATATTATTTTTGGGTCTACTCAAACATATATGTCATTGTGCTACAGAGGATGACACACATTATTTATTTTTGATATTTATTTATCTTGGGAATTGAGATAGTTGTTAGTTGATTTGATAGATAGATCTAAAAAACCAGAAAAACTTATACGTATTCGAGTAGGGCTGGAGTCCACTTGATACGTAGCTGACATGTATATACATTCCTAGTCCTACATATTTGGGACTGGGCATTATAGTAGGCACGTACCCATGGCCTCAATGCTAGTCATAGCATGCATGTTCCCATGGTTTCAAGACTTGTTATATAGAGTATGTTTCGGTTGGTAGCTCGATTGGTAGCACTGTACGAAACATGAATGGTTCAAGTTGAGCAGGAGGACTATCAAATAGTCATTCCTGAGTTTGAGTCAAAAAAGTATGAAAATATGAAAAGTTTTTGCAGCCGTTTGTCACCAAGGCATTCCCTGGTTTTGGGAGCTGTATGGATATTGGAAAGTAAAGATGAGAAATGGTTCTGAAGTAAGGTAAGTTGAGTTGAGTCTTGCATGGTCATTGGACAACTTGTGCGCAAGGTTTCAATTCCTCGAACAATCACCTGGGCACTGGAATCATGTCGGCCTAGGAGGAATGCCAGGCATTACACATCCTTTAGTGTGGGTACAACCGAGTCTAAAGTGCACGTTGCAATACAGCTGCGGGATCTTTGACGAAATTCGTGCCTCGCACTCGAATTATTCCCGTATGCTATATAGTCCGCGGATAGCTTGTCATGCTAGTGGCCTTCATATAGATTGAGTCGGCGTGATAGTGAAAATTCGCGTACGTGTCATATATTGAGTCAATAGCGGATGTACGATACGAAACTAATCAGCCTAAGATTTGGCTTCAACAGAGACACGTACTTCGGTACGATATGTGGTGTATGGTTTACTAGTATGACACAAAGTCCTTGTGTTATACCCATACTGTTGTGTTGAAACAGAAAAGGCTGGAAGGTAAGTATGGATAAGTTTACAATATGTTGCGAGGCACAACCACGATGTCGTTACACAAATAGGATTTATGCCGTGACAATTATGTTGCGAACTAGTAGGCTATATAGTTTATGCAATGAAATCGATCCTAAGGCAAGATTAGAAAGGGCATTAAAACTATAGTGTGGACTCACTAAAATAACGTTTTGGTTTGTATGGGTGAGCGAGAGCCCCCCCCCCCCCCCCCCAATAAGTGCATTCAATGTACTGATATCCCCACAGTTTGTTTGCAGGTTTTAGGTGGCAACTCATTTAGGCTGAGCTCGCTTGGATGCGTCGAGGCACATGGAGTTTCCTTGACGATTCAAGGTGTGCGGTCGCGTTGAAATCTTCACTTATACGGGATGTAATGTATGGACATTGCCATCTTCAATTTGCAAGCCTAAGGGCATAATTCTTTTATATTGAGAGGTAAGAGATAGCTGAGTGATTGTATTCAGGGAGATTGTGAGCTTGAGCGATTGTAATATTGGCTTCATGCCCTTTGTAATTCTGCTGAATGTCAACAAAGTATTTTCATTATGTATATCATATGTGTCACTTCACCTTTTCCGCTTCAGGACTTCTGTGTGACTCTGTCGTTTAGTTGCTCAGTCGATTGTTTTGGTAATTGCCTTGCACGAACGCAACTTAGGTTCATGTGGCATCATGCCCAATCAATGACGATCGATTTTGAGGAACCAAGGCGTGACCTATAACTATTATTCGTATTCTCGTCAATATTAGCAATATCATTATTTTTATTGTTCTCTATATAAACTAATTCCACGTGATTTATTTCACATTCATCAACTACATTTTCTAAAAATTGTCCATTTGAACTTACAGCTCTATTGATAAATTTATCAAGGACACCTTTTTTTTATAATTAACCAATTGTTCTATCATTCTTCTTTTTCGTCTTTTTATATCCCTTTATTGTTATCTAAGTAATACATTTTAGTAGGAAAAAAAAGAGTAATAAAATTTAAATAGTAAACAAAGAATAATAGATTCTAGATTGATATTGTTGGACTATTCTTCTTCAAAAAACTGCATAATACTACGTAGAACTGAAGAATAAATTCTAGTAAGATGAATCACTAGTTAAAATAACTAAATTATTAACTATATAAACTAAATATGTTCAGAACAAACCGACAAAAAAATCTAGAGAACATGGAATTGTAGAGAAGACTAGGAAGAGAGATTGAAGGAAAATAAAAATTGAACCAATTTTCTATAAGTAAATAAAATTAATCTAATACATAGGGACTCTATTCTATCGTAATGTTTAAGTTTTTCTTGGCTTAACATTTCGTGTACTTGATAGAAAAAAATACTTAATATAGTTACTTCTAACAACTTTTTATTTAATAAATATGGATACAATTAATCATATATTAATCCATATTTTTTGGCTTTCTTAATCATAATCACAACCATAACCATAACCATGATTGTTTTCTTCCCAAAATAATTAATATATGAATAATCAATTTTTAATTATTAGTTATAATAATATCAGTTGATATGTAATTAAGTTTTAATTTTGGACACTTGATTAACGGTATTTTCTTTGAATTCTTAATCATCATCATCAACGTATATATATTAACCGTTGGATCTTGTTTAAGTCATCTAATCTTAACCGTTGATTTTTCAATAGTTGAGATTAGATGACTTAAACAAGATCTAACGGGTGTTATCATGGAGATGCTTGGAGAATACAAAAGTGAAGGGCTTATATATATATATATATATATATATATATATATATATATATATATTTGGAACCAGATAAATTTTATTGAGAGTCTTTTAAGTTACAAACATCTCTAACTAGCTATTCTACATTGCCCAACACTCGAACATCATATTCAAGGTTGTGTATTATCCCAATGATCACCGTACTAGCACCACGAAAGTCCATGTTATTCCGTTCTTTCCATATGTGCCAAACTGCAGACGCGCACAAGCTTTCTGATACTTCGTCTTGCCTCGCCCCTTGATGCCCCGCACTATTTGAAGTGCCGCCTCCATGTCATCACCTACATTAGTCGCCATCCCCATTTTAGCTAGCTGCGTGTGCCAAATTTCTTTAAACACTGAGCAGTTGAAAAATAAATGTGGTATGGATTCGGGTTCGCATTGACAAAGCGAGCAATTCAAGTCGTCAATCTGAATACCGAACAACTGCAGCCGATCCTTCATCATAAGTCTCTTAAGCACTAGCTTGTATAAGCTTAATTGCATCTTTCGTGGAATTCCAGTCTTCCAGATGATGTCCGCATCCTGCATGTCTTTGAATTTTTCTCTGAATGTCTCGTAAATTTTTTGAAACTCAAAGACTGAGGACTTGGTGTTCTTCCAAACCCAGCTATCTTCTTTGCGAGAGGGGTCGATCAAGCATTTTCTGATTTCTCTGGCAACAGCTCTCGCCTGCCTGTGGTCCTCCGGGATCCAACTATCGTCCCTAATGATGCGCCTCACGCGGATTCCTCTGTGACCTTCTTGATCCGCCATAGGTCCAATGATTTGAAGCAAACTTTTCTGTCTGATCTAGGGGTCCAGAAATAAATCCGTGTTGTTTCTGTTGGCAAATTCCCGAACTATGTTATTTTTGATGTCCTGTCTTCTCCGGAGGATGTGTTTGAACGTTATAGAATCGTTATTATTTAGTCGGTACTCCTAAAAATTCGAACCTTTTAGGCATTTATTACGCATCCACACGGCCCATATCGAATCCCCCTGGATAGTTTTCCAAGCTAATTTAATCCCAGCAACTTTGCAAACCTCTGTCAAAGGCCGAAGGCCGACTCCCCCTTTCTTTTCTGTCCGACAAAGAGTATTCCAGGAGATGGCGTGAATGCCCCCTTGCCAGATGAAATCTGCACAATTCTTTTTGATGCGTTGCATTGTATCTTTTGGCAGTTGGATAGCTTGGAGCCAGAAGTTAGCTATGGATAGAAAAGTCGATCTCACCAGTTCAATCCTGCCCCCAAATGACAGGCATTGGGCTTGCCAGCCCTCCATTCGCTTTTGTATATGGTCGATAAGCGAACGGCAATCGTCTGCTCGAGTATAGTTGATCGTCAGGGGGATTCCCAGGTACTTCACCGGAAGCTCACCTTGCTTCACCCCCAGCACTTGTGTGCCTGCTTCATTTTCTAGGGAAGTTTTGTTGAAGTAGATACAACTTTTGTCTCTGTTAAGTTTCAACCCAGTGAATTTGTCGAAGGTGTCCATAATATCAGCCATCGCACGGATGCCTCTCATAGAAGGGACCAAAAAGACTAACAAGTCATTTGCATAGATCAAGTGGCTAATATGCGGCTGGATCGATTTGTGAAGGGGATGGATCCAGTTCCAAGCAACTGTCGCGTCCATCAGGCACGAGAAATATTCCATAAATATGGTGAATAGATACGACGATAGAGGGTCCGCCTGCCTGAGACCTCTGGAGCTTGTGAAGAATCCAGCCGGTTGTCCCTCAATCATGATGGAGAAGGTCGCAGTCGTAATGCACTCCTTCACTTTGGCCACCCAGGAAGCTGAGAACCCCATGATGAGCATTATGTGGCATACAAAATCTCAGCAGTATTGTAAGCTTTCCGCATGTCAAGCTTGATGCATGCTCTTCATCCGCCTGGTTTATTGAAGTCCCTGACAAACTCATGCGCCAGAAGCGAATTGTCATCTATAGGTCGCCCTCGGACGAACGCAGCCAGCCTAGTTCTGAGATATTAAGTCTGTCATCAAGTCTTCCATTCTTCTGCACACATTAACTCTGTAATTATTTTGTAAATGTAATTACAACAGGCTATGGGACGAAAATTTGCAGGATCGGAAGCTTCTTCTTTTTTAGGAACTAGAGTGAGGAATGTATGATTGAATTCTCTGAGTAATCTTCCCCTCTCAAAGAAGTCAGTAACTGCATCCAATACGCGATCCTTCAGGGATTTCCAGTGAGTTTTATAAAACTTACTGCTGAATCCATCGGGTCTGGGCGCTTTATCTGGGTTAGCCTTCTTCACGATCTACTCTATTTCTCCCATTGTGATAGGGGCCATCAGTCGCTCGTTGCCTGTCGGAGTAATTATTTTCTTGCAGACGATGCCAGGGAAGTTAGTAAAATAATTCGACTGATTGTACAGTTCTTCGAAATACCTGACAGCTGTCGCTCTGATATTGTCGCCTGATGTTACAATATTGCCTTGATTGTCTATCAACTGGTGGATACGGTTGCGGTGTTGGCGAGTGCGAATAACATCATAGAAAAATCTTGTGCACCGGTCTCCTTGCTTGAGCCATGAACATTTTGCTCTTTGTGCAGCCATTATTTCTTCGGCAAGTTGCATCCTACCGACCTCCATAACCAGTTCTTGCTCACGCCTTGCCAGGTCTATGTTAAGGAGATCCTGTTGAAGTGACTCCTGGATCACATGGAGCTCTTTGCGTTTGGAGCTTAGCTCTCCACTTGGGCGCGTGCGCACCCACATTTTAAGTTCCTGCTTTACTTTCTTCAACCCGATAGCAAGTTTATATTGTGCGGTTCCTGATGTGCCACTGGAGAGTCCTCTTTCGATCGCCTCCATTACCATATAGCCGGGGAGTAGATGCCAGCCGTTATTGAATCGGAGTGGCATAGCCTTACGCCATTTCTGATCCATGATCGATACTCGTAGTGGCTAGTGGTCACTAGTACCTGCCGCTAGCCCATAAACAGATATGTGAGGGAAAATATCGAACCAGGAGTTATTACCTAAAGCTCGATCGAGTTGGCAGATAACACGATTCCAAGCAGCTTTGTTGTTCCATGTCCAGACGTGGCCGCGTCTCTCCAAGGGTTTGAGATCCGTTCGCAGTAGGCACCCTTAGAAGTCGTATAAGATCGGGTCTGGGATAGTTCTCCCTCTAATCTTCTCGTTCTTGTAGAGGATGGCATTAAAATCGCCCAAGCCGAGAAGAGGAAGGCGTAGAGTCGATTCTGCCATATTGTTGATGTGTTCGATATCGCGCCAGAGTTCCACCCGACGGCGTCGATCATTGTGTCCATAGACAGCCCCAGGATAAATTGCAAGAAGCCTCGATGAGTGAATGAATGAGCTATTCCGTCGATAGTATAACTTTTCCTGTCCAGTGAGTCTTATCCCATAGCAGCCAGATACGGGACATGCTACACTTGTCCAGATTGTTAGTCTGGTCCCAATTTTGCGGAGTAGGCTTTGCTGTCATCTGTTTTGATTTAAATTTAGTTTCCAGAAGAGCATTAATGGTGCAATGCTCTTATTTGAGTCTGCTACACACCTCCCTCCATCTCCCAATCGAACAATTAACCCCTCTGATATTCCAAGCAATGATCGACATCTAATTAGAGAATAGAGTTCCCTGTTGTTCTCCGCTACTATCAACTCGGGCAGCTGGTGGTGGCTCTTCCTCATGCGATCCAATTCCTCCCTCGTTGATTGATTTCAAAGGCAAACTTCTTCAATATAACGTCTTCAGTCTGGGTTGTCAACTACTAATTAGAGTTTGTCTGCATCTATATAACTTTCAGGATTCGATAACCCCTCACCCTCCTTACGTCCCGAGTACGATGGCCGATTGTCGTTATCATTGATCCTGCATGTTGCTTCCTGCTCGAATAGGGGTTGGTGCTGGATCTTGCTGAGCTATTTTGGCTCGCTTGAGTAGCACCTTTCCCTTCCGATCCCACTCTTCGCTTCGTATTGGATGCACTTTGAGCTTGGAACACTACAATGTCTCGCGCTTGATCTTCACAGGTCCCTTCCATGCGTATGTCCGTAGGTGCCTTCTCCGTACTCCTATCCGCTTCTGTCTGACGCTGGGGTGGATTCATTTGTCCCCCGGCAGGCCCAACGCTTATATTAGCCATGTTTATGACTTCGGGTCGCCTCAGGGTCATTGTCTCAACCCCTGATCGATTGCTTTGCTCATCCACTTCCGCTACCTCCTCTGAATCATTGGTCTTGCGAATTGATATGGCCTTCTCTCTAGCATCTATTACCTCTTGTTCATCCATCATCACGATGTTGTCTTCCTCATTGTCCTGGCTTCCTTTGTTCCTACAAGCCTGCGATGTGTGTCCGAAATATTTGCACCTCTGGCAGCTAGGCGGAACCCATTCATAATCTACATCTTGAGAGAAAATTTTCCCCGAAGGTATCTCATAGGATATTTCTCGTGGCAGCAAATTCCCTGCTTCGATTTTGACGAAGACCCGTGCATACAGAAGACGTGTCCGCGCCTTGGTGGCTTCGTCGGCTTTGATGGGTCGGCCAATTAAACTAGCCATCTTTATTATCATGTAATTGTTCCGATACTGAAACGAGAGTCCTGGGAATCGAATCCATACTGGGAAGGTGTGTAGTACATCTCGTTCGCATTTAGGATGTTGTTGCCAAGCTTTAATAATAACAAGTCTTCCGTCGAGTGTCTAGGGGCCCCGTGCAGAATATGTTCTACATCTTCTGGCACCCCAAACTTCACGAAAAAGAAACTGTCCTGTCACGACCCGTACCTGGTTTAGGGGCACAAGTACATGGGTACGTCCAGCCTACGCCACAGTGTCGGCGCTAGAACGTTGTCCTAGGTCACATATATCTAACATAGTATAAATATACTTATACAAGATATACTCTCCAATCGGAGGACAATATAGAAGGTACAACTCAATCACAATCCTAAGATGGAAATAGCATGATATGATAGATATGAAATCTCAAAAGAAGATACAAACAGAAGGAAATAAGTCTAAGTGTCTAACAACACAAATTCCAACATCTCAAAATAATACAACTCAGAAGTCCAACTCAAATAACATAATGTAAAGGCCAACAGTCTAGTCTAGGCAAAATGGTAACATCATCAACGCAAGCTGGATCCTGCTGAGGACCAGGTCACATGTGTCGTCTAAGCCGGCTTCGTAATAGGTAGGGCAGAACTCCTCCTCATTCTTTGTAATATTTTCAACAGGTCAAGTCAGGACAAGAACGAGCACATATCCCTCAAATAATTCATATCATGACAGTAAATGTAAAACAAGCAATTGAATAAGATACATGAAACGCTGTAAGAAATGTACATGAAAGATAAGAGAGATATATGATAAACTGGAAATATATATATATATATATATATATATATATATATATATATATATATATATATGGAAAGTAAGAACAGTAAGTGACTAAGTGATTTAGAGCACAAGACGGTTATGTAAACAGCTTGAATTTGCACATGAATAAGCTATAGAGTTGCACATGAATACCTACTTTGGAACTGATCACATAACCACTTCTACTCCCCCCTACCCCAATCAACACACAAGGATCTAGTCAAGTTACGTTATTGCACATAAAAGTTTATACATGAAGCTCATGTGAACGTGAGAGTACATGAGAGCACATGAGTGTACATGAATAGTGTGAGCACAAGGAGTACATGATGTTCGTAAAAAGCATATGACATGAAGTACCCGATGCAACCGAGGGGGATAACATCTCATGAAAAGATCCATATAGTACCAATCCGTGATAACATCATGACAGCATCAAGTAAATTAGTCTAGAGCAAGAATATAAGTCCTAACAAGTATGAAACGATCAGAGAATGTACTCACCTGATATCCTGAATGACTGATGAGAATAGATGTCCGTACAGGAGTAACTGAGTCCTATTTAGAGCAACACGGGTTACAATGTATCCAAGATATAATAAATGAACTTTATAATGCATTCTACAAGATTCTAGGTCATTCTAGGTCAAAGTCAACTCATGGTCAACTCAGGTCAACAACCTAGGCAAACTAGGTCAACTCTAGTCAAACTAGTCAACTAGTCTAGGATTTTGTCAAACTCAAGTCTACTAGACCAAATAGGCCTATAGGAGTCAAATATAGTCTAACTAGACTCCTATTGTATATATATATATATAGATAGTATATATGACAAAGCCTATATAGGATACCTATATACATAGGCTATATATAATACCTATATAACATAGGCTATATATAAACCTATATATATAAGTTCAAAAATGTATAAATATCTGCATACATATATACATTCCTAATATATATTCATGATATATATATTTATATACATATATAGAAGGGCAAGGGGCAAATGTAAAGTACATGTGTGTGTGTATAGTGTACTGTGATACTGGACTGTGAAGTGAAGGGTTAGGAAAACCCAAACTGGAATAATCCCAGGAAGACCCCTAACCAGCCAACTCCACAACCATATATATAAAGAACTACATATATATAAACTAACTATATATACATAGATACATATATGAACTATATATTATATATATATATATATATATATATATATATATATATATATATATATATATATATATATATATATATATATATATATATATATATATATATATACACACACACACACACACACTTATGTGAAAGTATATATCTAAACTATATAAACTAAACTAACAGTACATATCTACTGAACAAGGAAACTGGGATCAACAAACAGGGAACACAAAACCCAAACTAACACATGTATCAAGAAACGCCCAATCATCTCAGCAATCTGGGAATGAGACCCCCAACTCAACAACACCCAGTCAATCACTGTTCAGAAACAGAACAAAACCCACATTCGAAAACCAATTCAAAGCAAAACTTGAAATGTGAAGAGAGGAGAGACCACACATGATGTCAGCAAGGGGGTGTCACGTATCCAAATTCAGTCTGATTTATGTCTAAACAATGTGTCAAATCGTGTCAAAGTTCAAGTATCAGAGAACAGTGCAGGGAGAGGGCTCGTGCACGTGTGTCGATCCCTCTAGGACTCACTGTGTCCAATGAGAAGCCTCGTGCTCGTGTCAGTAGCTAGGGTAGGTTTAGGGCTCTGTGTCCAAGTGCCTGCAAGGTATCCAAGACGTGTCATGTTCGAGAACGAACAACGTATCAGTGGCAAAATCTCGCGCGTGCACAGTCAGTAAAAATCGCATGCAAGTTCGATTTCACCCTCGATACGAATCCATTCTTCGTGAAACTTCGTGAGCACGTTGACAGAGGTTGCCCCCACTTGTCCCCTAAGTTTCACATGTCCACATGTCCTGTGCAGTGAGAAATGGGTGTCAGGTAGCAGGACATGTGTCCAAGTGTGCAGTGAGCATCCCGTATCCAGATTTGGACACGAAAATCGTGTCAAATTGTGCTCAGTCACTTGGATATGAGATCCACACACATAGGCTACTCATTTGTGAAATTAGTTTTGAAAAATAGTAAAATTAATTCCTAAAAGGCATTTCACCAAACACTTACACTACACTCCGACACGCCTCCGATATGCGTACCAAATAGAACAAATCAAAGCCAAACTCTACCAATAGCTAGGAGGACCCTAAATGCATGCATCTATGGAGAGAAATCAGGAATTTAAAGGATTTAGATAGCATTACCTATTGAGAGTTGGAATTTCAATAAAATAGCCCCTTCCAAAGCTTCAACACCAAATTCCTATGGTCCAATGCCTCCAATCGTTGCTAGCTAGCCCCTAGAGACTTTTTCTTCACAAGAGGGATGCAATGAAACTGATTCGGTCTAATTTGGAGGTAATTTGAAGAAAGGGGGCAAATTTGGAGAAGAACACAAACTAGGGTTAGGGTTTGCTACAAAGGAGGCAAGGGGGGCTAAATGATGACTTAAATAGGGGAAAGAACCTCTCCTGGCCGGCCATATGAAGTGGGTTAGGGTTAGGCTAAGTTACAAAGGCCCATCACCTCTTCCTATGTTGTAAAACAAGCCCTTTAAGCTAAAGGTCCAAACTAGCTCCTTAATTCAATTCTCCAAATGGTCTTTAAGCCATTCCTAGCTAGATTAGAGTCTAAATACTAACTCAAACTTGTTAGCTAGATCTTCATGGTCGTGGTTAGTCGCTAGGCTAAGTTGTTCTAAGTCTACACTAGCAAAAGACCAAAGTCACAATACACCAAATTAAATAATATAAAAATAATCAAAAATTCATAATTACCAAAATACCCTTATTCTAGAAAGTGGTAGTGACAAATCTATCCTCCTTAAAATAATTTTGTCCTCGAAATTAAAGACGAAACTGAACTGAGGAGAAGGATAGAAAATCATACCTCAAGGATGAAAAAGATAAGGGTATCGCTCACGCATCTCATCATTCCTCTCCCAGGTCGACTTACCTGGAGAGTAATGCCTCCATGCGACGCAAACCAAGGATATCGTCTGGTTCCTCAGTACCTTCTCCCGTCGATCCAGAATTTCTACAGGCTATTCTGGATAGCTAAGAGTAGGGCCCATCTCGATCTCGGAATGATCGAGTATATGGCTGGGATCCGCTTCGTACCATCTCAACCATGACATGTGAAATACGTTGTGGACTCCCTCTAGTACAGGTGGCAAGTCTAGCCTATAAGCCATATCATCGACTCTCCCGCTGACAACTAAAGGTCCGATGAAATGCGGGCTAAGCTTCCTACCTCCACCAAAGCGTATATTACCACGTGTCGAAGATATCCTCAGGAACACCAGATCTCCAATCTAGCATAAACATGGTCTCAAACTTATCTATAACAATCACATGATCAAATAAAATCATAAAATCAAACAAAATCGTAATCCTAAATCTAAGCTGTACCACAAACTCCAAAGGTCTTCGGTGGCTATTGGCCAAATGCCGATGTCTGTCCTGCGCCATGCGAAGTCGATCCCTGATGAGCTTCACCTTCTCGGCTGCGTCCACAACCATCTCAGGTCCCAATAAAGCTCGCTCTCTAACGTCATCCCAAGACAAGAGAGTACGACATCTACGCCCGTACAACGCCTTGAATGGTGACATTTCAATGCTGGCCTGGAAGCTGTTGTATGCAAACTCCACCAAGTGCAAATGATCCTCCCAGGAGCCTCCAAAGTCCAAAATACAAGTCTGCAACATGTCTTCGAGAGTCTGAATAGTCCTCTCTGACTGCCCGTCTGTCCGAGGGTAGTAAGCAGAACTAAACTTGAGCTGAGTGCCCAAACTAATATGCAGACTCCGCCAGAAATGAAAAGTAAATTGACTATCCCGATCCGAGATAATGCTCACGAGAACTTCTTGCAGCCTGACAATCTGACGCCCGTACATCTCTGCTAGCTTCTCCGTGGACAAACCCACTTTGAATGGCAAGAAGTAGGCTGATTTGGTCAATCTATCTACGATAACCCAAATCGTGTCTTTCCCTCTGGGTGTACGCGGCAATCCTGAAATGAAGTCCATCGTGATATGCTCCCACTTCCACTCCGGAATGAGCAATGGCTGTAACAGTCCTCCTGGCCTCTACCTCTCTGCTGGCAGACCAAACATCTTGCTACGAAGCGTGCTACCTCCCGCTTTATCCCATACCCCCAGACATGCTCCTTTAGGTCTCTATACATCTCGTTGGCACCTGGATGTATAAAATAATGAGAATGGTGAGCCTCCTGCATAACCTGCTCTCGAAGGCCTCCACTGGGTACACACAGTCTGGAACCGTGCCTCAATGCGCCATCCTATGCTATGATGAACTCCTCAACAAGTCCTGCTCGAACCTGCTCTCGGATACACCGCAGAGCGACATCGTTGAACTGAGTCGACTTGATCCTCTCTATCAAGTCCGACTGAATATGCAGTCCTGTAACCTCGCTT
Source organism: Iris pallida (assembly GCA_029216955.1). Taxonomy (NCBI): domain Eukaryota; kingdom Viridiplantae; phylum Streptophyta; class Magnoliopsida; order Asparagales; family Iridaceae; genus Iris; species Iris pallida. The sequence continues at coordinate 4,294,255 of JANAVB010002600.1, forward strand.
TCCCTGAATTTTTAATTTTTAATAATTTCTAATATTTTAAATTTTAGATACTATTATTTATATCAGTGGAATTTTATTTTTGAAAAATAGTCATTTATTAATTTAATACTCCCATGTGATTTTATAAAAAATATAATATTAATTATTAATTTTGAGGAGAAGGCACTAGCAATCTTGGAGTGCTCTCCAAGTATTCTAACAACTTTCTAACAGTTTTTCGGTATAATTTACAATAAAAACTATTTGTGGAGTGTTTTTTTGTATATACCAAAATTTTCCCAAATTCTTATTTAAATCCTCACTTCTTCTCTCTCTCAGCTTTCTTAATTCTCTTTTGAAGAAAAATTCGAGAGCTCTCAATTCATCTTTTCCCTAAAATTTTGAATCCCTAGCTCCTCCTTCTTCTTTTCCAAATCCCAGTTAACCCTAACCCTAATTTCCTTCAGATCTAGCCATGAAGAGGCCGGTGGTTCCTTCTCCGAGTGGAGGCTGAGCCACAACGGCGGCGAGGTCAGTTCTCCGCATCTTCCAACAGTTTCTCGGTGACAATCTCCTTCTCCGACGTCAAGCAGCGACGGTGAGCGGAGTTCATCTCCACCGGTGACTGTATCCTCCCTCCTCTTCAACGTGGCAAGCCGAATCTCCTCAACAGCAGATCTCCGTCTTTCTAGCGATCTCCCGTGGATCATCGTTCTGTTTGTGTTGACAACAAGGTGAGCTTCTTGAATTTTTGAGAGGAATTTATTCGATTTTGATCTTCTTTTTATTCTCGCTTGGTTTACAAGTGCAGATCGGGATCGTTTGGTCTGTTTGAACTCTTTTCGACAAGAGATCGAGTTCCTCAATTCGTTGACCTCGATCCCGAGAGCGTTGATCATTTGAAAAAGGGCAAGAATTATGAATTCTTTTTAAATTGTGATTATTCCCTTGATAATTCTTGAAATCTCAAATTTCTTGAGAAGAGATTCCAAATTTTCCTCTGACATTCTGTTCCTTCTGATACTTGGACTCTGTGATGGAATATTCTGATCGGTCTAGATTGTAGCTGACACGACTCTTGAATTGTCTCTGTACTTGGTATCAGGCCTCTCTTTGCAGGTAATCCCTAAATTTCTTACTCTTTATGAGTCACTAATTATATTGTATGATTTCAAATTATCACATTCAGTTTCGTTTTGTGTCAGCATTAGGCTGTGCTCGAGTCGTGGATTCGTGACCAATATTTGTTCATATCCAATAATCGTGTCTTGTTTTGGACTCTGCGGGTGTCAGGATTAACTGCTGTGGCGAACCTATAATCAAACCTGGGTTGTAGTCCGTGTGCATTATGCAAATTTTCTGTTGTATAGAGTTTTATAATTTCTATTTGAATTTATTCTAGTTGATTGTTTAATTCCTATTCTGATTTTTCCTTCAATTTGGTTGTATAAATTCTGGAAGTTTTGTGTGGATTTTGACTAGTGCATGGGGGTTGAGTTTGTTAAGTTTTGTACTAACTTTGGTCATGCATAGTTTGAATGGGAATTTGGTTTGGGACATGTCGGCTGTGTCCAAAACTGCTTGTGTCGGGTACGGAGGTCGGTTGGAATGGAGTTTAGTCAGGGCAGGAACTTCCAGTTCGAATTCATGTTCGGTTTGGTTTGTATATGTTGCTGGGTCTGGTTTGTATAGATCTTGGTGAGTTTGAGTAGATAAGTTTGTGTATATACTTTGATAAGTTGTATATATTGGATGGGGGAATTTTTCTGATGATTTAATTTTGAATATAACTTATACTCTATACTTTGGGGTTGGTGTCTGCATACAAGCTGCAGGTGTTGATCTCTATTTGGGAATTGTCAGTTTATACATTGGGTGTGAGGAGTTTGACTGCTTGGACAACTAGAGTTGGTATGTGCAGTTGCATTCTAATGGTGGATGCTGGTGCAAGCATTTGAAACCAATGCCAGGCTTCATTGCTCGAGAAGGCTTGGCTCTTGAGTATTGGGTTGGTTCCTATATAGTAGATAGTGTGTTGGACTTTAGTTCTGTAGGTAAATTGTTAGGCTTTGAGTTGTGGTTGATTGTTGTTGTCAGAAGGATTTTTATAGTAGTTTGTTTGTTCTAAATTCAAATAAGCTAGTTGCTTGCTGTTGTGTTCCTATAGGGGTTCAGTTGGTCTTTTTGAATTGGTTGGGCTTGATAGTGGACAAGACATGTGTGTAAGTCACTAAAATGGAATTAAGGTCTCAGTGATAATTATGGTCTGGACTTGGGCTTGGAAGGGTGTTAGTATATTGGTGATGAGTTGAGCCCTATTATTTTTATAGAGTAATTCTTGTAATAATTTAAAGTGATGTCTTAATATTTTACTATTATTTTCTAGCCCTGATTAGAGATGTTATTTTAGGAGTATACTTTACGTGAAATCTCTAGCAAGTATTTTCTACTATTTTTTAATATATATTTTGTGCTAAACCATTTAAATACACACACACACACACACACACACACACACACACACACACACACATATATATATATATATAAAATATATATATATATATATATATATATATATATATATATATATATATATATATATATATATATATATATATATATATATATATAACACCCACTTTTCTAAAATGAGGGTAATTTTGAACTTTTGTAAAAGTTTATTATTTAATAATTGGATTTATGATTTATTAGATTTTTTTAAATTAATTTAATACTATTTAATATTGATGAATTATAATTTTGATGTGTTAGCTAGTGAACCCTAGAACTATTGATCCTAGAGACTAACCATGACCATGGGGACCTAACCATGTGATTAGAATGACTATTTACAACTTTTTAGGCTAAGGGTATTTTGGTCATTTTGTGACTTTTGAATTATTTAGGATTTTGATTAATTGGTGAATTTTAGATTATTTTAATAATATTTAAATTGATGTATTGTGATTTTGGTCGTTTTTCATATTTTAATATTTTGGAAATTTTTATATTTTAATATTAATTTTACGGGATTTGTTTAGTCGGATTTGAGTTTCGTTTCGTTTCGACTTGTGTTAGTGATCCGGGTAGCTTAGACTGTAGACGGGATCCCAAGATTAGTTAGTTATGGCCCACAAACCCCACTAATTAAGTTAGTGAGTTTAGACTAATCCCACTTGTTAGATTGGTTAAGTTAGAGGCTTAAATTTAACCCTTTTGATCCCAAACTTGAACCTAACTTAAAATTAACCAAGAGGACTAGTTGAGGCCTTATTGGACTTTCCTCCAAGGCCCAAATAGGGTTTAATGGCAGCCACTATAGCTAGGTTAGCCTCCCTTCCTTTTATTTCATTCCATCTTGTCTCTTTTCCTTCACAAAGTGTTCTTCCCCAAATTAGAGAGCTTCCCACTTTGATTTGATCTCCAAATCCTTACATCCCTCCACCAAAACTTCCATCCAACCTTCTCATACTACCAAGGGAGGGTGCTAGCAAAGATTTGGAGCAAAGTACAAGGAGGAGTGTCCACTTTGAGGGATCTTCGTACCGGAGCCGTGTTTTAAAGGATTTCATTGGGATTCCACTCCCAATAGGTAAAACCCATCCTCTAAATCGATTTCCTTTGCATATAAATTAGTTTTGAATCCGTAGGATCCATCCTCATGCATGTGTCCCCTTTAGATTCAAATTTGAGGCCATTTGGAGCTTTCTTGAGGATTTTAGATATGTGTCTTGTGTCCTACTTGATAGATCCCAAATTAGGACATCACATGTGTATGTATGTATGTCTGGTAATAGTTTAAATAGATATTTAAATTTAGTTTTAGAATGGTTGAGTGGATTGATCTTAGTTAGGATAGTTAGAATGAGTTTCATTTGGATACCTATGTTGGTATCCAAGTATCTTGGCCTACATGTGTTTCTTTTGTCCAAAACAACTCAAATTCGTCATAATATTCATCCACGTTTTTATTAACCAAAACAACTTAGAATTGTCATAACTTTTAGCTTAGAACTCCGTTTAATCTCCCGTTTAAAAAAAAAAAAAACCGTATCGAAGTTAGTTTTCCAAATATATATATTTTAATAAGCCAAAATCTTTCTGGAACTTTTTGTAAAACTATTTGAGTGTCAGCTGTCCGAAAGACAAATGCGCTTCAGTGTTTTCGCGATTCTGGGAGTTTTCGGACACGAAAATGCGATCCGTTTGAAGTTTCGGAAAGCTAACACGAAGGACTACGACATACTTTAATCCTAGAATTTAGTGAAGGCTCAATTAGTACAGTCTTGGTTTTAAGTAGAAGAGTGACTATACGACATAGGCATTTTGTGTAACCTATGAGCCTATGTAGTATGAATATTAAATGAATTTAGAGTATGTAATGCATAATATGTTAGATGAATAAAATGATATATATATGATATGTATCCTCTTTACATTAATGTATATATATTGTTGAATGCAAGCATGTAGGATTGCAATCAATGTAATGTATGTAAGCAATGCATAAATGCATGAATGAAAGAATGATATACAATGTATGCATGAAAGTATATAATGAATGCTAGATATGAATGCAAGGTATACATGTAATGAAAGATATGAATGCATAATGTATACAAAATGTAATGCAATATATAATGATAGCATGTATGGTAATGTAGAATATATGATGCAAGCATGTATATGTCCATTGTTTTCCCTTTTTCTTACAATTTTTCTTTCCTTCCCTTTTCATTTCAATTTTTCCCTTTTTTTTCCTCTTCTATTTTTACATGTTGTATACAATGTATATAATGTATAGATGCATGTAAGTATGTAATATGCATGAATGACATGTATGTAATGAAAATAAGTATATGTATGCAACTTAATGATATGTGAATAGATATAATACCTGAACTGAAGTATGCATGTATATGGGATATGAATGAATGATATATATATATATATATATATATATATATATATATGTATGTGTGTGTGTGTGTGTGTGTGTGTGTAAAAAAATATATATATATATATGTATGTGTGTGTGTGTGCGTGTGTGTGTGTGTGTGTGTGTGTGTTAAGGTAATGTAATGTATGTATTCACGTATATTTTGAGTTAAATATATGAGTTTGTATGCATATATTATATGTATGCATGTATACAGGAAAGAATGTAATATAATGTAGAGTATGCATATATGAATATAATGTATGCAAGTATATAATATATTCAGATATGTATGTATGCATCTATGTACGAATGTATAGGTGCATGAATGAATACAAGTATGCATATATGATATGTATGTAGGCATGTATGCAATGTATGTATGTATACATGATATGTATGTATGCATGTATGCAATGTAAGTATGTATGTATGCATTTCTATAAACTGAGTTAACCTATAACCTTTTACACACATGCATTCATACATCCTTTGACACCATGTATCCCATGTCACATACATCTACCTATCACTAAATCTGAGAACATTAACACATATCATTTCACACACATGCCTAACACACACACACACACACACTTACTCTTTTACCTCTTCTTCTCTAAATATATATATATATGTATGTGCCTATATATATATCTTTCCTATATATATCTATGTATATGAATATGAATATGTGAATGTGAATAATATATATACATTATATGACTAAGTTTGTGTGCCTTGTTAGTTTATCGTTTAGTTTTGTGCTTGGTTTAGCAAGTGACTTAGGCTATGAGTTAGTAGCTATCTTGGATACTTGATTTGCATGGACTTAGTTTGTTTAGACCTAGAATTGACTAACCTAGACTAGTTGACCATTATTGACCCAACCCTAGCTAGTTTGACCACAGTTGACTAGAGTTGACCTAGTTTGACTTTATAGTTGATTGTAGAAGCATGGAAAAGAATAAAAGAAAGATCCATGCGGCCAGAGAACCCCATGCGGCTCAGAGAGTTCATGCGGATCGAGAGTTCATGCGGCTCAAGAATCCATACGGCTCGAGCGTCTATGCGGCTCAAAATGAGCTCCACGCGGCTCAAGGAGGAGCCACGTAGCCTGCAAAATAACTCTCCCCCCTTGTCCATTACCGCATTAAATGCCTTGACGGCTGACAGCTCTGACAAGGTGGCAGTTTTGACACAAAGATATCATTATGACTCCCTCATAATGACGGACTCCTTGGGAAGCGAAGAAAATCTCTGACACGATCCCCCGAGAGTCGGAAACTGTCATGCGGCCTTGACACGTGGACAGTCGTATGCAGCCCAAGCGGAGACTCCCCCATGCGGCTCACGAAGAGTAGCCCCATGCGGCTCACGAAGATTAGCCCCATGCGGCTCACGAAGACTAGCTCCATGCGGCTCACGAAGGCTAGCTCCATGCGACTCACGAAGACTAGCTCCATGCGGCTCACAAAGACCAGCCCCATGCGGCTCACGAGGACTATCTCCATGCGGTTCACTCATGTGGTCATCCACACTCATGCGGCTCAAATCATTACTATGTGGGCCACTCTCCAGCAGCCTTGACACGTGGCCATCCTTATGCGGCCCAACTTTCCTACGGCTCAGATTTCTGCTATTTTGACACGTGGCATGATAACAGGGCACGTGGCATCAGATTGATCAAAATCTCTCAGCAAATCCCAATGAAATATTGGGATCAAATCAGATCATTTGTAAATAAGCCAATTAAAGACACGTGTCGAGGAATCCGAGGTTGGCATGACAAATCAGGAGGATTTATGTCAATCAGTATTAATTACCCACAAAAGATTTGATGCAATCACATTTATTGCTCAAATCTCGATGAACGGCCCAGATCCAATGATCAATAGCCGCCGACTTATAAGAATGGGCAATCATTGTAAACCCTAATGAGGCCCCCCACTCTTATAAATAGCAGGGTGCTATTTCCTTGCAAAACACACACGGAGAGATATATATAGAGAAAAAGACAGAGATATATACAGAGGCAGAGAGAGGCATAGAGAGCCAGAGAGCCTGAAGAGAGAGCATTTCTTCATCAACGCCCAGCAGTTCTTCTACAGAGCCAAGGCTGCACCCGATTGTCCAAGGAGTAAGGCAGAGCTGCCATAGCTTTCCCGAGCCTCTACCGTCACCCCCCAGAATCTAAAATAAACAATTGTACTTAGATTGCTGTACCTAGGTTTTCGTCCCTAGACTTTCTTTGTACAAGCGAGTTTGTATTGTGAAGTAAAAGTCCAGTCCTCCGATAATTGTTCTGCTCTTTTATATTTTCTGGCAAACACGATGGCGACTCTGCTGGGAACAAACTTCTCCACGGCTGAGGAGTTGGTGACGCAATCGGATGCAGCCAAACTTGGCTCCACGCAACAGAAGATGGTCGTCCGCTTCGACCAACAGGCGTTTGAAGAAATGCTCTCTGAAGGAAGCGCTGGCCCGGTCCAGAAGCAAACCCGCACAAAGAAAGCTCGCTGCGAGTGGAGGCCAAAATCATTTGCTCCTCCACAAGCTCTGGATGGGGTACTCTCGGCTACCCAAGTCCGGCAGAGAAAAGCACTACGATGCTAGACTTGCAGGGACAAAGAGTGATTCTACGCGCCCCAAGAAGAAGCCGAACGCTCATGCGGCCAAGTCTGCCAACAGCATGCAGGATGCTCATGCGGTTGAGTCTGCCAGCCACATGAAGGAGGTCTATGCGGCCAGATCATCCAGCCGCATGAAGAAAACTCATGCGGCCGAAGCTCCCAGCCGCATGAAGAAAACCTATACGGCTACGCCTACCAGCCGCATGAAGGTTATTGATGACAGCCGCATGACGTCTACTCCACGTGGCTCTGTCTTCGACCGCCTCTCCTATGGTCCTGATCTCTTGTGCTCCCAAGAAGATATGTCTGACTCTCTCCAGCATCACCTAGACTCTTCCTACTATGTGCCCTTACGTACTAGAGCGAAGAAGTCTAGGACAGCACGAGCTTGGCAAGCTCGGTCCGCTGACCCGATCTCTGACCATCCGAGCATACCGCATACTGTTATGTGGGCCTCAGATGGAAAGTTATACAGAACCAATCGAGTCCAGCCCCCGACGGCAAACGGACAGAGAGGTTCGCAAAAGTCTTCCAAAATCTAGGGATCAAAAATGGTCGATCCAGACCCATCTGACTTGCGTGAGGCCATCCTCCACAAACGCAAGGAAAGAGAAGATGCACCGGGGTGCAAAGAGTCCTCCCACGGACGTCACTGCACCTAAATCATCGTCAACTGCTGCTGGAATAACGCGACGATGCGAAAAGACCGACAGTCCGTCTTTCAAAGACTGTAACAGCCATCTTCAGAAGACGAGGCACTTCCCGTCGTCTCCTGCAACTCTGCTCAGAAAGTCCCCACCGATGGGAGAGGAAAGAAGGCAAATGTTCCCAGTCCGAAGATTTCAACCACTTTGACCAAAAGACTGTCGTCTAAGCGAGTGTCCACCACCGGAGTTTTCCAAGGCACCCGTTCTAAGATGAAATCTGCTACAGTGGGAGATTCGTCGTCCACAACACTGGGGGTTGCTGGGACTGGGGGTAGCACTCCTCCGAACCTCCACGACAATCCGATGTTCCAAGAAGATGAGCCGGGGGAAACAACTCTCCCATCAGATACAGCAAACCCCGACGTCTCCGACGACATCCACAACTCCAAAGACGGGACGAACTCGGAGACTGGGGGTACTGTTCCTTCCGAGTCTGAACCAGAGGAGAACATTCCCACATACCTTGATGACTTCTCACTACGGGGGTATGATTCGGAGGGCGCTTCCTCCACCGCTCCGTCCATCTCTCCTCACGTAAGGACGGTATTCATCACGGACAGTAACCAAGGTGGTTCCAGTGATCGCCAACGTATCGACACTCTGGAGGCCATACTGCTTGCCTTGGTCAAGTCTGTAGACGAGATCAAGGCGGCCCTTCCAACTCTGCAGGGAGGAATGCCTGGCCAAACAAGCGCAGGTCCCGCGGTCAATGCGGACTCAAATTCAGCGGCACCGAACCCGGGCAACAATCCTCCTGAAGGAACGGCCCCCATCGCCGTGGATGAGGCCCGCGAAGCAAGAAGAGAGGTCCAGGAGCTCCGAGCCATGTTTCATGCTAGAGAAAACTCTCAAGACCTCAGAATACGGTAACCGTACCCTGCTGCCTGGAGGGATGTTCCATTCCCACCAAGATATAAGCCCTTCAATATCAATCCCTATGATGGGAAGACCTCAGCAAGTCGGTACATCACTTACTTCGAGGTCACCACCGACCATCTGCCCCATGATGATGCCATCCTCATACAATTATTCGTCGGGGCATTGGAAGGAGTCGCTTTCGACTGGTACCGCAACCTGTCAGACAACTGCATCCACTCCTTCGTCGGCTTCAAGTGCATGTTCTTGAGAGATTCTACGAAGTAGGGCAGGAAATCACAATGTCCACCCTCATGGACGTTGTCCAAGGGGAGAAAGAGCTGACAAGGAATTACATTGAGCGGTTTCGCCAAACCACAATGAAGCTGCCGTCTGGAAATCTGGATTCCTCCCTAATTGAAATATGCCAAAAGAGATTGCTCCCAATAATCAGTCTCTGGATGAACGAAAGTCAATTCAAGGACTGGAAGACGTTTATCATCAGTGCCACAAGCGCCAAAGAACGATTGAAGAGGGCTCGCCAATTGGGATTGTACATCTCGAACGGAGAGGACAAGGGCAAGCGTCCCAACACCAACAACGACAATGGAGGTACCCCCTCCAACAATCAGGACAACAAGGGTAAGCAGGCTATGGTGGCCGATACAGCACAGAAACCTGAGCCAAAGCCGGCAGACAAACAATGGACGCAAATCACTTACTCCTTCGAAGACGGTCACGTCAAGCCCATCTTGGACATGCTCATACAAGGAGACAGAATTCAGCTTCCTCCACCAAGACGGGAACCTCGGCCGGCAGACATGGAGAATCCAAAGTACTGCCATTACCACCGCTACGTCCACCATGCCACACACGACTGCTACCAACTGAAACGGTACATCCAAAATCTCATCGATTCGAACGCTCTGACCATCGACTTCGAAGAGGTAACTGTGGCAGCCAATATGGTGTCAGTACAATTTGGCAGCTTTCCTCCAACCGAAGCTCAAGACGGTGTGGTACCCATCCCTCTGGCGACAATAGAGATTGCTAATCTTCCACCTCCCCGAGATCAGGCTGTTGGTCTAGTGTCCCTCACCACATCACGAGGAGAGGTCATGTAGGTCCATCCAGACTTTGTATCAGAAGTGACTCAGCCCACACCATCTTCCATTCGCAAGAAGAAGAGTGGAAAAGTCAGGTCCTGCCGCACAATCTCGACAGATATCGAAGAATCTACAGCCGTCGTCACTCGGTCTGGGGCACAATCCCAACCTGTGGCTGATAACTCGGCTGAAGATCATCAGCCTGCTACAATTGACGCTCCGGAACCGGCTCAGCCTCCGACGACCGACAAGCCTAGGCCGAAGGAGACTCGCTTTGACAAATCCCTCCGAAAAGAGGCACCGCAGGGGCTGGAGAAGCCCTAAAACTTCGACATCTTGGCGCAATTGGCCAACACACCGGCCAAGTTGTCATTATACGAGCTTCTGAGACTCTCAAAAGATGTTCGTGCGGCTTTGAGCGATGCACTCCAAAATGCCGATGCATACTTGGCTCAGGTCAACCTCACGGGAGAAAACCCGCCTGCAGATCTCCAAGACAGCGCTTGCACGAGAGCGATGCCCAACATTGTCTTCACTTTGTAGGACATGCTCATCAAAACCAACCTACACGATCGCCCGTTATACTACACTGGATACATCAGCGACATAAAGGTGGATCGGATGCACATTGATCCTGGGTCTTCCATAAGCATCATTCCGAAGGGTCTGCTACGTCATCTTTGCATTCCGATGCATCGCCTGACGCCTACAAGCACCGCCATCAGCGGTTTCAATTCGGGCAGGAGCTACCCAATTGGGAAGATTCGTCTGAAGTGTTAGATTGGCGATCTCCAATCAAAAGTTACCTGCTACGTCATAGATGCAGACACTTCTTACAACATCCTCTTGGGGTGCCCTTGGATACACGATTATATGATCGTACCTTCCATGCTGCACCAGTGCTTCAAATATGTCGACAAATACGGCTTCTTGAGGACAGAATTTGCTGATATCGATCCCTTCAAAGGGGTCGAATCCTACTACTCAGACTCCTGCCTGTACGAAAAGTCGAAGAAGCACCTTGGTGAAGGAGATGTGCAAGCTCGTACCGAGACAGCCACAGGATCAGAAGAACCTCTGACGATCCACCTCCAAGCTCGCAAACCTGGCAAGTCCGTACCCCTTATAGCCACTCTGCGTAAGGACGCAATCAGCCTCTCGGCACAAGAAAAGCAAATGATAATCCGGCTACCAAGGTCTGGCCAAGTGCCAAGTGTAGTGCCCTGTCCCGCTCAGTCAATCGGAGGAATCGGAACGCCAACGGCGTTCGAACTTAGCCTTGCAACGGCTGCTTGAAGACATTGCTCGGTCGAGGCGACCGCTTGCTCAGGTGGGGTAGTTTCGGTGAACTTGCCTCATCTTAGCCTTCACATAATAAATCGCATGTTTTCAACTTACACAAGTAGGCTTGATAATAAAAGAGACGAATCCACATAGCTAAAGGGAATAATCCCGACGGGTCGAATTGAGTTAGAATATGGAAAGGTCCAACGACCGTCTTAGAGTTGGTACACGACGTGCTTTGAAAATGACACTCGATCCTTCGTCCCGTGGCTTGGGAGAAGGAAAGTTGGTTGAGTCGGAGTAGTATGAACGTAGCCTAAGTCATAGGCGTCGCCCGCGTAAATGCTCGATAAAGCATGCACGTTTCTATGATGCAAGGCTTGGTATAGCCTTTGCTCGTCCCTTGAGTTAAGTTGTAGGCTTGGTGATTTATTCAAAGTGATGGTGGTCGACCTAAGTCATTCCAAGCACGGTCCTACAAGTTCTACGGCTGGGTATGACAACTTAGTCTTACGGATTCAAGCCCGTCATATAGAGTATGTCTTGGGCGGTGGCGTCGCGTAGAGTTCAAGTTGGTTTAAGGCACGATGTCACGAACTTAGTATTTTCAGGCACGGGCCACGGTTGATTCATTGAGTTTGGAAAGTGTTGTGAATATTTGTTCTTGAGTTGAATAAAATGATAGGGCAAGAAAGAAGAATGCTCGCGACTACGGGTCGCCGAGGCAAGATCTCAGATGTGAGAAGTATTGAATTTAGCCCTAAAAGAGATGGTAACACTGGAGGTACAATGACTGTGTGAGACGTCAGTTTGAGTCGAGTCTTGCATGGTCATGGACAACTTGTCGACAAGGTAGAGTTTCCTCGAACGGTAGCCCGACGGAAGGACCGGTTCTTGAGAAGCAGCATTAGCACGTGCTGGATGACCGCACAAGTTAGCGCAGAGGCTTGCCAGCGGGGCTAGCTACCCACCTGGCAAGGGCAGCCGCCTAACAAGCTAAAGGAGTCCAGGATGGCTCTGGGAGTCAGTGACCAAATCATATAGATGAGTCGGCATGGCGGCAATCCGCGTGTGTGCCTTTGGATTGAGTTGAGTTATTGAATGTGTGTACGGTCGGAATACAATATTTGGTCCTAAGATGTGGCATCAACATAGGCGACGTGCTTCGGCACGAGATGTGGCATCGAGTCTAATGTTGTCAGCATATAAGTTACATAGTTTGGATGTGAGTTGTCCCGAGTCTAAGTCAGGAAAGGTCGCAAGGCAAAGTTGGTCGAGTGACACTAAACCCACAAGTTTTGATTGGGTTAGTTGATGATTTAGTAGCAAAGGGCCGCGAGGCACGGCACAAAGGATTTATAGCACGGTCACACGAGAATGGAGCCTCATGCACGTAGTTGTGTCTTTGATTTTGGCCGAAGGGCAAACACGACTTGATAGGTTAACATTGTTTGAGTCGACATTGTTGTTGCAAGCACGGGATGGTCTAGAGACACAGAATAGGCCAAGGCGTCGGTCCTAAAACTGATCCTAAGGCAAGAGTAGAAAGACAATTGATAAGAAGGGACTAAGTTGCACAAAGTAAAGTAAACGTGTTGGTTTTGTATGGGTGGGCGAGGAGCTCATTCCACCAGTACAGTTGAGTACTGACACCCACATAGTTTACATGTGCAAGCACAGGTAGAAGCTCGTGGTGCGGAGCTCGCTTGGATGCGTCGAGGCACAAAGTTCCTTGGCGATTCGGAGCGTGCGGCCGCATAGGCTAAAGACTTATACGGGACATAATGTATGGACGTCGCCTTCCGAAGCTTTCGCTAGATCAAGACTTGTAATTGAGAGATGAGAGAGAGCTGAGTGACTTGTAATGTGAGATGAGTGAGCTTGAGTGAGCTTGAGAGACTTGTAAATTGGCCTTGCGCCCCATTGTAACCTTGTTTCAATATCAATAAAGAGCTTCTTTGAATAACTTGTGTTTTATTCTAATTCCTCTGCTATAAATCAATGTCTCTGCACGGGACTTCTGTGCGACGACCCCGTCGCAGCTGCTGAAATCGGCCGTTATGGAACCCGTCTTGCACGAGCGCAATCTAGGCTCGTGCGGCATCACGCCTTAGCGAGGACGATAGCTTCTACGGGAGCGGGGCGTGACATAATGGTATCAGAGCACGTCTTTACGTCCTTGGACTACCGATTGAATTCTTTAACTCCTCTGTTCTGCGAACTCTGAATGTTGCTTCCGCATATTGATATCGTTGGTGTGCTCTCTCTCAAATATCCCACGGGATGTCCATACAATAAGTCTATCTATTTTGCAAAAACATAGGAGAACAGTTTTTGATAAAACAAAAAGATGGTTCGCGTAAGCACGGTTGGCTAAGTCGGGCTGGGCATATATACCAAAGTTGCGTCGACCTTAGAAAAGTCGAGTACGGGAATTGAAATGTTCGAGCTAGAATGAGTTGAACTCGATTGAGTAAATTGAGATGACTATCGACAGGGGTGCTATCGAACGGTAATATCGTCGGTGCGATATAGATGAGCGTGCTTGGAAATTGAGGAATGGTACAAACGGAAAATTTGAAGAAGTGGATTTTGATTCGAATGATAAGTTGAGGATATGTTGAATGACTTCATCCCTGAGTGGTGTATGCAATAGCCTCAGGGATGTCGATCGATCGATTGAGGATTCGGGGTGTCAATGAGTCTATCAGCAAGCATCGCACATATGCAAAGCCTTAGATCAAGTGCGATTGAGTGAGTCGTTGTCTTGAATTTTGATAAGTGTGATTCAAAAAACTTAGAAATTGACGCGCACGAAACGTGCACGGGATTGAGGATTTTACGAGTATGAAACGTAGAAATGGTTGAGTAGATAAATCGAATCGAAGAAAAGTTAGGATGTACGAATGGATGACTTGATCGAGGAAATAGATATGGATCGTATACGAAAAGTTAGCACGACAGGTGGACAGCGTGCATGAAGGATTTGATTTTGAAGATTACACGAATGACTCTAATGATTGGATTGAATGTTGCTCGATGATTTGAGTTAGCAAGGGAATGATACGGTTTGAGGAAATTGATGTTGTGAACGATTCGAGGGATAATGATCGAACTTGAATTTGAATATCGAGGAGATTATCCAGTCGGACGATGGCATCATTCTTACGACTCGAAATTGGTTGTAAAGGAAGATCGTCCGGTTACGCATATCGTCGATGGTATTGAGGCGTATCAAAGATCGATATGCGATAACTCGGGGGTACTCTGACTCGGCGAATGACGATCGTGCAAGTGTTATTGTTCGGTTGGATGCTATACTTAGGATTTTGCTCGAGATGAATGTTGGATAAAAATGATTGTGTCTTGATGGTTACGCGGATAACCATAACGTCGAGGATCTTGTCTTGCGCGAGCGCAACTCTAGCCTTGCACATGCGTTGCGTTGGATTTGGGGTGATCATTCCGTGTGAGCGCTGACATGGTGATTCATGTCGCGAAAATGATCGAACTGGGAAAATCAGGACGCGGCAATGTTGATTGTCTCGACTTGTCGGTTTGATGCGAAGAAAAAAATTCGAGGATGTTTAGACTTGCGATTGATGAATAAAATAAACTTGAGGATTGAGTAGGTCTAATCCGCGTATCGAAAATGAATTAGTCTAGACGCAAAACAAAAGTTACGTCCCGATGAGGATAATTATCCCGCGGGAGCGTGCATGGTAATTCATGCCCACCGTGGATAATCTGACTCGCGTGAGATCAGAGCGCAACATATTGTTAAGTCAGACGACCTTGTGATCGATTACGTAAATTAGAATAGAAGACTTAGGGAATGTGAAATGTGAATTATGGTTTAGCGATGAATTATGTCATAGCGTGTTTGATTCGAGAAGGATTGATAAGCGGAGTATGTCGAACATGTTCGAAGAGACAGACTATGCGAAGATGGTTTGTTGGACGAGCGATAGTGATATGTCAAGGAATTGGTTGAAACATGAGTTATCGTAGGATGGCTTTACTGAACGACTCGGACCCCGTACGACAAATGTTGGGATGTGTGTAGGCAATCTATACTCGATGTTTAGAAATTGGAGTGATGCGAGCTTGGGTAGAAAACCCATACTATCAACTTGGTTTGACCTTAGGATGGGGTCAGTGTTGATATCATTGTTTGGAAACTATGATTCCAATACTGACGGAAAGACATAGCTTAGTGGTTAGGCAGACGTCCGAGTGCGAAGTGGTAGGATTTGTGGAGGCACCACTCGCAAGTATCGGTTGACATGCATGTATATCAAGGACGCTTGAATACGTGCACGATCCGACTCGAGTGGTGATAGCGGAATTCGCTATCACGAGGCTTGGTTGAAATGCATGTATTTTGGGGACGCCTAGAATATGTGCACGATCCATACTAAGTGATACGTTGAATCAAGTGAGACTTGAGAAATAGGGAAGTGTCGAGGATTTTGAGATCGTAAGTTTTGAAGAAAGGACTGAGGATAGCACGAGCGTGGCTCGGATTTGAGAGACGCATAGGCGTAGTGTGTGCGAGAGTTCTTGAATGTTGAGCAAAGTGATAAGTCAATAAGTAAGTACTCAGTTAGTTTCGAGGACAAAATTTTTTCTGAGTGGTGTATGATGTAGTGCCCCGTCCCACTCAGTCAATCGGAGGAATCGGAACGCCAACGGCGTTCGAACTTAGCCTTGCAACGGCTGCTTGAAGACATTGCTCGGTCGAGGCGAGCGCTCGCTCAGGTGGGGTAGTTTCGGTGAACTTGCCTCATCTTAGCCTTCACATAATAAATTGCATGTTTTCAACTTGCACAAGTAGGCTTGATAATAAAAGTGACGAATCCACATAGCTAAAGGGAATAATCCCGACGGGTCGAATTGAGTTAGAATATGGAAAGGTCCAACGGCCGTCTTAGAGTTGGTGCACGGCGTGCTTTGAAAATGACACTCGATCCTTCGTCCCATGGCTTGGGAGAAGGAAAGTTGGTTGAGTCGGCGAAGTATGAAAGTAGCCTAAGTCATAGGCGTCGCTCGCGTAAATGCTCGATAAAGCATGCACGTTTCCATGATGCAAGGCTTGGCATATCCTTTGCTCGTCCCTTGAGTTAAGTTGTAGGCTTGGTGATTTATGCAAAGTGATGGTGGTCGACCTAAGTCATTCCAAGCACAGTCCTACAAGTTCTACGACTGGGTATGACAACTTAGTCTTACGGTTTCAAGTCCGTCATATAGAGTATGTCTTGGACGGTGGCATCGCGTAGAGTTCAAGTTGGTTTAAGGCACGATGTCACGGACTTAGTGTTTTCAGGCATGGGCCATGGTTGATTCATTGAGTTTGGAAAGTGTTGTGAATATTTGTTCTTGAGTTGAGTAAAATGATAGGGCAAGAAAGAAGAATGCTCGCGACTACGGGTCGCCGAGGCAAGATCTAAGATGTGAGAAGTATTGAATTTAGACCTGAAAGAGATGGTAATACTGGAGGTACAATGACTGTGTGAGACGTCAGTTTGAGTCGAGTCTCGCATGGTCATGGACAACTTGTCGACAAGGTAGAGTTTTCTCGAACGGTAGCCCGACGGAAGGGGACCGATTCTTGAGAAGCAGCATTAGTACGTGCTGGATGACCGCACAAGTTAGCGCAGAGGCTTGCCAGCGGGGCTAGCTACCCACCTAGCAAGGGCGGCCGCTTAACAAGCTAAAGGAGTCCAGGATGGCTCTGGGAGTCAGTGACCAAATCATATAGATGAGTCGGCATGGTGGCAATCCGCGTGTGTGCCTTTGGATTGAGTTGAGTTATTGAATGTGTGTACGATCGGAATACAATATTTGGTCCTAAGATGTGGCATCAACATAGGCGACGTGCTTCGGCACGAGATGTGGCGTCGAGTCTAATGTTGTCAGCATATAAGTTGCATAGTTTGGATGTGAGTTGTCCTGAGTCTAAGTCAGGAAAGGCCGCAAGGCAAAGTTGGTCGAGTGACACTAAACCCACAAGTCTTGATTGGGTCAGTTGATGATTTAGTAGCAAAGGGCCGTGAGGCACGACACAATGGATTTATAGCACGGTCACACGGGAATGGAGCCTCATGCGCGTAGTTGTGTCTTTGATTTTAGCCGAAGGAAAAGTACAACTTAATAAGTTAACGTTGTTTGAGTCGATATTGTTGTTGCAAGCACAGGGTGGTCTAGAGACACATAATAGGCCAAGGCGTCGGTCCTAAAACTGATCCTAAGGCAAGAGTAGAAAGACAATTGATAAGAAGGGACTAAGTTGTACAAAGTAAAGTAAACGTGTTGGTTTTGTATGGGTGGGCAAGGAGCTCATTCCACCAGTACAGTTGCGTACTGACACCCACATAGTTTATATGTGCAGGCACAGGTAGAAGCTCGTGGCGCGGAGCTCGCTTGGATGCGTCGAGGCACGGAGTTTCTTGGCGATTCGGAGCGTGCGGCCGCATGGACTAAAGACTTATACGGGATATAATGTATGGACGTCGCCTTCCGAAGCTTTCGCTGGATCAAGACTTGTAATTGAGAGATGAGAGAGAGCTGAGTGACTTGTAATGTGAGATGAGTGAGCTTGAGTGAGCTTAAGAGACTTGTAATATTGGCCTTGCGCCCCATTGTAACCTTGTTTCAATATCAATAAAGAGCTTCTTTGAATAACTTGTGTTTTGTTCTAATTCCGCTGCTATAAATCAATGTCTCTGCACGGGACTTCTGTGTGACGACCCCGTCGCAGCCGCTGAAATCGGCCGTTATGGAACCCGCCTTGCACGAGCACAATCTAGGCTCGTGTGACATTACGCCTTAGCGAGGACGATCGCTCCTACGGGAGCGGGGCATGACACCAAGAGCCACAACGGAGCCACTGACAATCAGGCTGCCGAGAGTCGGCCAGCCGCAAACGGAGAAGCTCAATCCCTCCGACAAGCCGATGACGATACACCTTTCCAAGAAGAATCGTCATCCCGATGCAAGGTTTGGGACTTCTAGCGAACCAACCACTCCCCGCCCAGCATCAAATACCAAGCTGGGGGTCGCTAGCCTGCCAACAACTCCACGCTCTGCTCCACCGGCTGAACCTCTGACGATCAAGCTGCCCAGGTCGTCCTCTTAGTCTTCGTTTATACAGGGAGTAGCCGAAGAGGAACCGGAGCTAGCCAAGTATGTGGCTTCCCATACTGATGTTCCCTCTGCAGATGATGTAATCCCCCTAGAAAAGATACCTTACTTCATCAATAAAGGGCTATCTTTGAACTACCTCGAGCTCAATAAGCTGTGTACAATGTATGCTATGGAACATGGTATAGGCACTCACCTACACACACAGGTGACAAATATGTACACCGTAATCCAGCTTACTCCAGTGGAAGACGCTTACCGCATAATTGAGGGAGGGGATCATCCAATCATCTTCGGCCGGAAGGACGATCCGTATCCCTTCACCATAGAAGAAGTCGACCTTGGGTCAGATGCCGGGAGACTGCCTCTGTATCTTTATAGCTCCCGATCCAAATATCTCATGCAAAAACAGGGATATGATCTGGAGACTACGCCAGGCTTAAACTACGACACCGGGCGACGATTACCTTTGAAGCCACCAGTCCCGGCTGGCAAGCCACGGGACTACTATAGCAAAACTCGATGTGGATTAGGGTATGTAACACACACGACGACCCCTGAGAGTTCAGATGAAGAATATGACTGGCAGTCACATTCAACCGGGTCGCCAACTTCTGACTCGGATACCAGCATCTGAGACATATTCAGACAAGTCCTGTCAGTCAACATGGCATTCGCCGACGCTTATGAAGAAGATAAAGATATTCCTGAAATCCTCGAGCTAGAGCCGTAGGCCCAACAGTTGGATGCACAATAGGAAAAGCGGTTCGAACTGTGAGAACCCCCTACTGAAGATGAGGTTATACAAGTGGATCTCGGTAGAGAATCTTCTCCAAAACCAATCTTCGTCAGTAAAAGCCTAACAGACGAAGAGCGAGAATCGCTGCTGGAACTTGTCAAAGAATATATTGATGTGTTCACATGGAGCTATGAAGACATGCCGGGGTTAGATCCCGATATTGCTCTCCACAAACTCAACATTCGGCCAGATGTAAAGCCGGTCAAGCAACAACAGCGACGCTTCCGCCCAGGCATCATGGATGCGATCGAAGCCGAAGTCAACAAACTAATAGCCAGCAACTTCATTCGTGAGGAGCAACATCCTGACTGGGTCGCCAATATAGTTCCGGTCCTCAAGAAGAACGGGAAGATCCGAATCTGTATCGACTTCCGCAATCTGAATAAGGCATGTCCAAAAGATGAATTCCCCCTCCCTATCACAGACATTATGATCGACAACACATACGGCTTTGAACGTATGTCATTCATGGATAGCTTCTCGGGGTACAACCAAATCAAGATGTCTCCTGACGACGAAAAGCATACATCATTCCGAACACCGATTGGCACATACTGTTACACAGTCATGCCTTTCGGTTTGAAGAATGCCGGTGCCACATATCAAAGAGCCATGAGTATCATCTTCAGAGAACACTTGTGCAAGACGGTGGAGTGCTACGTTGATGACATCGCCGTCAAGAGTCACTGTAAGGGAGACCATCTGCAGGATCTGAGAACAGTATTCGACCTGATGCGAGCGCACAATTTAAAAATGAACCCTACAAAATCTTTCTTGGGCGTATCCAGCGAAAAATTCTTGGGTTTCATCATCACCGCCCAGGGTATTCATGTAGACCCTGAAAAGACGAAGGCAATTATGGAGATGGGTCCCCCGAGAAATCTCTGCGAACTCAGAGGCCTTCAAGGGAGGTTAGCTTACATCAGGAGGTTCATTTCTAACCTCTCCGGGCGATGTCGACCATTCACCCATCTTATGAAGAAAGGCGTCTCATTCGTATGGGACGAAGAATGTCAACGGACCTTCGACAGCATCAAAGAATATTTGTCAAACCCTCCAGTCCTGGTGGCTCCGGTTGTTGGAAAACCATTCCTGCTCTACGTACGAGCAATAGAACATTCCCTCGGGGCTCTGCTGGCACAAAACAACGATGCATGCCATGAACAGGCCATATATTACCTCAGTCGAATGATGATTTGACCAGAGCACCGATACACCACTGTGGAGAAGGAATGCCTCGCCCTGGTGTTCGCCATCCAGAAGATGCGGCACTATGTCACTGGACAAACAATATATGTGATCTCACGAATCAACCCTCTTAGGGTCCTCATGACTAAGCCAGGGGTACTCAGCTCTCGCCTCGCTACATGGGCAATATTGCTGTCCCCCTATCATATGATCTTCATCCCACAAAAGGCTGTCAAAGGTCAAGCCTTGGCAGACTTTTTGGCAGCCCACCCGGGCTCGGAGTCGTCCAGAATATATGAAGAAATCCCAGATGAGGTCGTCGACTCGCATGCAATGTCTCACGATGATATATGGCAGATGTTCTTCGACGGTGCTTCAAGTACTGGACCCAAGGGCAACATCGTTGTCGGAGTCGGGGTGGTGCTGGTTTCTCCTTCCGGATTGGTGATCAATCGCGCTTACTCTCTCACAGAACCCTGCTCTAACAATGTGGCCGAGTACAATGCTCTGGTCATTGGCCTCAAACTTGCAAGAGAGCTGGGGGTAGAATATCTTGAAGCATACGACGATTCACAGTTAATCGTCAATCAGATCTGGGGTTCATACGAGGTTCGTCATGAAGACATGATCCCCTATCACCAAATAGCGATCGACATCATCTCGTTGTTCGAAGGGTTCTTCATTGAGCATGTCCCCAGACTCCGAAACATCGAAGCCGATGCCTTGGCCGGCTTGGCCGCTTCCCTAGCAGTGCCAAATCATACTCATCAATCGGTAGATGTGATAGGCCACGAACTGGTCTGCTCCAAAAACAACGTTCAATTTGTGACGAGTTATTCCGCCCAGACGATCGATGATGTCCCAGATTGGAGACAACCATTCATTGACTTCATCGTCTACGATATCCTGCCAGAGAACCCAAAGGAAGCCACCTCCATCAGGCGGCGTTCTCTCAGATTCTTCTATGATACAGAGACGAAAATGCTGTATCGGCGATCCTACGATGGACTATTGCTTCGATGTCTGTCAAACACAGAAGCCAAAGAAGCCGTACGCGAAGCTCATGATGGTGTCTGTGGGGCCCATCAGCCTGGCCCTAAATTGCAAGACCGTCTTCGCCGAATGGGCTACTACTGGCCCACGATGGTAGCAGATGCGATAGACTATGCGAGAAAGTATAAAGCCTGCCAAGTCCACGCAGACTTCATCCACCAACCATCCGAAATTTTACATCCGACAGTGGCGTCCTGGCCATTCGAGGCATGGAGGATGGATATCATTGGTCCAATCACTCCACCTTCCTCCTGAGGACATCGCTTCATACTCGCAATCACAGATTACTTCTCTAAATGGGCAGAAGCTGTCCCATTTGCAGAAACGAAGACTTCAAACATGATCAGCTTACTTAAGCATCATGTCATCTATCGCTTTGGATTGCCTCAAAGGATCATCCACGATAATGGTCCGCAGTTTGCAAGCCACGCCTTCTATCGGTTCTGCGACAAGCACCACATCCAGAATATTGCTTCGACACCATACAATCTAGCCGCAAATGGGTTGGCAGAAGCATTCAACAAAACCATCATTAAGTTACTCAAGAAGTTCGTATCGTCCAACAAATGCGACTGGAACGAGAAGCTTGGTGAATGCTTATGGGCGTACCGTACCACAGTCCAAACAGCCACAGGAAACACACCATTCTCCCTGGTGTACGGGAGTGAGGCAGTTCTCCCATTGGAGACTCAAATACCCTCACTCCGTATCGTCCTCACTTATCAATTGACGACAGATGATAACTACCGTCACCGGCTACAAGAGTTAAAGGCCTTAGATGAAAAGCGCCTCCTAGCTCAGCAAAGGATCGAGCTATACCAAGTACGCATCTCTGGAGCCTTCAACAAGAATATTAAAATCAGAACATTCTAAGTGGGCGATCTCGTTCTGGCAGTCCTGTGGCCGATGATAATGACTCACAAGATCGTCGGCAAATTCCAGCCAAAACGGGAAGGTCCATTTATCATCGAGGCTGTATTCTCCAACGGTGCTTACCGCCTCGTAAAACAAAATGGAGACTTACTCATGTTGCCCGTCAATGGCAAGTTCCTGAAGAAATATTATGTCTGAATGACATTCTAGATCATCGAGTCATGTACCCGCTGGTGCCGCTGAACTCGCATCTTCAATATTTTCCAGATCATCGAGTCATGTACCCGCTGGTGCCGCTGAACTCACATCCATAACATTCCAGATTATCGAGTCATGTACCCGCGGGTGCCACTGAACTCACACTTTCACGATATTCCAAATTATCGAGTCATGTATCCGCTGATGCCTCTGAACTCAAATTTCGGTCACTTTTTCAGATAGTAAGTCATGTATGATTATACCTCTGAACTTTCTTCCTGAAAGAAATCCTCTCTTATGATCCACTACCCGCACTCCCAGTACACAAAAAGGGTAACAGATCCACAAAATTCTAAAACGGCCATGTCCTCATTACCTCTGAGTCGTTTCACTTCCGCCAAAAACAAATCACCCCTTACATAGAACTTCTATGTCCTTATCACCTCTGAATTGTTCTATGTACCCTCCTTCATTGAGCCTACTCCTGTCATGTCTTCATTACCTCTGAATGGGAAGGCTCCGTCGAAGAAACCTTCATGCTTGCCATGTCCTCATTACCTCTGAGTAAGTATGATGATTCCCCTTTCGGCTTATTATCTGCACCCACAACCGGAGTACGCCAAGGATAATAGGTCCACAAATATTCCCTGCTGAGTCCACTCCTGCCCTGTCCTCATTACCTCTGAGTAGGAAGACTCTACGGTAAAACCTCCGTACTTACCATGTCCTCATTACCTCTGAGTAAGTATGTCGGTCCTCTCTTGTCTTATTATTCGTACCCTGAACCAGGGTATGCCAAGGGTAATAGGCCCACAAATGTCCTCTGTTGACCACAAATATCTTCTGTTGAGTCCACCCCTGCCATGTCCTCATTACCTCTGAGTAGGAAGACTCCACGGTAAAACCTCCGTACTTACCATATCCTCATTACCTCTGAGTAAGTATGTTGGTCCTCTCTCGTCTTATTACCCGTACCCTGAACCAAGGTATGCCAAGGGTAATAGGCCCACAAATGTCCTCTGTTGACCACAAATATCCTCCGTTGAGTCCACTCCTGCCATGTCCTCATTACCTCTGAGTAGAAAGACTCCACGGTAAAACCCTCATACTTGCCATATCCTCGTTACCTCTGAGTAAGTATGTTGGTTTCCTTTTCATCCTATTATCCGTATCCTAACCCAGGATACGCCAGGGATAATAGGCCCATAAATGTCCTTTGCTAAATCTCTTAGTACAGGCCCACCATTCCTCATCATGCCCCGGAAGCCCAGCTGCTCCATGGCATTCTATCTTTCGATACCCGGAACGTCCACGACCACATTACCGTGGAACCGTTCTAGGTATCCCCAATCAAACTTGTTACCCGTACCTAAAACCAAGGTATGCCAGGGGTAACAGGTCCACAAACAAGTCCCCCATACGGGGCAAATATCACCACAGTACTACAGGCACAACAAGCAATACAAATGAAGTGTAGAATGGAAAGTACTCTTTATTTGAAAGACAAAAAAAAACATTACATATGGTGAGGACCATGTCCCTCTAAAAAAAAAGAGAACAGAAACAAAAGAGGAAAGGACCGACTATAGTTCGGCATTACACAACTCCAAAAGACGGTTTTTCACCAAGGCAATCCCCCGCTCAAGCCTCTGTTTAGCTCGACGCTCGGCCTCTTGGGACAACTGCTCTCCGTCATTCAAATACATATATGCCTGCCAGTCGTTCTCCATCTTCTTCAGGGCAAGTTCTAGATTGGCAGAAGCCCTACTAAATTTGTCAGCCTCCTGAATGGCAATCCCTTTCTCAGTACAAGCAGTTTCGAGCTCAGACTCCAGGAAGGCCAGCTTTCACTAGAGCTTGAGTATCTGCTCACGGGTGTCGGTTACCCCGCGGGAGGCAGCCGCTTCTCGAGCCGTACAATCTTCAGTTCGACGACTCCATTGATCGTACAACCGAGTCAAATCCCGACGGTCCTTCAATATAGCCGGTTTGAGCGATTCCCGGGCAATCATTACCTTCTCCACCGCAATTACGAGGAAATTGCGCTCTTGGTTTATTGCCGCGGGTAAATCAGCTTGTTACAGCATGCAAAACTGGGCCACAAGACGATCAGCCTCTAACAGCTTAGGCTCCAGAAGCGCAGCTAGTTCCCCTCCACCGGGGAGCGTTCTAAGGATATTGATGTGGCCACCGACGTATTGACGGGCCATAGCAAAGGGTGTCCCCCTTTCCACAGCTGCCTCGATCCGCCTCTTCAGGTGGCGGTAGAAACTGTCGACCACATCCTGGGACACTTCATCCAAAACCTCTGTAGAGGACGGCGTCAAAGGGAGTGTGGCAGGCAGTAC
Organism: Iris pallida; assembly: GCA_029216955.1. Lineage (NCBI taxonomy): Eukaryota > Viridiplantae > Streptophyta > Magnoliopsida > Asparagales > Iridaceae > Iris > Iris pallida. The sequence continues at coordinate 4,319,363 of JANAVB010002600.1, forward strand.
CGAAGGAGTAGCCTCAGAACTTGCCTTCTCCGCCACCAAGGAAACAAATTCTATGCGGAAAGAGGCATGAATAGCAGCCAGCTCCTCTTCCGCCGCCCGAAGAGCCTGGGTACTTGGCAGGGCGGAAAGGTTAACCCCCGAAACTATATTCGCAGAAGAGGGTGCAGGAAGCATCGTTCCTTGCCCCAGTTGTATTGCCACTTGGGCTCCCGAACTCGACCCGGCTGGAGGCCCCTCAATATCGGTTGGAAAAGAAGGAGGCACACTTGCTTCCGTCAGATCCCCTCTGGTGGAGTCTGCCACGGCGATGTCCGTCACCGGCAATAAAAGGGTGGGACCTGTACATCCAAAGCGACCCTTAATCGACATAACCTGAAGGATAGGATGATGGAGTAAATAGGCTTCCTCACAAGTTAAGGTTTGACTTATCTTACCAGGGGAAGAGCATGGAGGCTGCGGCTCGTTCGCAGCTGGCGTAGTTTTCCCACCCGCGGCTTCCAAGCCGAATTCAACTAGTTTTTCTGTCACAGCCATCCCTGAAAAGGAGCCAGCCAGGACAGTGGCATCCTGTTGAAGTTCAGATGTCTCAGGGACGGGCGCAGTAGAGCCCCCATCCCCCTGGATTGAGGTCCCAGCAAGGTAAAACTCCTCGGCCGCCTCTGGAAGAACTCCAGCATAAATGATAACAGTACACACATCACTGACCAAATAGGACAAGACCGGATCGACCTCGGCAATCGGGTCCTGAGAAGCAAACTCATCTGACGCCTATGAAGAGCAAAAGAAAAATATGATTAGGCCATAACATAGAAGAAAGAAGAAGAAGGTAGTTGAATTTTAAATCACCTCAGAAACAACGTCAACATCATCAATAAACAGCCTGCGACGTCTTACCGCAGCATGTTTCATGGAATAGGTCCTGCCATCATCGGTAAACACGTACCTGCTTCGCTTACACGAAGGACCAGGCACGGCAGGTGGTTGATCCTCTACCACCTTGTCAGGTCCAGTAGGCGGCTGACCTGCCACCCTTTCATCTGACATGATAGGGGGCTGATTCCCAACTTCCTCGTCTGAAGAATGCGATGAGTCATCGGCGTCTTGCTCATCATCCTCTTCGTCCGTCGCAGTAGACTCCGAGTCTGGCACGGGAACCCTATTCGCCCCTCTCTTTCACTTCCTGGAACCCTCTGGCTTTTCTGCCAAGCCGGTCCTGACAATGAAGCTGGTGTTCATGTCAAAGTTTACGGGAGATTTGTTCGCCGCAACGTGATAAAGAGCCGCCATGTACAGAATATCCCCTTACGTATTAGCGTCAGGGACTGAGAAGCTAGCCCGGGTATGAACAATATTGTAATAATGCCACACCCGAATGTCGTTAAGGATACTGCCTTCGAAGCCCAAGCAAGCACTGGGGCAGTCAAGAAACAGCTGACTATACCCTAATTGACGAGAAAACCTGCTAGGCAAATAAGGCTCCAAGTATACGTTATTTCGGTAACGATATACTAGGTGCGCAGGACGAATGTTGCGCAGCCATAGAAGCATCTTCTCAGATAAGAGCTGGGGAGGTTCAATGCCATCAACATGTACCCTTCTCACTTCTCTAGGGGTAAACTGAGGAAGAGACACAAAGAAGTCGGGCCCGTCAACTCTTGCCAATGCCCTCCGACAAGCCGACATGGTGTCATACTCCCAAGATTGATGGCGGTATCGGAAAAGGAAGGCGTCATCAGCGGTGACAACATCCTCTGTCCCGAGCCTCATCAATGACCGGTAATGCATCAATAACCACCCCATGAGATAGTGGTATGGTAGCTCTATCCGCTCGAAGTCCAGCGTCGTCTCATAAGCAATGACTTCAGAAGAAAAGGCACGGAGGCCGTGGTATATGCTACACACCATAGCCGGAAGAAGGGCCAGTCTTACTTTGAAGACCAGCTTCACAGCCGAAAGAATGAAATGGTGGCTGATCCTTTCAGTAGAACCTGCCCCTCCCGAGACTATGCAATTTCGTAGCCATACCATCAAGAACCCGGCAAAGATTGCTTTCTCGGACATTTACCGGGTACCGTAGTGGAAATAACTGAAGGAGTCAGTGCGGCTCCTAAACCTGTCACGGGTGGACCTCGACCTTTTGGCCTTCAACATCATGTCCTTCACCTCCTCCGGGGTTTGAGGACCTCGAGACGAAACCCGACCGGAAGGACGTAATTTGAAAAGATACGCGACCCAGGCCGTGGTATGGGGGGCGTTCCCTTCTGAGCTATTTTCTTTTTTGATAGCAGTCTGGTGGCAGATGCTATGGTGGCACAACAGTTCTCGGTACACAGCGACGAAACCAGGAAATCGTCGATCCAGGTCATCGAATTCCTCGTTCGTCGGGGTATATACTTCAAAGGCCTCGTCTCCCCATGGTAGCTTAGAAACAATATGCATTTCATGGAGAGCAAGTCCCAACTCTCCCCCGAACGCGAAGAAAGTCCCCGTACGCCGGCTATACATCTCCATAAGGGCCATGAACAGCGGCTTGTTAATGGGAAATCCGTAACAGGTGCCCCGGATGGCGTAGTAAAGGTCAATCTCCCGAAGGAGTTCCTCGTAGTTCCTCAGGATCTATGAGGAAAGATTAGCCCATGTAGGAATGGGGTTTATCCAATTCAGCAGCGACAACCTGCCCATAGGATAGGACCCCTTGCGAGTGAGCTGATTCAGGAAGGTGTCAGCTCAGGTAAAAGTGAAGTTAGGACCAGACACATTTATAAAAGTACCAGGAAGCAGCCCCATCACACTCCGACTGACTGAATCCTTGCCCGTGCATGCTGACCTCGTACGCTAATTATAGTGGATGTTGCCCATGAATATCCCCGACTGGGTGGGAGTTAGGGAGCCCACCATTGTCCTGCCCAACGGTACCATGTTGAACCACGAGAGGGGAAAATGTCGTTCCATCTCGGAAATATGGATCTCCACCCCGTCCACAGTGAAGTCCCAGTTCTCAGAAACGACCAGCATTCAGGAGTTCTTTACGGGGAAAGCATCCCCGAAGAGAAAAGCTGGTTTCAGATATTCTCAGTCTAGTTTTCCCGAATTCATCATGGTGCAAAGAAAATAGAAAGGCTGGTTGTTGATGACAGCCACCCTCTCCAAAGGCTCATTAGAGGGAAGTTGATCTGTCATATGTCGAATTAGATCGTCAAGCCGCACACCCATGGCAAACTGAGCTGAACCCACTAGAAGCTCTCCGGCCGGGTTGGTTGGGAGGTTCACTGGAAAAGGACAAAAGAAACAGGATTAAAAAATAGGTTAAAACAAAACTACTTAGAGTTTCTCAAAAAGAAGTTTTTATGAGCCTAGGCGGCTCAGATCGACGAAGCCTTATTCGGCCCAGTTCAGCTGAGTTTCATGCGGCACGGCTTTAATAGAGCCTATGTGGCTCGGGTCAACACAGCTTTATGCGGCCCAATTCAGTTAGGAGTTCCATGTGACACTGATTCGATAGCTTATGCGGCTCGGATTAAAAACTTATGCGGTTCTATCTCGTAGAGGAATTTATGCGACGCGACTCAGCAAAATGCTATGCGGGCGAGGTTGTCAGGGCTATATACGGTTCCGCTCAAAGGAGGTTCCATGCGGTTCAAACCCGGAAGCACTCCTGCGGCTCAAATCTTTCTCAATGCGGCTCAAACATAGGGCATGCTCTATGCGGCTCGAATAATGAGAGGGTCATGCGACCCATACAACGTATGCAGCTCCATCATGGTCAAGCTTCGGCGGTTCAATGAAAATGAAGGATAAAGGCTTGTGCATATGTTATGCAACAGAGCCATGGGTCCTTGGGGTTCAAAGTATTCAAATCCATTTCTTACCCTTGAGAGCAGGAAGAACATCAGGGTGCACTTCAGGCACGGCGGCCGAAGAGGAAGCCACCTTCTTGCCTTTCGCAGCAGTGAAGACGACCTTGGAAGATTTGGGGGCCATTTTCGACAGTCGGAGAATGGAAATAGGGAAAGAAAGGAAAGACAACATCAGTTGGGGACGAAGGAGAAAGTAAAGAAATCCCTCCGACTGAACTCGTCCATATTTATAAACAAAACCAAGGCGCTTCGATTCTCGTGCAGAACGAAAACCAACTCTTCGGTTATCGAAGCGAGCCGCCTAAAATGAAGGCCAGACTCCTGGGATCCCGCCCCAAAAAGTGACATCAAAACTGACAGCAAATCAACAGCATTTAATGCAAAAGATCTCCACACGTGGCAAGGAGCTATGCGGCCTGAAAATCCCTGCGGCTGATTGACGCAATGCGGCCAGAACATCCATGCGGCCGAGACATTCATGCGGCTAAGACATTATATACGGCCAGGAGAATTTATACATGGCCATGCTTCTTATTCAAAGTATTTCAATTTTGCAAATTGAAAACTTTGAAGGAGGTCTTGTAGAAGCATGAAATAGAATAAAAGAAAGATCCATGCGGCCAGAGAACCCCATGAGGCTCAGAGAGTTCATGCGGCTCGAGAGTTCATGCGGCTCAAGAATTCACGCGACTTGAGCGTCTATGCGGCTCAAAACGAGCTCCACGCGGCTCAAGGAGGAGCCACGTGGCCTGCAAAACAACTCTCCCCCCTTGTCCATTACCGTATTAAATGCCTTGACGGCTGATAGCTCTGACAAAGTGGCAGTTCTGACACAAAGATATCATTATGACTCCCTCATAATGACGGACTCCTTGGAAAGCGAAGAAAATCTCTGACACGATCCCCCAAGAGTCGAAAACTGTCATGCGGCCTTGACACGTGGACAGTCGTATGCGGCCCAAGCGGAGACTCCCCCATGCGGCTCACGAAGAGTAGCCCCATGCGGCTCACGAAGATTAGCCCCATGCGGCTCACGAAGACTAGCTCCATGCGGCTCACGAAGGCTAGCTCCATGCGGTTCACGAAGGCTAGCTCCATGCGGCTCACAAAGACCAGCGCCATGCGGCTCACGAGGACTATCTCCATGCGGTTCACTCATGTGGTCATCCACACTAATGCGGCTCAAATCATTACTATGTAGGCCACTCTTCAGCAGCCTTGACACGTGGCCATCCTTATGCGGCCCAACTTTCCTGCGGCTCAGATTTCTGCTGTTTTGACACGTGGCATGGTAGCAGGGCACGTGGCATCAGATTGATCAAAATCTCCCAGCAAATCCCAATGAAATATTGGAATCAAATCAGATCATTTACAAATAAGCCAATTAAAGATACGTGTCGAGGAATCCGAGGTTGGCATGACAAATCAGGAGGATTTATGTCAATCAGCATAAATTACCCACAAAAGATTTGATGCAATCACATTTATTGCTCAAATCTCGATGAACGGTCTAGATCCAATGATCAATAGCCGCCGACATACAAGAATAGGCAATCATTGTAAACCCTAATGAGGCCCCCCACTCTTATAAATAGCAAGGTGCCATTCCCTTGCAAAACACACACGGAAAGATATACAGAGAAAAAGACAGAGATATATACAGAGGCAGAGAGAGGCATAGAGATCCAGAGAGCCTGAAGAGAGAGCATTTCTTCATCAACACCCAGCAGTTATTCTACAGAGCCAAGGCTGCACCCGATCGTCCAAGGAGTAAGGCAGAGATATCGTAGCTTTCCCGAGCCTCTACCGTCACCCCCCAGAATCTAAAATAAACAATTGTACTTAGATTGCTGTACCTAGGTTTTTGTCCCTAGGCTTTCTTTGTACAAGCGAGTTTGTATTGTGAAGTAAAAGTCCAGTCCTCCGATAATTGTTCTGCTCTTTTATATTTCATGGCAAACATTGACTAGAGTTGACCAAGAGTTGACTTTGACCTAGATTGACTTAGACTCATATAGATTGCATTATAATTTCAATTAGCATATAAATTGAACTCTTTATAACCTGTGTTGCTCTAACTAGGGCACTGTGACTCCAGTTGGCCATCTTTTTATATCAGCTGTTCAGGGTATCAGACGAGTACATTCTCTGACCGTTTCATACTTGATAGGATTTACATTTACGCTCTAGATTACTTTACTTGATGTTGTCATGTTGTTAACACGGATTGGTACTATATGGATCCCTTCATGAGATGTTATCCCCCTCGGGAGCATCGGATACATCATATCATGTGCGTTTCACTTTTATCATGTATTCCTGTGCTTTCACCATTCATGTGCACTCTCGTGATTCATGTACTCTCATGTTCACGGAGCCCCCATGTTTATATTCATGTGCACCCATTTATGGGCCCCCATGTGATATCATGTGCAATAACATAACCTGTCTGGATCCTTGTGTATTGATTGGGGTACGGGAGAGTATAAATGGTCATGTGAGCAATTCGAAAGTAGTGTAGTCATGTGCAAACTTTCATATTTATTATCAAGGTGTTCACATGTCTATCTTGTACTCTACATCACTAGTCACTGTTAGCTCTTTACTTATAGTAGATATTTCTTTACAGTCATCTCTTTTACTTCATATATTTTCCAGCGTTTTATGTATCTTACTCTATAGCATATTTACATATCATGTCATATTATGAACTGCGTGAGATGTATTGTGCTCGCTCCCATCCTGACTGGACCTGTTGATAAACTTTACAGATAGCTTGGAGGTTACCTGCTTGCCTAGAGAAGACACAATAGAGGTTGGAGTAGATGGCTAGAGTTTTTCTTATTTTATTTTCAGTTGTCTTGAGTTGTATTTATTTTATGCTTTTTTGAGTTGGTGTTGATAACATCGAAATTTATTTCTCTCTGTTGTACTTCTCTTGTGGATTCATAGTTATCTTATCGTGCTACTTCTAGTTTTGGTGATTGAGTTGTATCTTGCTGTGATTGTCCTCTATACGGAGAGTATATCATATTGTATTTAGTTTTAATTATGACCTAGAATAACGTTCTACCGCCGACACTGCGACGTAGGCTGGACGTATCCACTTCTCGTGCCCTACACTGGGTGCGGGTCGTGACACGTTTTTAGTGGTAGCCCATGCAGGTTTAGATTCACATTTGTACGAAGTCGTGGTAGTACGACGATTAGTTGTACTGCTGCACACCTGCGATTAGAGATAAGGAATAGGTGTTAGAATGAGAGGATACTCAATCACTGTTAGAATTTCTTGGGAGATTCCTGGGATGACCCTTGAGAATCTTATTTTAACTTCGATTTGAAATCTCTTTTTTCCTTGATTTGATTCACCCTTACTTCCTGTTATTGAATTTGATTTTTGATGGATTATTGTTGAATTTTGAATCTTGATGTTATTTGTTGAATTTAAGTTTGTATATATATATATATATATATATATATATATATATATATATATATATATATATATATATATATATATATATATACATCTTTTTGGAATTAAGGTATAACCTGATAACATACTTGATAAGGACAGTGAGAAAGGTAAAAGTCTACTTTATTTATGGAGTTTAGAATTTATCGTAGTCATATTTGCTAGCATGACAAGGACGTAGAGTCTGATTTAGATATACTTATCCTAGTTATGAAATCTAGATTTTCTTGCAGCCATACCGGGTGGCGTGGTAAGAATTCTAGATAACATGACTATAGGGTGTATACCTTCGTTATGGACTCTATTGTTTATTGCAGCTATGCTTATTGGCGTGGCAAAATTCTGACAACATGATTTCGGAAAGACGTATATGGTATCAGATTTTATTTTAAATGGGTTCATTTTTTTAACAGTTGATGAAGAACAGATTTTATCATTATTTCTTTCTTGCCATTATTTCTTGTATTACCATTTTTTGTTTAAAAAATAAAACTGCCCTGATTACATCAATCACCTTTCTCGTATCTAATTCTGTCAGCTATACTTTGAAACCCTTGAATCTCCATATCTTTTCACCTTCGAAAGGTCGAGGAAGTAACGTAAATCATCTAACTCGGAAAAGACTTGATTTGTTATCTTATGATAATCTTGCTAGGGGTGTAATATAATGGACCTTGATATAGGTTTGGGATAGAGATGCGACTGAATTTGAGGATAAAATCAAGAGAGTTATATTATCAATTTAGGAACAATCATACTTAGAGAAATCTTTTGGGTATGAATAATTCATAGATGTATTTCATAACTGATGAGGATATTCGAGGTCAACTTAGTTTCGAAAACTTGGATAAATTTTGGTTATTGATTCTTGAGATGTTACACTTTAAGGCTATGATGTTAAATTTAGAAATTTAGTAATATAGAAGAAATTTTAACTATATGCAATGATGATACAAAATTGAATAAGATATTGTTAGAAATGGCTAGAAACAAAAAGAATGCAAGAATTTTGAGTTATATAAAATATAGAGATTTTATGAAAATTTTAAATTTCAGGAGAATAATATTGAAGGTGTACGTTGAAAGAAATATGAAGGTTGAATTTATAATGAAGAATAAGTTTTGTAAGGCCTAGTGGGTTTAGATTTAAATAATACAAGGAGAGTAAATTGAATAAGTTCAAGAATTACATAAAACTTGATTTAGAGGCTTCGGATCCAATTTAGGACAAGGTGGAAGAATTTAGATTTATGATGATTAAGTGGTCAGTTTTGATTCCTAGTAAGAAGGGTATGCTTCACGAATAATATTTTGGAACTTAGAAATTTAGCCTATGGTGATCATGGCAAGGTCAAATCTTTATGACGGAAGGATATAATTTTGATGGTAGTCATATAAAGGTTGATTTTTATATTGGGACTTGTGAGATAAAAATATGATTGGCAAATGATAAACTTGATAGTATCAGAGAGAGATGATTAACATGACTTTCCTATGAAATCTTTTCTCTTATTTTCCCTTTAAAAGAAAAAATTTGACTTATTCCATATCTTTGAATCACCCTTTCAAAGTTTTCAATATCATTGAATCCTAGCTCTCTTAATCACGACCAATTGACTTTGATCATCTTTTCTTATCAGATTAATATCTTGGGGCGTACTCAATTGAATTAAATTTAATTGTCACCTGAATCAAAATCCTTGTATGCTCGTGCTTAGACTTCGATGACCTTGTCCTCCATATTGCCCAAATCTTGATTACCTAGAATTGATCAACTTAGATTGTATCGAGACTAAATTTTCTTAATATATATTGTGATCGGATTTCAATGCTATTGACTTTCGTTCTTTAGACTTTTGATTTTGATTTTTCTTTGAATATTACCCCTTTATAGATAATTACTAGTTATCTTTATTTTATTTTTGATAATTACCAATTTTTATATAGGATGGTAGACTGCCATACAGCCTTGATGATTTGTTGTTTCTGTAACTTTTCCAGTTTAGCACCCCAGATTGCTTGTATGTTTTGATACCCTATGATCGTTTTGGTTTAGTATGACTAGTATACCTAGATGAGACTTTCAACTGCCACCATATGCCATGACCCTGTATGCCATTCTTTTAAATTGTATGATTTAGGTAAGTTCTGAGACTTTGATTGTTGGAGACGAGATTCTAGAAGAAGTACGACCATCTTAATTTCGAGGACGAAATTTTCTAAGGAGGGTAGACTTGTAACACCCACTTTTCTAAAATGAGGATAATTTTGAACTTTTGTAAAAGTTTATTATTTAATAATAGGATTTATGATTTATGAGAATTTTTTAATTCATTTAATACTATTTAAAATTGGTGAATTATAATTTTGATGTGTTAGCTAGTGAACCCTAGAACTATTGATCCTAGAGACTAACCATGACCATGGGGACCTAACCATGTAATTAGAATGACTATTTACAACTTTTTAGGCTAAGGGTATTTTGGTCATTTCGTGACTTTTGAATTATTTAGGATTTTTATTAATTGGTGAATTTTAGATTATTTTAATAATATTTAAATTGATGTATTGTGATTTTGGTCATTTTTTATATTTTAATATTTTGCGAATTTTTATATTTTAATATTAATTTTACGGGATTTGTTTAGTCGGGTTTGAGTTTCGTTTCGTTCCGACTTGTGTTAGTGACCCGGGTAGTTTAGACTATAGACGGGATTCCAAGATTAGTTAGTTTTGGCCCACAAATCCTACTAAT